>LR990877.1:8945393-9500879 GCA_905163395.2 Endotricha flammealis | reverse complement strand
ACAGCCTAGCTACACTAACCGGCTAAGTCCAATGGACTCGCTGACCAACGACGGGTGTGGTCCTTCAGCATTTCGGGGGTTGTGCGGCGGGTTGACACCTCGCCCACGTAAAACCAATGTTGCTGGTGAAGCGTATCCCGTTAGCGCTTCACTAGCTTGCACAACATCGTCAAAAAAAAAAAACCTCACATGTTCGCAACTATAATCTTTTCTTGTAAGTGACTTAGCTTATAACATTTTAAGAGAGGCTTTTAACATAATACACAGTAAGTGCTCTCAAAATTCACCTGACGTTTAATGACTCGAGATAATGCATTTTGACTAAAATATGCTATTTTAAAGGCAAAGTTGTAATGGTGCACCTGCTTTAGTACTAAGCTTAAGAAGCCTTATATTAGAAAAATACTTATTTTTTATACCTACTCACACCTGTACCACAGATACTTAACAGTATTCTACAATTACAAATCGATATCCGCAACGCCATCTGGTGAATTTTAGGGATGAAATTTTCTTTTGTATGATATCAAATACTAATAGAAGACTAATACGCACAGCTTCGGAAGAATTCGGGCAAGACGCGACACTAGCGCCCCTACGGCATGAGGGCGGCATGAGGTGAACGATTTCAAAACTTTTGTATGCAAAATGTTATAGCGCCCCTAGCGGCATGAGGTGAACTGTGCGTTTTGTATGCAAAATGTTATAGCGCCCCTAGCGGCATGAGGTGAACGGAGGTTGCCAAGTCATTGTATGAGAAACGTCAAGAGCTGTGCTTATTAGTCTTCTATAGTATTTGATGATATGGACCATGACTGTACAGTCAGGAGCACGTCGAGCTTTACACTAGCAGTACAATTTTGGCTCTTAGGACATAGAACCAACTTAGCGCTCGTACGCACTGTCCGGTTAGCTGCATTGCGGCTGTCCGTCCGGCTAAGCGATTAAAAATATGTTGTACGAAAAAATTGTTTCTATGGTGATGCGGCTGCCGCCCAACCGCTCCGGTTCTCGGAGCGCTGCGGCGCGACTGACGGCTGTCCGTCCGGCTGGCCGCAACTGCAACCGCATCCTGTGGCCAGCCGGACGGACAGCCGCAATGCGGCTAAACAGTGCGTGCGAGCGCTAAGAATGGTACAAAGTCCAATATGTAAAGGTCGACCTGCTCTTGACTGTACATATATACCATTTCACTATTTAAGTTATCTTTGTTTTTATGTGATTATTATAATAATTATGTCATTAAAATATGTGTCTTTTACTTGAGTACAAAATAAATAATAATAATTTTAATTAACACAAACAATTTGTATCATATTTACTAGTATTTTAAGAGAGGTAGGGCACAGCGGATAATCCGCTCAAATCGGAGCAGCCCGTCTGGGGAAGGACCTCCACCTTACAGAAGATCGTAGCCAAATAGCATTGGTCTCGGCCATGTTGTGTTCCTACGGTGAGTAAGGTCTCCAGAGCTCCACTTGGGGGGGTTGGGAGGGTTGGCAACGCGTGAGTGATACCCCCGGTATTGCTTACGTCTATAGGCTACGATGACAGCTTACCATCAGGCCGATCGTATGCTTGTTTGCCACCTGTGTGGTATAGAAAAAAAATATTGTAAAGAGGTAACGCCCTCTACGCACTGGACAACGTTGTCCTACGCACAAGTGTGTTTTACGTCGTGCATCGTGCACGGACGTCCAGCGCGGATGGATAATGCGTAGAGGGCCAATTTCAGTCGAAGAATTGGTCGCGTCTCGTGCGTCGACGGTTTTTGGTAAACAAAATTTTTCATAGAATTCGTCGTGTTAATAACTGTCGACGCACGAACACCGACCAATTCCTTCATTTTTAACCACCGACGGAAAAAGAAGGGGTGTTTTCGTTATAAGTTTGACGTGTGTTTGTGTGTCCATGATATCATTGCATCCAAACAGATGGTCCGATTTTGAAGCGTTTTTTTTTTTGTTTGAGAGGTAATATGATCGAGAGTGTTCTTAGCTATGATGTAAAAAAAACTGTTCAGCCGGGGGATCTTAATATTTTTAATTTATAGGTACTTGTTGTACCAGAAAAAACTCACGCGGTTGAAGCCACCTGCAATAGCTAGTACAATAGAAATTAATAAGTAGAATCACAGGACGCTTTTGATTTAGAAATTCCCATGGGAACGAGAGCAGTAGGACGAAGCCACGAGTTTACTATTAGTTACAAAATAACTGTAGCTTTAGTTAATCCTCACTAGAACGTTGAAAGCACTTAATCCTAAGCTGAGGTATATTTTAGATTGCCCCTAAGTAAAGTAAGCTCCTTGTTTAGTCGGCTTTGGGCCTATTAACTTTAGGTCTAAAGTTTAAAATTAGGCATAATTATTTAAATAGGGAAAGATTGGAAGCGTTTGAAATGTGGTGATGGAGAAGAATGGAAAAACATTGCGCTGAGAAAGTGAAAATATTTTTTTTAATTTCTCAGCGCAATTGATAATAATGTGGTGTCTCGGCAAATCCAAAGGAACGTTCTTGCAGTATGAATGTTTTGAACAACTCCATCTAGTGAGACTGATTATGTCTTTGATGGGGTTATAAGCGAGAGTTCGAGCACAGACTAGTATTTTATGTAGCTCGAAATTTTCACATGTTCACTGTGGGGAGCCTAAAAGCTCTAATTTTTTTGTTGTGTTACGTGGCATAAAAGGTCTTATATTATTTTACTCCATTATGCGTTACCGTGTAAAAGTACCCCGTATACTCATGTTATTTTAAGGAAGGAATACATACTCGGCTCGATGCATTAAGATGCTTTAGTTTATTATTCCGAGTGAGTTTTAAGACTCATCATTTCAAGATCACCCGATTTCAAGCAATTTTTTATGATTGTTTTTTATGGTTGTTAGGCAACTAGCAAATCTTATTTCGAAAATATTTTTGAAACAAATATTTACCATATAAACCATCCCACTTGGACAGGGCTGTGAAATTTTTATTTTAAATTTTTCAAAACAAACAATTTATTGTTACCGAGCGACGTATGTTTTTAAATGTCTAAATAATCACGTCCTTCGTAAAATAAGGGAGAAAATGTTCCGAGAATCCATTTAATTTGGATAATACATTATTTTCTGAATAAAAAGAAACCTTTTTACTGTACAAGGAAAAAACATTGTTTCCAAGCGTTATGTTTGATTTATTAAGGTGCGAACAGAATGGATTATGGTTTTTAACTTTATTTCAATGCGGCAACACTCTTGCGAAGTTGAGCGAAAACGAGAATATGGACAGGCACTTTGTCCGTCTTCGTCTTAATTTTTTTCTTTGCATTTTAACTTTGTGCTTACATTTCACTTCAATCAACGTATAGAGCTTTAAAGCAATATGAGTACACGGGGTACTTTTCTACCCGTAACGCATAATGGAATAGGACAATATAGCACCCTTTATGGGTATGAAACGCACCAGAAAAATTACAGAGATTTTGGGCTCTTGCAGTCAATGCGTAAAAATCTTGAGCTGCGTAATTAAATATAAAATCTCTGTGCTCGAGCTCCAAGTACTTTGGGGCACATTATCCGAATAAAAAGTTCAATCGATATTAATAATCATTAAAGTGTCGTAGTTGCTAAAAAGAAAACCTTTCAATACTTTTTACCCCTCTTTCTGAATAAATTCGTTGTGAGTTCCAAGACAGCGGTAGTTCCTCCTCCGGGACGTCAATAAGCTTCACTGCTTATTGTCAATCTGTAGTCATCTGGTTTTGTAGGAGACACGGCGTTGGGAATAAGTGGGCTTGTAGTCATAATGTTAAGACGTCCGATGTTTGACGGAAACACAATGAACATTCTACTTTATGTCGAACGTGTCGAAAACATAATATTATTTATATTTACACGTTGTTTCATCTCATAATCGATTTTGTATTAAGCCGCCTGCAGATGTGTGCTGTGAGCACACACAAAGCATGTTAACGAATACACAATGTAAGGTGTAGGTTAGACTGCAGGCGTGTAAGCGAGCAAATAGAGCGAAGGTTCAGTATCTTTTTCATGTTCTATTAGTAGGTAGATCTTTTTTTTAATTTTTTTATATTATATTATTATGAGACAATTCATACAGATTGAGCTAGCCCCAAAGTAAGTTCAAAACTTGTTTTATGGGCTTATGGGATACTAACTCAACGATATTTTTATTTTTATAACAAATACATATATAGATAAACATCCAAGACCCGAGGCCAATCAGAAAAAGTTCGTTTTTCATCATGACCCGACCGGGGATCGAACCCAGGACCTCCTGGGTGGCGGTCTGGCATGATAACCATTACGCCACGGAGGTCGTCGGAAGTATTCGACAACAAATACAAAGGTCTTATGGCCGTTTTCACCAATCCTAGCGGTAGGAATAATATTATGTCAATGTCATACAATAAAATTGGTACCGCTAAGGGTCGTTGGTCAAAACTGGCATTAGTATTCAATAAACGCCGCCAACTACCTACAACCTACAGTGTCACAATGGTGATGATTATTAATATAAATATAGAAATACTAGCTTTTCCCCGCGGCTTAGCTCGCGTTAATTTTATGACAAAGATCTCGTTTTGACAACAAAACAACCCATAGCGCGACTTGTGGCGCCATCTGGTGGCCGATACAGCGCCCTCTATAGTAGAAAAATAATTTTCCCATTGGAACGTCATACTTTCACGGGATAAAAAGTAGCCTATGTTTGGCTCTGTACCCCTAACAATATGTATGCAAATTTTCATAATGATCGGCTGCTTAGTCAAGCCGTGAAGGAATAACAAACAAACAAACTCACTTTCTCATTTATAATATTAGTAAGGAAGTCTGCAAGAGCGTAGTTGTGACCCCCGTTCCGGATCATACCTTATTCAGCACATATCACTGGCCATTCAACGTGGGAATGCTGCCGGCGTGATGGGGACGTTCAAGTCGGGTGCGCTTAGGGGTGGCCTATTCGATTGATAGATCGAATTGATGGTTATTTTTATTTATTTTAAGTTTTATTTTTAAGTTATATTTTATTTTTTATTTTTATTCTTATTGTGTTTCTTTTTATTATTTTATTTTAATTGTTTTATTGAATTGTGTGTTATATATAATTTGTAACTAGATAATAAGTATTCTGTAACTGTATGTTTTCCATTTTGTAATCCTACCTAAAGTAAATAAATAATACACCTGAGAAGTAAGGATAATACTGTGTTTTTGATATTAAGATGCTGACGTCTCGGTGTAAACACATAGTTTCTACAAAAGACGATTGGATCGTTAACACTTCACTTTGACGCAGTAACTACTTGCATAGTTTTGCTCGCTCCCTTGCTGTCGATGTGTGATTAGCCTTACCCCTGCCCCTGGGATATACGCGTTGTTCATTGTCAATTTGTGGTTGCCACTGTTAATCCTAGCTACACATGAGACAGAAGCAGGGGCGTGTGGTTAGGGAGTCGTAATTTAACCGTAGTCTCTAGCCTAATGGATTGGTATCTTCTTTACATAGTATAAAGTGAAGTCGCTTTTCTTGTCTGTCTTTACGTCTGTGTGTCCGTATGTATACTTAAATCTTTTAAACTACGCAACGGATTTTGATGCCATGTTGTGTTCCTACGGTGAGTAAGGTCTCCAGAGCCAAGGCGTGAGTGATACCCCCGGTATTGCAAGCCTATAGGCTACGGTGATGCTTACCATTAGGCGGGCCGTATGCTTGTTTGCCAACTTTGTAGTATAAACAAAAAATTGATGCTGTGGGCTTTAAAATACTACTTTGACCATTGCTGATCTCCTGCAGTGCCCTTTATATAAATTTCTCTGTCCAGACCGGTTGCATCTAGGAACTTCCAGATGAGATGGGCAGAGAGCTGTTGTATCTCCTCTGGAAGCAGAATCTTTCCTATGTATATACTTCTTTTAAACGTGAGTGGTCCGGAGGAGCAAAGTATATGCATGGCACTTTCTTCTTTTTCTTGGCAGAATCAAGCCCAATCTTGCTCGTTATATTTTGTATGAGCTAGATAACGCTTGAGATACTAAATTAACTATTTTTATTACGAGAATTAGAACTAAACCCTTTGAGTTAGTGTAGTGTAGTGAAAACAATACTAGTGATAGTGCAATAACATTTAACACATGAACAAACTGTTTTCAATTAATAGACACTAAGATAAGTCGATGGACAATATTCTTGGACCATACGTTTTGTAAGTTTAGGTCAGAATAAAATTGGGTCTACGGATACTCGCCAGCGGGGTTGCCAAACCCCCGTCGCTTCTCCAAATGGCGGGATATGCAGTACCTACACTGCATTTTCCTGACTTCAATCAAAAAAAAAGTCAGAATAAAATTACTAATCAGCCAAATCGCTAGATTGTAATATTCTTAAGTAGGGTTTATAGGAATTATATTTCAACTTTACATTAAAAAAATACGAGAATAGAACCACGGGTTTAAACTACCATTAACCCTTTCATGTATCTAGTAGCTTTCTGATGTTACGAACCAACACATTAATCCTTTATGATATAAACGTTTCACGCTCTGTTAAACTCTCACTTTGTTGTTTAAATTTATTTAAAAATATGTTTATTTCCAACAAAACAGAATTCAATCAGCAATAACATAAATATTCATTATTTGATTAAACTCAGCTAATCTTTGGCGTTGACATTTTAGTTTATTAATATTCATAAGTCACAAAGGGATCTACGGGAATTTGTTTTAAAAAATTTGGAATATTTTTTTGTAAGAAATTTTCAACAGTGTTTTTTTAAATGTAAATCAATATAAAATGTTAATATTTATAATTGCGTTATGGGTAATTCTACGAAAACAGTAAAAAGAAAAACAATTTTGAAAATATGTAATGGTAGTGTAGAAATAGGGGAAGGCCAAAGGAAAGATAAATTGAGTGTGGGAAGGATGATATTGATGATTATTTTTCTTAAACATTGATTATTATTTGAAATTTTAATCCTTATCCTTACTTCCTTACTAATATTATAAATGAGAAAGTGAGTTTGTTTGTTATTCCTTCACGGCTTGACTAAGCAGCCGATCATTATGAAAGTTTGTATACATATTGTTAGGGATACAGAGCCCAACATACTTTTGAAATGTATTTCATGGTTAGAATTCAATGGAACGAAGGTCTGAATTTTCGGATTTTCGTTTCCGTTTAGCTTGTTCTTATTTCATTGAGTTGAATGAAATTAAATGAAAATCTTTATTATGACAACAGAAAGTAGGCCTTCACACAGGCACATTCTCTTGTCATGTTTTATATAATTTTATAATTCTTATTATGATTAAATAAGCAACCACCATTTTGGAAGCAAAGCAAAACGACGACAGGGAAAATAAATGGGGAAAGTGTTAAAAATGACACGAAAATACACAAACTACATACGTTGATACGTTGATAATACAAACGTTGTGCGAAATGTAAAACAGTTTCGCGGTACAATGAAAAAAAAAGTTGCAAACTAATTCTGCGCCTCGAGGAACAAAGAAAACATAAAAATAAAGCGCTTGTGTTCTTAGGTACGAACGGGAAGTCCAGAACTACAGAAACTCATTCACACATCACGCACAGTTTTGTTGTGAGTTCTAAAACAGTTTTGCGTGACATATATCTCGGAGGAGATCGAAGGCGTCGCTGCGTCACATTTTACGAACACGCAAGTCAAGCAATTTCGATCCTAGCCAATGTTTGAAAGGGTTTCGTTATCTCGAGCTTCTCCGTGCTTCGGAGGGTATTATTATTATTATTATTATAGGGTGGGACGCCTGCGGGGCACAGGCGGGTGTTCAAGTCGCTTGTTGGACTCATTACACCCTATTCCCGTGTGGGTACGGTTGTTACTGTGGCCCCGATGACCTCCCCCCAGAAAACCTTGAACTCCTTCTGCAGAACTCCGCAATGCGACCAGTGTCCAGGTCGCGTAGTCTTCCTTGTGCTTCGGAGGGTATGTTAAGCCGTTGGTCCCGGTTGTAGTCGATGGACGATGGATGACAGACGTTAAAAGTGGCTTTCAGGCTGCTTGAAATCACTGGCCTCCTTTAATCCGCATTGGAGCAACGTAGCAGAGTTCGATCTAATCCTCTTCGATTGAACCGATACTCGTATCCCTGCATAATTTATGGGTTGATATAATTATGGTCTCGGTCATGTTGTGTTCCTACGGTGAGTAAGGTCTCCAGAACACTTTTTACAGCGTCGGCAACGCGCGAGTGATACCCCCGGTATTGCAAGCGTCCATAGTCTACGGTGACTGCTTATCAGGCTGGTCGTATGCTTGTTTGCCAGCTTAGTGATATAAAAAATATGATATAGATGTCTCAATGTGCTTCTATCTAAATTATTCAAGGTTGAATGAAATTTCCATCAAGGTTGAATGTGTTTCTCTGTTGATAGCATTAGCAATGGCGACCACAATTTAACATCAATTATCTTTACTGCCTTGATGTCAATCTCAAACTCAATTTAGCCTGCGTTTAAATCTGCAATCACAATTAGTAGAGACTATAAACCGTTAAATAAGTACAGTCAACCTATGAAAGAGGTGACCACTGCAGAGAACTGAGATTAAAATTTTGTAAAAAAAATATTGAAATAAAGAAAATCTGTTTATTTGGTACACGATAAAAATACAAATATTACAATTTCCACTTACAAATTAACACATCCATACTAATATATAAATGTGAAAGTGTGTTTGTTTGTTTTCCCTTCACTCCGAACGTTTGTCCTCCGTTCACGTCGAATGTAATGAACAGATTGATATGTTTTTTTTATTGGGGATAGTTTAAGGTCTGGAGAGTGACATAGGCTACTTTTTATCCCGGAAAAACATCTTTTTCCCACGGGAAAAAATAAAGTATATAATTTTTTGTTCTTCTTTCACGTCGGGAACCTAAGTACCGACATGATTTTTTTAACAGAGATGACTTAAGCTCTGGAGAGACATAGGCTACTTTTTATCCCAGAAAAACATCTCATTCCCACGGGAAAAAAGTATAACATTATTTTTTCATAATTTTTTTGACTATGTCAAACCCCAAACAAACAAACACACTTTCACGTTTATATTATTAGTATGGAATAAAGCTGTCACAATGTGGATTTAAAATTACAATGCATTTCAGAAAGTGGCTTGTTTGTAAAAATCATAGCCATTTTACTTACATATAAGACGTCCCAAACATACAAAAATCATGGAAGCAATTCATTAGACAGATGAAAAAAGCTATCAACTTATAGTGAAAGCTAATGGTCGCATAGAACGCACATGAAGAATCATTTCCGCCTCCGCAATATCCGGCTAACCTTTACAAAGTATTGAGTGTATAAAAGACGAGATGCCTTGTAATAGTTCACCCTTTGGGCAAAGAACAATTCAGTTTAAGAGCCAATACAAAATGCTTTGTCATGAATAACTGATTGATGGATCAATGCACAGCCTAAACCGCTGATCGTAGATATTTAAAGCTTAGAGTGTTTATTAGTTTCGCCATGTACGTCGGTCTGTCTGTCCGTCAGCAGTCTAGCGCATAGACGATTAATACTAGAAAGATGTAATTTACTGTGTATACGCATAATAACAATGCTAACAAAGTGGTAAAACAAAATTTTGAAAAAAAATTTTTTTTGGGGGAGCCACCCCTACATGTAAAGTGAGAATGATTTTTTTTTTGTTCAGACCCCATGGTGTTAGATAGGTCTCTTAAAACATCGAGGGTACGCAAAGATCATTTTTCGATACAACGATCCGTTTCGGAATTATCTACATTTATTGTGTCAACTTTCGTTTGCACGGTGCGCGGTGGTCTATCTCCGAAAGTTTTATGTTTAGAAACTTGAAAAAAATCATGGTAGTAGTCGATATGCTGAGTCTTCAATGAAAACTATTACGGTTAAGAAGGCTCTACTAGTTACCGAGTAATAGTCAACGAACTTATAAATTAAAATTTCTTTGATGAAAACTTACAAATGTGATTGAATTTTTTATACGTAGGCATCTGATAAGTATTTATTGTCGTGATCTTAACTGCACAACCTTTTCAAGATTTCATTCACACTAGAATAAGACTTCTCTCTTTCTAAATATACTATAATGAACGAAGGCAGGAATTCCGCCCGTTTTGTTGCAGGGATAAGAAAATACAACGTTGAGAAAGTGAGATTCTATTATCGATTAGACACTTGATTTTGAGAACTGATTATTTGACCCAGACTTTCATATTATTATTGGTTTACTTCATCATCTCAGTCACAAGAAATCCACACTGCTGGACATAGGCCTACCAAACGCTATCAGCTTATTTGAAGCAGGTGTAATTGAGTGAGCTTTATTAACGCCTTTGTGAAGATACAAAGTCGTAAGCTTGTTTGCCACCTTTGTGGTATAAAAAAAAATACATTTAAAAAAATACGAGAATATAATATACTAGCGGACCGCCCCGGCTTCGGGCGGGGCTTAGTAAGGGCACGTAAGGGTCCTTAATTTTTTTGAAAATATAATATTGTCTATGTCACCCAAGGACAGAGAAGTTTCCTAACGATGAAAGAATGTTTGAAATCGGTTAAGTAGTTCTTGAATTTATTCGTTTCAAACAAAAATACAATTTTTCGTCTTTTTAAATAAATATGTACAAATCACACAGATTGAGCTAGCCCCGAAGTAAGTGCGAGACTTGTTTTATGGGATATTAACTCAACGATACTATATTTTATAACAAATAAATAAATACACAAACATCCAAGACCCAGGCCAATCAGAAAAAGTTCGTTTTTCATCATGATCCGACCAGGATTCGAACCACCTCCTTGGTGGTGGGTCGGCATGGTAACTATTACGCCACTGAGGTCGTCATTATATAAAATAGATATAGATGATTTTATATGTTACCAACGTTATAATGTTGACCATATTCGGATACGATTAAACACGTGACATTGACATTCGACAGACAACATAATGAGAAATTGTTCATCACAGGAGACAGTCTGACTCCGACTGAGAGTCTTGATATTAATTGAAGGTATATATTCTGCTTTAATCTTGATGTGATGAAATGATATAATTAATGATTGATGAAGATTAAAATGATATAATTAATGATATTTTTATGAACTAAAAAACATTTATATGTACGTTCTTCCAGACGTTTTCCATTCTAATTTGTTAGAAATGCGTTAGGTGTTACGTTGGTGGTTAGACCACCAGCGTAAGCAATGTAGGGTAGAGAGAGAAGAGAGAGACACAAGACAAAAATTAATAAAATATTTATTCAATAGCACTCCGGGTGTGGGCTGCGCTGCTCGGCGACGGAGCTTCAGCGGCGCCGGTAGAGACAGAAGGTGAAGACTCTTAATTACGTTCGTTACGTAGTCTTTATGTCATCATTTTATTCATATCTTCCTAGCCCTTCCCTGTCTAAACAAGATTACTTTATCCTGAGATTGCCTTGAAAAGATTTATTTTAGCAATAAGGCAGCCTTGCTGCGATTTCCCTAGTAGGCTTTAAGGTGTCCTACTGTTGTCTATTACAAAATAAAGCATATTCTATCTTAAATTCGTTTAGTACTTACTACATTGTAACGTATCGTTCAATTTGCGTGAACGTAAAATATCAGCAGTATTCGTGGACTAAAACCTTATATTATGTAAATCCTTTTATAGTTTAAGCAGTCGCTTCATATCTATTTTGTGATTTTTCCAACGCCATAGATTCAGTTAACAGAGTATAAAAAACAATTGAAAATCGAATGTCATTTTGCACTGAGTCTTTATGTACGAGTTTCGTACTTCGTTTGATGATTGCACACGCACACGCCAGGTTTGGCGTTCAGTATAAATCATTGATTTTACGGGTCATATGCTACGTTTCTACTTGACATTCATCATCGTTGACATCAGTTCGGGTAGTGTGCTATCTGAAATTGTTGTCGACTGATTGGCAGGTGTCAGGCTCTTCAGGCTGATTGTCGATGGCTTAATGACCGGGATCCATGGACAACTGACAGTCCTGATTAATAGCTTCATCACGACCTTTCTGAAAATTTCGAGCTTTCCTTTGATTTCACGGAAAAGCTCGAGGTTTTCAGGTCCGTTCAAATATTAGCCAGAGTATTTGTTGAATTTCCATTTATTATATGACTCTGCTGGTAGAAGCTTTAAGTACAAACAAAGTAGACTGTATCAATACATATAAAATGCTTCGTATTGGTTGACTATGCGGTGATCCATCGATCACCGCATAGCCTACACCACTAACCATAGAGACCTGAAATTAGGAGGGCGTGTATAACGTAGGCATCCGTTATGAAAGGATTTTTCGAAACTCCCACAGCAAAGAGCACACAATCGAAGTTGCACGAGTTTCGCTAGTCTTTCATATAATATACCGATAGGATAATCACTAAGTATATTTCATGTAATCTGATCAATTCAATAAAATAAATAAATAAATAAAATCTTTATTCATATAACTTATTGTATAAACTTAAACTTAGGTATTTTAAATATAAAAAGGAATACAATATTAGGATGCCTGAGCTAGGTTCTAAACGATCCTGTGTTTCAGGCTGTAAAAAGGCTAATCTAATTCAAATAACACAATAAACAATACTATTTATCAAAGAAAATATAAATTAAAAATATTAAAAATGTAGTAAAGACAAAAATAAAATAAATAAATAATGTACTAAAAACATTGACTAAGCCTAAAAATATTAACATTAAAAATTGTAAACATTGATCATGACCCAGTTTAGAATTCTGCTGATGCGGAAACTGTTTGTCATACTTAGTAAAAATACCGAACAAGCTATAACAAATAACACTGCTTGTAAATGTTTATGTAATATTAAAACAAAAGAGAATGATTTTAATACTAAAAATAACCCATCAGACGCCTTCATAATCAATCGAGTTAAGATACCGTTTTTCGGCCATTAACTTCGCGGGACAGTTAGGGTCGCCAGTTTTGTGGTCACAGGGCTTCTTGTAATGATGGCACGTTGCACACTTTGGGGGTTCCGCCTTCTTTGGGCAATCTTCTGTGCCATGGCCTATTAAGCCGCAATGACTGCAGGTGTTGACAGTCTCTCGGCAGGTTTTGGCCGCATGGCCGTATTGCTGGCACTTGAAGCACCAGAAACAAGCAATAGAAACAGTGAAAACGTGAGGAGAAAATAAAGAAAATAAAGTAGGCAAGTTCGCGATCAGAAAGTTGGGGATTTAACGCTTCTCTGACATCGTTGGTAGTGTTTGGCGCAAGTGCTAAGCGTTCAGTGAAAAGGTAAATAGGTCAATGTCAAAAGAAAACCTATTGAAACGTCTCCACGGAATATTGCATTAAACGATCAGTTTTTTTGTTCAATACTTCCTATTTTTTTTATACCACTAAGGTGGCAAACAAGCTGATAGTAAGCAGTCACCGTAGCCTATGGATGCTTGCAATACCGGGGTTATCACTTGCGCGTTAAAGAACCTATGAAAAGTGAACTACTACGTCTAATTTCTTTCTGATTGAATTCGTTGCTTAAAGACAGCTGTAGTTTCGCCCCTGGACGTCAATAAGCTTTAATTGCTTATTGTCAATCTGAGGTCGCCGTGGTTGATCCTGGCTATACAGAAGATACAGCGGTAAGGATTGTGGTGGGCTAAATGATCATTGATCAGTTTGTACGATTTTTTTTACATCATCGTATTTTAGATCTTTTTTTATTACCAAGTGAAATATTATTTTGATTCATTATTTTTATTTCTATAATCTGGTCGCAGTGTGGCGCCATCTACCTGCTAGTGTAAACAACTAAGTAGGCTCAGTAACCCATCGTTACAAATAAGATTCAAATAACACCATGATTATTTGGGAAAAACGTACAGAATTTTGTGTAATTTTGATCTCGTGTCACTTAGACCATGTTACCTTGTGCTAGTTTCAACAGGGATCTCTGCGATGACAACGTTCTACAAGACTTGGACAGTCATTTCCAACGTAGGTAAAATTTCGCAACAAAATAGAGGCTATTTTTGAAATATTTGACGCTTACGTCGAATTTTCATGATAGCTAAAACAAAGTTTCCGAAATATGATATGGATTTATATCGGATGGAATACCCTTACAATACATACAATACAACACAATTATGCCTTGCCACCTCGTTTCACCTGGTTCATCCATATACAGCGCCATCCAAAGTTAGCTAGGTTTGACCTGCTCGTTCTGTGGGTACCAATAAATGATATAAATCACTCAGATTCGAGACAAACACAAATTCAACACACATTAATTTGAACTGAATTTAGTGAGGACTGAATTCAGACTCTTGAACTGAATTTTGAGGATACTCTGACACGCTGCTCCATGCGGATTTGCAAAAGCCAGTATTTTCAAGTCGTTTGAAAACAAAACAACCAACCGACGAGACCGTGCCCTCCGAAGAACGGATGATATTTTTTTTTTGGTTTTTTTAGTTGCTGGGCAAAAGTCTCCCCTTTACGCTTCCAAGCACCTCTATCATTTGCCAGTTCCCCCCTATTTTATATATCAATCAAAATTTACCGCGAGTTATAGCGTCAATAAAAATCAATCGCGTAATTCTAAATTTTCCTCTTCAGTAGTTTATACCCTTTAAAATTTTCAACATTGTATTTTTACATCAGTGGCGTCTTAGCCAGAATCCCCCAATCTTGGCTCACGTACCATAGGTTCGATGTAGATTGAATTTTAGATAAAGACGTCTCACTTTACCCTATCTCAAGTAAGTGTTGTGTCAGCGAAAAAATATCAAAAGAAATACCCTCTGGAAGTAATGCTCTTATTATACATATCATTCATTTTCCAATTTTCTCGGCTAATCTCAATGATATTTAACAATGTGTAGATTTGTCATTGTTTTACCCGTTTTTACCAAGCGACAAGAATAACTTTATGTCATTAAAATGTCATACAAAAGAGGTGATCCAAAGAAACTCAGGCTCCGACGCAAAAATTTTGTATTCCGGATTTTAGAGGATATTTATAAATAAATAAATATATAGGGACAATTCATACATTTGATTGAGCTAGCCCCAAAGTAAGTTCGAAACTTGTGTTATGGGATACTAACTCAACGATATTATATTTTATAATAAATACATATTATTATATAGATAAACATCCAAGACCCGAGGCCAATCAGAAAAAGATCGTTTTTCATCATGACCCGACCGGGGATCGAACCCGGGACCTCCTGGGTGGCGGTCTGGCGTGGTAACCATTACGCCACGGAGGTACTATTCTAAACTATAACTAACTCTCTCGGGTAGCTAACACCTTTTTTTTGCTTATAAAGGTTTGTAGGTATATTAAAATCTTCGGGGCTACTATGAAAGTGTCCATCCAAAACAACGAAATACGTAGTCCTGTCAAAAAAGACATTACTAGTTAGAATAAGGTTCAAAACGTCAGTCCGTATTTTTTGGAATTTCCTCTCATATTTGCCCCGTTTATTGTTGGTTTAAAAATAAGGGAATTGTATCACCTCCTTTATTCAGTTAGGTTATTTCTGACGCTAGGAGGCGTTGGTGAAAACGGACATTGAAATGAAATAAAATGAAATCGTTTTTTTCAGAAATTAGACCTTCACAGGCACTTTTCCTTGTCATTTACATCTATAAATAAAGAAAATAAACTACGTTATAAACATCGAAATAATATTACTACGTATAGAACGGACAACGCGAACAAAATTTTTGTCCCCATTCGTTGAGGCCAATAGACATCAACTCGTTTAGTCACTTGTCTACGCTCACCGCGATCGGTCCTCAGACTTATGACAAAAAAAAAATTGAAAAATGCCGTCATGTTCGATAAAAACGTGTAAAAACCGTTTAACAGTAAGGAAGAAAGATAGCGGCGTGACTTATCATCGCTAAGTATCCAAAAAATTAAGTAAAACCAACCAAAACAATTTTTTTTTCATTATTTTCTATTGCATCATGATTGCATCCGCCATTTCTATGTGAAAATCATAGATTATCAAAAAATAATCGTACAGATGGGATACATAGGTACTAAGCGTGAGTCAATTTTATAATATTTATAATTTAGGTATTTCTGAATTTTTTGTAGTTTTTTTTTAACCGACTTCAAAAAAGGAGGAGGTTTGTTTTTTTTTTGGAGGTCCGCCGATTACTCCTTAAATTTTGGACCGATTTTAATAATTCTTTTTTTTAAATAATATGTAATTTAAATATTGATTTTATAAACTACTAGCTGCCCGGCCCGGCTTCGCCCGGGTACTGTTTCGTTTTTTTTTCAATCTTTCTGAGAGATTTTCTTAATATTTTTTTCCGTAAGAACCTTGTACAGAGTATTAGAAAACTACAAAAAAAAAAACAGCCAAATCGGTCAAGCCGTTTTCATGTTATGTCGTGACAACGGAAAACGGGTTTCATTTTTATATATATAGATATGTCCAAAATATTTTTATATAGTAGGTAAAAAATAGTAAATATGGATAAAGTTACTAAGTAAAAAAAATAAGTTTCTAGAAAACAAAAAGATGGAAAACGAAACAGCATTTTAAATTTCGACCAACCATTTTCGAACAAATGTAATTCGGGCAAACAAGTTTCGGAGTAAAGATACGTTACCATTCAACACAACTCCTCTTGTCTGGCAGGCGACCGTCTCCTGGTTATTGCATACATTACAAAATACTTCAATATATAAATAGCTTCATTTTAAAGTTAGTTTTGATTTAATCTCAGTTTATTTTTGACTAATATTAAGTTAAGAACAAAAATGTAATGTAGCTTCCTACCTATAAAGCTAATATTATACCTATTTTCTATTAAATTTATTCTATTAAGTAAAATAAAATATTGTACTAAAATAAAATAATCAGTTAGATGTCCAATAGGCAGAATATAAACAAAGTGTCGCCCCTGCGTAGTAATGTCATATTCTAAGACTCGGTTGGGGGCGGGGCCAGGGAGGGGCGCGCCCCGCACGGCCGAACGCGGCGCCAAAATTTGAAGGCGCTGTCATTTCTATACGTAGTAATATTATTTCGATGGTTATAAATTACCACCGTTTCGGACACAAGCAAAATGGCCACCGGTAAATAGAAATGGCGAAAGAAAACCGGTTACGGCCTTTTTTGTCATTTTGTAATTTTTTCTTCCACTCGCTAGTTACAATGTATAAGTAGTATAAGTACCTTCATTAAAAATTAAAAGAAGAATACGCGGAATGTTATACACAATGGTATTTAACATTAATTAGATCCTCTTCAAAGATTTTAAGCTGACAGTGGGCCCTTGTACAACACTGGTGGGCCGCGATGTGCCATCCCCTATCCTATCCTGGTTTTCCGACTGACTGTACTATGACTTAACAGATTTGTGGAAGGTCACGGTTAATGCTATCTTACTAGCTGAATATCTTGCCAGTAGTGTATGAGAAATTGATGTAAGTCACGGAAATAAGAAGTGGGCCCTTGCTGCACAAGTTACTGGACTGCCAGCATTAGACGGAGTTGAAGAAGGCTTATGTGGAAAGGCGTACTAAAATGAGAGATTTATGCCCGGTGAAAACTCACCAACAATTAATAAAATTTAAAAGTCTCCTAACAGCTTTTTCTAAACAAATCCTTGTTGTTGGTACATGTATGACATATTAAATTATCGATAAAAATAGGGTTTTTAAAATAGATAATTATAAATGTCATAATTTGATAATTTTACGTTTTCCTTTATACCATAAAGTTGGCAAACAAGCATATTGCCCTCCTGATGGTAAGCAGCACCGTAGCCTATAGACGCTTGCAATACCGGGGGTATCACTCACGCGTTGCCTACCCTCCCAACAACGCCCCAAATTTTAGGAATTGGTGGTGAAAACGGGCATAATAAAATTATTCTGCTACCGTATACAACCAATCTGCGCTTTTTAATATAACACTATTGGCTAATCCGCTAAATCTATACTGTAGTATTTGCTTTAAATCTTTTTAGCTGCTCTGAGAACATATATCTTTTTTAGCTCTTTGTACGGATTATTGAAATTAATATGCGGTACACGCGAAATAAAATGTTCCTCTTTCGAAAAAGATTTTTACGATGAAACCTATCTTGTAACGTTCCATCGATCTCAAACTAAATCCATACTCATCAAAAATGCTAGAAGAGATCGGTGAAGGTCTGGAGAGGAGAGAAAGAGAAGAAGGTAGTCGAACGGCGGAGCTAAAGGAAGTGTTGACAGCTCAAAGTAAACACCTAGCTGCCAATATCAAGGCATCGTATGCCAGCGTAGTGGCCGCCCCTCCTATGTGATGCGTATGAATCCATAATCATCCCACTTTAAGGGTACGGGTGCCCCTTCAATCAAAAGAGATAAGAGCGTACACTGCCACGCTGCTTCAATGCAGATTGGCAATTGTTTTTGAATCGCCTAAAAGCCGACGACTTGGTTTAACCACTATCAACAACAGCCGGGACTGACAGCTTTATCGTGCCCTCCTCAGCACGAAGAAGCTCGAGATATCAAAACCCATCCAAACGCTGGCTAGGGTTGAGATTGCTTAACTTGCGTATTAATTTTAGAGTGCGACACACAGCGACATACTCGCAACAACAGTAATAAATCAATTGTCCAACCACATTAAAACCATTAATCATTTGTCGTGGCAGGTAACCTAATCCTAGATTCTAAACATAATATGCAACGATTGACGACCTCCGTGGCGTAATGGTTACCACGCCAGACCGCCACCTATGAGGTCCCGGGTTCAATCCCCGGTCGGGTCATGAGGAAAAACGAACTTTTTCTGAGATTGGCCTCGGGTCTTGGATGTTTATCTATATACGTATTTGTTATAAAATATAATAAAGTTGAGTTAGTATCCCATAACACAAGTTTCGAACTTACTTTGGGGCTAGCTCAATCTGTATGAATTGTCCCTATATATTTATTTATTTAACGATATTATTAAGATAAAACCAAACGGTCATTCGAATATACACTAATATTTTAAAGAAGAAAGATTTGTATTTTTGTTGTGTGTATGTTTGTAATGAATAAACTCGAAAACTTTTCAAAAATTCTTACACCAATAGAAAGCTACATTCAATCTGAGTAACATAGTGTTTAATACATTCCGAAACTCCCACGGGAAAGCGGGATACACGCTAACGAAGTTGCGCGAGTTTCGCTAGAACCATCCTTATCCTTACTAATATTATAAATGAGAAAGTGAGTTTGTTTGTTTGTTATTCCTTCACGGCTTGACTAAGCAGCCGATCATTATGAAAATTTGCATACATATTGTTAGGGGTACAGAGCCCAACATAGGCTTTTTATCCCGTGAAAGTATGTTGTTCCAATGGGAAAATATTTTTTCTACTGTAGAGGGCGCTGTATGGGATGCTATCGGCCAACAGATGGCGCCACAAGTCGCGCTATGGGTTGTTTTGTTGTCAAACGAGATCTATGTCATAAAATTAACGCGAGCGAAGCCGCGGGGAAAAGCTAGTAATATAATATATAAGGTCCCGGATAGGTCCAATTGTCGAGTGGTCCCTTTATCCCATGGGCCGTGGGTTCAAATCCTGATCAAAGCAAACATTTGTGTGAATTAACATGTCTTTTTGCCATGGTCTTAATGTTTTCTATGTATAACACGAGTAAGTATTTATTTACAAAAAAAAAGTATTTAAGTATATTTATCAGCAATACCCATAGTACTAGCTTAGCTGCTTAGTTTAGGACTAGATGGCGTTGTGTGATTCGTCCAAGAATATTAAAAAAGAATATAATTAAGTATTTAATTTACAAAAATCATCCTTTGCCATCCAGCTGCCTACCACATACCCATAGCAGCTTACATTATTAGCTTACATTGGCACCCGGTGGTGCTGTGAGAAATGTAACTTATCCTATGTTTAAATGTAAATCATGTAATAATAACGAATGTGAGTGCCCACACAAACCCAACAAGGTTTAAAGGTGGCAACATACAGTTAAAATTTGTAAAAAATCAAGAATCATTCAAATAACATTTTGTTTTATAAGCATACCTTAACTTTGGGACAGTTGGTTCTATCTGAATTGTGTAAAATATTATATTAATCTTGTCGAAAATGTATTTTGTTCATACATCCCATGTAATGGTATAAAGTTATTCCACAAGAGTTGTGTAAGCGATAACTCCTAACTTTTGTAATTAAGTTTGTTACCGTGCCGTTAACGGTACAACCCTTATTATGGGGCTGAAGTTGTACCTCCCTTGATTTATCTAGATGTTAAGTATCGTTCATATAACATCGTCGCATCTATTTGTCCTATCAAAAAATTACAGAGACAAATCACACAGATTGCTAGCCCGAAAGTAAGTTCTAAACTTGTGTTATGGGATACTAACTCAACGATACTATATTTTTTATATAGAACCAAGATCCGAGGCCAATCAGAAAAAGTTCGTTTTTCATCATGACCCGACCGGGATTCGAACCCGGGACCTCCCGGGTGGCGGTCTGGCGTGGTAACCATTACGCCACGGAGGTCGTCGAATAAAATTAGGCAATTACAAACGCTTTCTAATCGTATTTTCATACCCGATAGGATAATTAGAGCAGACAAAACTACACTGGGCGTCAAAAGTAAGTAGTACAGTTTTAAAATTGCAATATCTCCTAAACTACAGAAGCTAGACCTTTGAAATAAAAAAAAGATAAAAGACAATTTCATTTCATTTAATAAAAACGTTATGCATAATATAATTTTTTAAGATTGACTGAAAAAAAAACTTAATAAACAAAAACACTCTTTTTTAAACTGTTGGCTTGTACTTTTGTTTTTTATTGTTTTCTTTATTGCTGATAAATCAATTGCAATTCAAAAGCAAATGTGTCTTCAGCGAGTAAACTTCACTAATCATGCCTCTTTCACCAGAAGAAGGTGCAAGAATCATAACTTTTCTCGAAGTAGGCATCAGTATGCGTCATACTGCAAGAACGGTGGGTGTAACTCTAAGAACGATGCAGCAAGTAAAGCGAAGGTACTAAGAGACTGGAAACCATCTAAGGAGACCAAGTAATGGCAGACCCCGGTGCACTAGTACCTGAAAGACCGCTTAATTGTCTCTACTGTGTTAAGAAATCGTCACCTTAATGCAGTTAAGGTCCAGCAACAGCTTCTTCAGACCCGAAGAGACTACGTTAGTGAGAGTACAGTGAGGAGAAGACTTGCTGAAGCCAACCTGAAGTCGTACAGGCCAGAAAATGGCCCCAAACTTGAGACAGGGCATCGAGTAGCAAGACTACGCTACGCCCGTCAACACGTACAATGGGGCGAAGAAGAATGGACAAGAGTTTTGTTCACAGATGAGTCTCGGTTTTCTTTATTCACTTCCGATGGAACGCGGAGAGTATACAGGCGACCTGGTGACCGATACATTCAAGGTTGCATCTCGGAAAGAGTTCAATACGGCGGGGGCTCTGTACACGTATGGGCTGGCACCTCTTCAGAGGGTCGCACAGAGCTAGTGGTCATAGAAAATGGCACTCTGACTGGTGAAAGATATGCATTAGAGATCCTTATCGAGTATGCAGGGCCATATTTAGTAAATATGGGTGATGGAGCGATTCTAATGCATAATAACGCCCGGCCACACACCGCTCACCTCGTACAAGAGTACATTCAGGAGGTTGGCATCAGCTTGATGGCTTGGCCATCAAGAAGCCCAGATCTTAACCCTATTGAACACACTTGGGATGAGCTTGGGAGGCTAGTCAGAAGATGCAGACCACCCCCCGCCACCCTCAGGGCTCTAAAACAGGCCCTGATAGAAGAATGGGTGAATATTCCCCAACACCGCCTCCGTAACTTAGTGTTCAGCCTGCCAAACCGGTTCCAAGATGTCATCAGAGCCCGAGGCGGCAACACAAGTTACTAAAGTGGGAACAAGGCCCAAAACGTAAAAATTAAGTTCTTGATAGTTACTTCAAAATGGTTAGCTTTTTAGTTTTTTCTTAATTTTCAGTGTAAAACTTTACTAATACTAAATAAAATATTATTTTTAGAAAACTTTGTTAAATTTGCTATAAAATGACTTTTATTTCAAAACTCTAACTTCTATAGTTTAAGAGTAATTGCAATTTTAAAACTGTACTACTTATTTTTGACGCCCAGTGTATTATAAGATCTGTAAATACTATGGAAACAATTAAATATTTGAACTTAATTGAATTGACCACTTTTAGGTGGTCAACTTACTTGTTTGTTCCGCCGTACTTAAAAAGAAAAACTGACCTCCCATAAAAACTTTAATAACAGAAATCTTGTTAACCACAATCATATCATAAAATATAAATAACATAGTACATTTCAGACCATATATTACTGTGACAGCTGCGTTCCGCTCCGTCAAAGATACTGGACAAAAAACTTGATAGATACGTAAAAGGAGGGTAATTTCTCATAATATTTTTTGCAATAACCAACATGATGGAAGTAAGGCAATCATAGCTTCAAAAGGGTATAATATCAGGGGTCGTGTAAATGAAGGCAAAAAAACAGATGTAATATATTGCAATAGCAAAACTACTAAAGTAGGACGTAACATTGCGTTTTACAAAGTTTACAAAATTTGATTATTAGCATAAATTAATTAGTTAAAAAAAAGGTAAAAATGAGAAAAAGTTCATTGTTACTAACATTAGATTTAAGTCACTGAATATATTCTTACTACTTAACACAATAGGATCCCAGTTGGTCGAAAAATAAAAATTATTATTTTCATTATTTCGATACAAAAATATTTAGTGTTTAGTCAATTTTTATTTTAAAAAAACAAAATCTTTTCATCAAAAAATCTTTAAAAAAGTGAAAAAGGTTTACAAATAAAAATAAAAGTCTCTTAATCTCACCCCAACTTGTGTAATTAACGTTCCAAGTTGAAACGTGGTCAAACTTCGCTAAGTCGATTTGAGATAAGCTTTTGATCAAATTCGCTTATCGGGGTAAAGTTGCCCAATTTCTTCTTTGATGATAGAAAAATTCTTTGTTCTTTTCGTGAAAATTCATGTAAATGCAATTCTGAATTTCTGTTTCATGGTTATTGACTACTGACTAGATTGGTAATTGTTATATCTTTTTATTCATCTCTCTTTCTGTCGATAGAAATATAGTCTATACTAATATTATAAAGAGGAAAGATTTGATTGTTTGTTTGCATTGAATAGGCTCCGAAACTACTAGACCGATTTCAAAAATTTTTTCACCAGTAGAAAGCTACATTATCAGGGAGTGACATATAGCTTTTCCCGAAATTCAATGTAGTTCCCACGGGAACGGGTCCGGAACTTCACGCGGACGAAGTCGCGGGCAAAAAAACTAGTATAAAATAAAATAGATTTTTAAAACTACGCAAAGGATCTATATGTAGATTAGAATATTATAAAAATGCAGTGAAAGAATGAAAACTGGTATGATTGCTGAAATTCCTGTAAGTAGGAAGGTACAGAAAGAAAAAAGACAATGCCTCAAAATTAAAAAAGGGGAAGCACGTACAAAGACAACTTGATATGAAAGAAGGAAGAAAATTGAAATATAAAAGTGAGAAAAGGTGACAAAAAATTTAAGAACGGTAAAAAATCTGAACCCACAAGACTATAAAGTAACTTACACTTGACGAATCCAGAAAACTCCAATATCTTCGATTCTAAACATAATTTTCAATGGCGTTTCATAAAAAATTGATTATTGGATACTTCGGAATTTTACGATGGAGTAAATTTCTGTTCTTGTGTTACTTCGCGTTCGATGACTTCGCTCATAAAACCTGGCTGGTACACTTTTATTAAAATATCAAATGTAATGCAGATTTACCTTCAAGTAATTTTGACACTCTAAGACTATACTTTCCGAAATACGCGAATTTTTAATCATTGTAAACAAAAAAATTAAAAACATTATAGAGTAAAAATTTGAATTTGAAAATTACTTATCTTTTTTTTTATTTAACTGACTTGGGGGTAACTTGGATACAAAAAAACTAATCCGTGTCCTCCAGAGGGGAACTTAACATTAGACTAACATGGTTTGTCGTAGTTATCTTGATAGAAAAAAAAATAGATGACAAGTTGTCCACTGTCGTCAAGAAAGAGCTGCGCACTTGTTGGTGTACCCCACAATTTACGGGAGTGAAAGGCTCTCCCCGATTAAGAATTGGGACAACTGTTTAGAGGCGCATCAAAGGGGACTAACTCTTCGACCTATTGAGACACTGGGAGAGGGAGTGTTTCCTGAAGAACACAATTGCAAACCTATTTCAGTAAAAAAAAAATGGAAAAGATCTCTAGAAAAGAACACTCACCATTATTATAGGCAGAAATATATAGCTGATAGCTCTGTCACAAAAACAATAACAAAACTATACAAACATAAAGAAAATCACAAGAAAATCCTAATTTATATTTACGGGTTACAAGTGAACAAATTTGTAGGAAGCGGTAAACTGAGTACGCGACTACGGCAGCTCGAGTAAGTTAATTATAGAGTTGGTAATAAATAACGAAGGCCCTTGATATCGATAGTTACTTGTGTCTACTTTTGTATAGTAAGAGCTTAAGGTTCTTATTAATGTTATTTGTATCTTTATAACTTCTTACTTCAATAATTATTATTGTCCTTAAATCATCACTCTGTATAATTAGGTACTTCATCTTCTAAATTACTCTATGTTTTTTATAATGTATGCCGATATCCGAGCCGATTTAAACAATTAAAAAAAAACACCGCCACGCGGTCGCCGACCCCACTGCGCGGTTTAGCGACCAGAGGAGTTCCGAGTTTTGCGTCCGTCGTACGACCGTGTGATCGTCGTCACGACATCGCGGTCCGACTGCTCTTGTGTGTGTAAGATTCTAAGCCACCACATAGGGTGACATAGGTTACAGGGAACGCGGAACGCAAAACTCGGAACTCTGACCGCTACACCACACGCAGTGGGGTCGTCGGCGCCACAGTCATAGTCTGTTGTTTGCGTTTCCCGTATACTTGAGATTCCAATTTCGATGTTTTTGTGTGACTTGTGTCACAATTGAAAACAACTGTCTTAAAAGGGTTCTATAATTAAATATTATCCAACAAGATTAAAATTTATCCCACATACATATACATTATGAAAATAACTCCGTTAAATCAGGTTAAATCCTCTTATGTCATCTAATATTAAAAGCTAAGTAACAGAAAGTTACATGATCAGTATTAAATTTGCTACAAAATTAACAGCCCTAATCCTTAATAAGATTGGGGACAATATTGCTGTAATGAAGTTTACAAGCGGGCGTGTAGACGGACGGATTACTGAAGTTAATATTATTTGATTATGGCCAACGCAGACGATAAATGATGAGTCACTTTTTGTATGTGAATATAAAAGTATGCTGTTACAACATGCAGTAGCACACGATGTGCAAAATGTCTGACGTACAGAAAATCAAAAAAGGAGGTGTAATTTTGGCCGAACGCTAAAAATATAACGTTTGATTCAATACGCGCTAAGTTCCTAACGCGAACGACGCAAAAATTGTCTGCCATTTGCATTTATACTTAGATATACGTCTTATGTGTTGAGTCTGTATAAAAATGTCTGATGGACTTTTTGCAAGCCAAGAAGACTTTTTGTGCACTCCAGACTCGATCGCACAAAATTTGTCATCTGCGTTGCCCGTACTAAATCAGTAATAAGCGTTGAACGTTTAAGTTTTCAAACAGAGTGGGAGCAGCTACGGCGCGGGCGGCGAAATCCGCTAGCGCTTGCATGAATACACCGCTTCTTATGCGTGTAAACCAAGTTACAGCGGTGCGGTGCGAAATCCGCAGCGGGACAGTGGGCCCATGTCACCATGTGGCGCTGTGTAAAGTGTACAATATCTTTTTTTCTTGTTTACTAAAAAAAGTGTCCTAATCTCTGAATAAACGAACCGCTCGTCTGCACACTGCGTCAATGTCAAATGCCGCTTCTTTGATATTCTATGATGTTATTAAAATAATAATGCCTAAGAGTGTTAATTAAATCGTTTCGGTGACTCTTCTTAATAGAATCAGAAATAGAATTTATTTTAATTAATATTTGCGGTATTGTCTCTTTGTTTTTTTTTAAAATAGAAAAATTCATAGACATTTCTACGATCTCAATGATATAATATTGTTAGAAATAGTATCTGGAATAATATTGTTAGAAAAATATCTTAGTGGTATTTGAGTTGGAATTTTTTAATACCACTAAAGTGGCAAACAAGCTTACGGCCCACCTGATGGTGAGCGGTTACCGTAGACTATGGACGTTTGCAATACTTACCGGGAGTACCACTCGTTGGTTGCCGTGAATTCCTTTGTTAGGGCATATTTTACTATTTTATTTAAAACCCACCACATTACATAATATCGAGAAGATCAATGGTGACGCTTTGTGTCGCCTTCTAAAATGAATAAGCAACGTAGATGCGATCCAGTGTTTGGATGGATTTCGTTATCTAGAGCATCTCCGTGCTTTGGAGGGCAAGTTAAAACGTCGGTCGTGGCTGTTATCAATGGATGACAGTCGTTACCGAAGTCGGTGGTCTTAGCGGCTAAACGAATTAGTCGCTGCTCGTACGTCTTGAATGATTGAGGATTTGATTGAAAATACTGGCCACTAACAATTCATCATTAGGGCAGCGTGGCAGATTACGTTCTAATTAGTTCCCTTCGTTTGAAAGGAAACCCGTATCCCTGCAGTGGAATGATTCTGTATCACTACATAGTATAAAACAAAGTCGCTTTCTCTGTCCTTATGTCCCTATGTCCCTTTGTATGCTTAAATCTTTAAAACTACGCAACGGATTTTGATGCGGTTTTTTTAATTGATAGAGTGATTCAAGGGGAAGGTTTTAAAGTATCATACATTCCAAAATTCCCACGGGAAAGCGGGATACACGCAAACGAAGTTGCGCGGGTTTCGCTAGTTGATAATAATAAGATGATATAACATAATACCTCATAATTTACCAAAGTGAATACTTGTTTAGATACCCGTAAACGAACGAATCCGAGCTTAATTCTTGTATTAATAGCATACATAGACATTAATTCTATCACTACTGTAAGTAAACGTACAATGTAGAACAGTTGAGCGGTTGTGCATGAACAAAATGTTACACCGAAGAGAATTTCTAAAAGAATGCAATTATTATGATATGAAGATATTATTATAATAGATTGTCGACTGTTTAAAGCTTTTCCATAAAAAACTGAATTTAAGAGGGCGCGAAGAAAAATCTTCACATGTAGGAGAACCAAAAAAATATTTTTCAATATTTTGTTCTACTTCTTTGTTAGCATAGTCTGTTGTGTACAGCTTGTCTCGTTTTTTTGCCATATTTCTATACGGGGCAGAGACTTGGACCCTCAAGAAAGCTGATCGTCTTGGCATTGACGCTTTTGAAATGTGGTGCTGGAGAAAAATGCTCGAAATTCATTGGACAGAACACCGAACCAATGAATCCATTCTCGCCGAGCTCAAGTCACCAATGAGACTCAGCACCACTTTGCGAAGAAGCTTTGAGTTTTTTTGCCCAAACTGTCTGAAAGAAAGGGGGAAACTTAGAAAAGCTACTGATAACAGGGAGGTGAGCGGGAAAAGACCCAGAGGCAGAAGCCCGATGCGCTGGTCAGACCAGTTCTGCTCTGCGCTAAACACCTCACATCTGCGATGCCATCCACGCTGCCTAAGACAAGCAAGCTGCGCGAGATGGTCCACGAGAGAGTGATTCGGAGAGGCCACGACCCTCAGCATTGAGGACAAACGACGCAAGGAGGAGGGAGGAGTTATGTGTACACAAAATTGCAGTTTTCGACTCGGCCTCGGCGCTAGACAGAGGAAGGACCACAGAACACAGAAAGAAGTATTCTGTATTGTATTCTGATATCTGTGGGAAGGACGGACAGACGGACATGGCGAAACTAAAACTGACATTGTCATGGAACCCTAAACAAAATAATTATCAATGTACAAAACATTGATAATGTAAAGCTTACTTGCATTTGACTTTATAATACAGAATTGTGACAAGTTAGGAATGTTTTTTTTTTTGCGATCGTCGAATACAAAAACAATAATTCAATGTAAAAGGGGTGCTAAGCTAAGCAACAGCGATTTTGTCGGACGGCTGACAGCGAAGAAATTTATGTTGTATTCCAAATTCAAAAATTGATATTTTTAAACTTGTATCAATATTTATTTTTGGCCAGATTGTATCAAAAATCATAACAATATGGGAATGCGCTATAATCCTGTACGAAAATTGTGTACAAGGTAGAGCATGATAGTTAAGTTTAAAATCTATTGATTTTTTAATTTGGAATTCTCGCACATTTGGACCTTTCTAAACATTGTGACTAGTTGGGAATATTGGCTCGGATTTTTAAGCAAATTAATATTCTTAAATTCTCTGTTTATACAGATAGGTAATAAAATTAAGATGTAGGTACAGATACAAATATAAGTTACGTGTAGCACAGAGTCGTGTAGGCTACGACGTACGGTCAGCCAATTAAATGTAAACAGGGCCGTAATATAATTCAAGTTTTCTATATATTGCGTGAATGAAGGTCGAGATTTTAATTTATCATTAGTGTTCATATTGTGCTATGTAATTACAAAATTACATAACGATGCTTACATTATTAGCGTCAAAATCTCTATTTTTATAGCACGCACCAAAATTAGGACACACAGTTTACAAAACAATTGAAAATCGATTGTTGTAATGGACTGAGAAAGGTATGAGTTTCAATCTTCGTTTTACGGTCTGCGCGAGCCAGCCGTGTTGGCGACTAGACGTTGAAAATTTAAGATTAAAAAATGTAAACAAACAAATGTCATTTCAAATGTCATGTCAAACTGACATATCAGGAGTTTGAAACAATTTGTGAACACTAAATTAACTAAAAATGTTTATACGATAATATAGAAATAGGTAATTATTTCACGCGCGTTGTATGGAGTGTCCGGCCTGTGGTAGAGTATAGTTTGTCTCTTTTTATGTTAACTGTATCATAGGTTGATTTTTACGAGTAGAAAAGCAGTTTCGGTGTACAAGGCAGCTCAGGTAAAGGGGTGGGCTAAGCAAACGGGCTTATCGCGGACGTCTGACAGCGGTGAATTTATGTACGAACTTTATCTTTTCCGTCCTACACTCCTGGTACCTCTGACTTACGTTAGTAGTTTTGTTGGTTATCGTGATGCCCCTAGGGTATTATTGAATTAGTTCTTACTCTCCTAATTCCTTTATGTAAATGTTACATTACGGTTAAACCAGAGATAAACACCTATCTATAAAATGAATACTGCAGATCTTTGTTTTATTTAATTAATATAATGCATTAGGTATTTATTTAAATTTTGCTGTTGCTCTTGAAATTGAAATAAAAAACTTGCTAGACAGACATACTTTAAGAATCTTTAAAAAAAAGTGATCCGGTTTTAGTATTTTTAGTTCTTCATTTTTGAAAGTCAATGAAGCGTTTTTTTTATTATAAACTAGCGGACCACCTTGGCTTCGCACGAGTTTTCCTAAGGATCTCTAATCTTTTTGAAAACATAATATAGCCTATGTTACCTTCCCAGCGGTATATCGTTTTCAAAAAAAAAACTGCTTCTGGATGTGTATTAAATTGTATACAATCGGCTACCCGAGAGTATTAAGAAACTTAACATTAAGAGGTTCTCAAGTGTAGGTATTATACAAATGGCTAATCTCACACACTTTTTATACACTACAAAAATTTTTTGACCACAAACACTGTGATGCTTGTACTGTCATACCATTAGAAGTTCATTAATTATTAAGATTTTATTTTTTCAATTTTTCTTTTTTGTGTAAGGGTTTGTTTGTGTGTCAAATCCCCTTATAAAATGGTTCCTTTTATTTTGTTTTTTATGTTTTCTTTTTTTTTTGGTTTGACATTTTAATGTAATAAATTTGAAATTTGCATGCCACCATTGTCGGCTGAATGGGATGAGCTTTATGGTGTAATAAAAACTGTACCTAATATGTATGTACCCCAGTCAAGAGCAAATAAAAATATTTCTATTTCTATTTCTAAGAATTTTTGAAATCAGTCCAGTAGTTTATGAGTTTATTCATTAAAAACATACACAAAAAAATACAAATCTTTCCTCTTTATAATATTAGTGTAGATTATTTAGTAATACAAATTGTAAATGACTAATGAAAGTACCTGTGAAAGGTAGGTTGAATATTTCGGTTCGAGTCGATGAATTAATGTTTATCAAAGTAAATTTTATTTGAAAATAATAATCCAATAAACTTATTTACAAAAATAATCTAAAAGTCAAAAATAAAATATTTCAAAATCTATGTTTAAATTTACTTTATCAAAAACATAACTTGGAGATTTGCTTTTGCTTAATTACAAATCAAAACCAATTCGATTGCTTAAACAATTTGAACCAAGTAATTTCATTCAATCGAATGAAACGAAACAAATCAATCAAAGGGAGCAAAATGTAGATGAAACATTGAAATAATTAGAACTGATAGAAATGATTGATTGAACGCGTGAAACGTTGCGATAATCCAATGAAATAATAATAACGTAAGATGAATGACCAAGGGAGTGATTGATAGGGGAGAATTACGAAACGATTGAGTCTTTATTGCTTTGGATAGCTTTGTTTCTAGTACTAATTGAGTGTTTGTGACCTCTGTAAGTCATTTTACAGTTCGTTAGATCTAAGAATTGGATTGAGTTCAGTTAAAAAATAGCTATAATATTAGGAATGAAGTACATAAGCATTTTATAAAATAATGAATTTAAAGCTAATCTCTGGGGGTTTTTTTATGACAGAGAAGGACAAAATGAGGTAGCTAGATCAGCGCTGCCCATGGATATCCTCGACTACAAATTAGATACGTTGCCTGATGAAGGAATAAAAAGGAAAAAAAAAACAAAAAAAAATTCCTGCCAGATCATACATCGAATTACAAATAACTATTGAAAAAGTTGACAACGAGTTTCTAATCGGCCCTATTCGTGAACTGTTTCATTAGATCAGGGTAAGAGTTCGCAGGATATGAGTTGCAAGCTTGCAACGCATTTGCAATTTCTCCGGTGTTGCGGGCCTCGGCAATTTGATTGATCATCAAGGCAATCAAGGTGACACGCACCATCTAGCATAACGAAAGCCATCATAAATTTCCTTTAATTAACATTCACACTCATGTAACGTATCCTAAAAATAACACCTATCGTTTTAATACCAAAAGATTTCACATCGGAAATTGTGCTTATGTTTTATTATCGGAAATTTCCAATTAAGCTGGCACAACATCAAAGATAACACTCGTAAACAGACGCCTGGGTGCTGGGAACACCTAATTGGATGATCCGGAAATTCCCAAGACAAATATTTCATTCTGTATCAGAAAATATAGTCAATTATTCCGTAACTCAGTTGATTTGATTGTCGTATGCTTTATTGTTTACTTGGGACGCACCCGGGCTGCGCGCAGACGGGTTAGTGCCGACTGGTCACAGTCCCAATTTATCACTCATATATCGTCAGCTTGAAGTTACTAGAAAACTTTCCTACCCATATTCTTTCATTGAATACAACCAATTGTCGGTGTATCATTTAAATTAAAGATTTAAATCACAATCAGTTAGCATTATATTAGTCTCGACTTACTATTCCTACGGTCTACAGCTGCTGTTCTTACCTGTGAATTTTTTTAATAGGAAGAATTTGATAGTATTAGGTATGGGATTACAGCGAGAGAAATAGACAAATAAGCCAGCAGTTCACATTGAAGTGAGCAATCATTGTGTACAACAAAGTCCTCGAGTTTTGGATACATCCGTACACTTTTAGAATTAATTTTCCAAATACAGTGACAAATCGGAACCGTGTCAAGTTAGGATTACCAACGATTAAACGAATCTATAGATGAGACACACGGTGAACGATCAAACGAATTTGAGCTTAATTAACAATGGAAAAAAGTTTATTTTGCCTTCGGTAACTCTGATCAAAGGTTCGGTGCATCGATCGCTTTAGCAATAACTGACGATGACGGAATGCTAGGGTTGGCCCCGGCGATTAGTATAATTTTACAAACCGTTTGTTCTTTTATCATTGCAACGTCAATATTAATTATTTAGTATCAAGTCGGTGCAAACGTAATTCGCCTACGTAGCAACTCGTCTACAGTCTACAAATCAAATTGTTGCAAACGTAAGTTGTCTATTTATTATTAGATTAAATTTTAGAGGAGTTACTACATAGTAATTCATGCATTTACATATCAATAAACTAATATAAGTACATTTTGGTAACATTATAATAAAAAATTTACTAAAACAAACGCTGAATGGTAATTGAAATGTATTGAGAGAAGAAACTGCACCTGCCTTTGGCTATTTTGATTACATTTGACGTGGTATCATTGAAATTGGCTAGCTCTATCGGGGAAGTACTACCCTCTGAGAGAGTATTGGCGTGAAGTAGCGATGCGTTTAAAATGTAGGGAAACGGGCTGTGTGTCTTATAAAACAAAATATCATAAAATACATATAAATATAGTACAGATTTTCGAAGCTCATTCCTATTGAGCTCACGTATCTGGCCTAGGGCAATACCAAATTGAAGTGAGAATCGACATATTCCCTCGCACCAAAGCGAGGAAATACATCTTGGAAAAGATTGCAGAGTTACACTGCAAAACTTGCAAATATTCCTTTTGTACACAGAGAATTTGATGCCTTTACTTTTAAAGTTCCGTTATTTAGAGATTCTTGATAAGTTCCAGATTGGCTAGTTGTGGGATTAAATTCACAGATTTTTTAAACGGTCGTCGGCATATTGAATAAATTTTTTATAGCGATTGCAGACAAGGGCCATAAATTGTAAGTGTTTTAAAAAAAGATAATGTTTTTTGTGGATCCTTTCGAATTAATTTCATACTAGAGACATTACAAAGACTTACATCTACCCACAATATTACAATGTTATTGTAACCGTTAAAAGTTGTGGTTCTTTCTGTCATTTGTCAAAGAAGGTGATGCCTTAAAATATTTCAATAAATTGTCGTAGCGCGCCTGCAGAAATAGTAAGCAGACACTTAAAAATCCTCACATAGTGTATACATAAATGCGGTGCGGAGTACCTACATTACCTACCCTTTTGCAAGCAAGATGTAAATTCTCGTCTCATCCATATTCTAACATCCAGGCACTGTCAGTGTAGGCTTACGTACCCTATATTTTTAGTCTATTTTTCCGGGTTTCCATTTTCATTGTGATTCTATAGAGACAACTGATAGTTCAGGTCACTACCTGCTAGACGCAGATTCGATTCCTATTCAGATAAATAAATAATTAGAAAGTAGATTCGTCAGAAATTAACATACATTTTATTCCATGACGAATTTGCTTTGTGACGAATGTATAACAATCTGATTAGGGGGGTTTGAGCGCGTCACAGACGGTGAAGATGCTATAATATTTTAGATAAAAAATCGCTCGCCATACAAATCAATGGACCATCACAGACGGCGAAGATAATATATATTTTCATATTAAACATCTTAAGATATCGAGCGATATCGGAAAGATATCAAGCGATGAAAATATATCGTAAGATGGTATCTTAACATACGAAATATATCGTAAGATGATATTATCTTAAGATACAAAATATTATATTAAGATTCGTATACAGTATGTAGCTTGTTTGGTGCGGGGAAGGTGCAGGCTGCGGCGTGTGGAAGTGTCGGCACGTTGCGATTTTCTCTCTCTCTTATTTTTCAAGAGAAAGTTTTTTTATCATGAGAAAAAAAACGCACTCGTGACCTTGTCATGGAGTATGTCATAAAAGACGAAATAAATAATTCAGTTATCAACCACCTACGAGGATATTACGCGCAATTATGAGACTTTCAAGAGAGTGAACAAGCTTCATTATATTAACGTATATTATCTTCGCCGTGTGGGATACTTTAAGATGCTATAATATATTATACTAGCTTTTCCCCGCGGCTTCACTTGCGTTAATTTAATGACATAGCATAAATCTCGTTTGTGCGCGACTTGTGGCGCCATCTGTTGGCCGATAGCATCCCATACAGCGCCCTCTACAGTAGAAAAAATATTTTCCCATTGGAATGACATACTTTCACGGGAAAAAAAGTAGCCTATGTTGGGCTCTGTACCCGTGACAATATATATATACAAATTTTCATAATGATCGGCTGATTAGTTAAGCCGTGAAGGAATAACAAACAAACAAACAAACTCACTTTCTCATTTATAATATTAGTTAGGATTACGATATCTTAACATAAAATATTATAGCATCTTCACCGTCTTTGACGCGCTTTACGCTGCGAGTATTTCTGCATTTATTGTAAACGTTAAAATATAGAGTCAGATCGCACAGATTGAGCTAGTCCCAAAGTAAGTTCGAGACTTGTTTATAGGATAACTGAACTATACTATATTTAACAAATACTTACATGTTATATAAAATTAGTAGTGGCCGTTATTTTGTTATGACTATATATTGCTTGTATAAAAGTACGCTCATTCTTCTCATTTTGAGTACAAGTGTCCTAAATACCAAAAGATATATAAGTCATATACTGAATTGAATATTCATGTACTAAAATGTATGCTAACACCGATAGATTATCCCGCATTCGCATGTCAGTGTTGTGAATTTATTGCGACGGCAGTCGGAAGTGGACCGAGTACGGATTCTATGATAAACACGACGGTATATTCTGGACTTTTGGCATACCTACATTACCGTTCTACTTTTAGTTTTATGCTCCTCACACTATTTTACTTTGAAGTCCTTTCAATACTTCCTACTCCATGAAATTTTTTTCTGTTTTTTTTTATACCACAAAGTTGTGGGGAGCTCTGGAGACCTTACTCGCCGTAGGAACACAACTATTCTCATCCAGAAATGATTTTGTTTAATAAAACATTTTGTAAAGAAATTCAGTATTTGAAGTAACGGAATGCTCAATAAAGACTGAATGAATGAACAGGCACAATGGAATGGTTGACGCTAATAGTGGAGGGGCAATGAAAGAAAATAAAAATGAAAAGAATTGTTTGGATAACTCGAGATAAGTCTAATGAGTGCAGATCATCGTTCAGTTAAATAATTGATGTAAAAACGTGAGCGAAATCCTGCTGTTCCCGAACCAGAGCTCCACTTGGGGGGGTTGGGAGAGTTGGCAACGCGTGAGTGATACCCCAGGGCATTGCAAGCATCTATAGGCTGCAGTGATGCTGTCCATCAGGCGGGCCGTATGCTTGTTGCCGTCAACTATGTGGTATAAAAAACCTGTAATAAACTTTAAACCTTTCTTTTAATATTTTCTACTTTTTTAATCTGTCTAATCATATTCGTTGTGAGTTCTGAGACATCTGTAGTTTCTGCCCCGGGACGTCAATAAGATTCATTGATTATTGTCAATCTATGGTTGCCGTTGATGTTTCTGGTTGGTACAGTAGCAAAGGAAGTGGGACAAAATAATATTTTTCACCATATAGGCCTGATCGGGAACGCTGTCAATGTTAGTCCATTCGATTCTGAAAATGCCCCAGCCTGTCCAAGCGGTGGCATGAGACCGGGCAACGCTCTCGACTGTAATTAAACCTTAATTTCATAGTAATAGGGAATACTTTTGTATGAAGAACTTGAGTCATAGACAAATTAGAATAATTTTCCTATCTGGCAATATCCAACAATGCTGCATAACTTTTTTTTTAAATCGAAAATGGAAATTGTTACCACGCGCACCCCGTTTTTGTTTGTTCTGACAGACGTCTTTTTTTTTATACCACTAAGGTGGCAAACAAGCATACGGCCGCCTGATGGTTAGCAGTCACCGCAGCCTATGGACGTTTGCAATACCAGGAGCATCACTAACGCGTTGCCGACCCTGTACAAAACCTCTTCACACCGTTTCTGAAGTACCCTATGCTGTAAATTTAAATTGACGCGATATGTGAGTGGTTCACTTTGTCTATTGCTAAAAAATCTCTATGATCGAAGAGAAAATTGCATTAAATTTCGTGAAGTAGTTTGAAAGATCAGCAAACAGATGGCGCGGCGGCGGAAGCAACTTCATTTTTAACTATGTAATGTAAAGATTGGTTAACATATAAGAAATATATATTAAGGTGCTCCTTCACCGGGAGCATTCGCGTGTAATGTGACGCTCAGATTCGAGCATTACAGCAGTGAGGGAGGCGAACGCTCGTCAGTCAGGGAGGTAGTATTGTAATGTAATGCTCAAAGTCGAATCTAATGTTACATTACACGCGAATGCTCGCGGTGAAGGAGCACCTTTAGGTACTGCGGTAACATATTTGATTCAATTTCATTTTGTACCCAATAAAATAAGTAATTTATTTTCAGGCTACAACAAAAATTTATTTCATAATAAAAGTAATAAAGTCTTGTGCTCCATAAACCCCTACTTCCACTTCAAACAGCAACCAATCACAGCAATCCCTGAGTAAGAGATACTAGAAACGTCAAATACATTAATTTTAGTGGAAAAAATCCGGATCCCCTCAGTACTGGAGCGAAATCCCTCGGAAAAATATAATGAAATAGTCGGCTCTAATCTCACGCTTGTGTTGGGCAGATAATGATGTCGCGGGGTACAGTTGGATGGTCTAAGTCATAAGAGATCGCGGACTAGTTGCTAATACACTAGGTTAGTCTGTAAGCTATTTTGTGTTCACCGTATTATGTTTGTTTTCTACATGGTAATGTTTATAGCCTGTGTGTTGCAAAAGGTGCTTTTTCACTATGGGATATAATTACATCTTGAGCTATGAATGCAAACTGAGGCGAGGCAGGGGGCGGCCTGGTGTGGAACTCGAAGTAATGTCATATATAACTTGAAAGAGATTAACGATATGAAATATTTTTACGACGGCGACCCATGGACAATAAACTGTATTTTTATTAAGTTTCTATCATGAGCCCCAATGTGGCTCGCGAGACCTTTAGTTTTGAAAACTGTGACGAATGGCTGGTAATACAGCTGGCTGACTGAATTGTACGTGTAGGTAGGATTAGGTCTCTCTTTTCATAACTATCGAGTTCTGTGAACAAGAATAATTAAAATAACGGTAGTTACAGACTGCTGTAATTTAACACGGAATGAAAGAATTTACAAAATAATACTCTGTTCGTGCGCGTAGTGTGCATGGTTCGTGCGCACAAGGCGTCCACACCATGGAAATTTTGTTACATTTAAAGTTAAGTTACAACAGGCTGTACCCGACTAAATATAGGTATATATACATATATTTTACGGTACCTACCTACAAAACGCTATCTCTCATAAATTTGTGCCACAAACGATTTCACCCGAGCCGTTTGGCAAGGGGACCTACAGTAATATCATTTCGTTGATTATGACCTTTCTGGTTTTGTGAGCTGAAAATGGTGGACGTTACGACATAGTACATCAGAATTGGCATTTTATGTTACGGTCAAACGCCGGATTATGGTAAAGTAGACAAACAGATATAAATACGCTCTTAGCGGCGGCGCAAACGTGTACACTTTTTGTGTCTTGTGTCAGATACAAGCTACCGATGAATAATTGATTTCTATAGAACCAGTATGAAATCATCCAATCTCTGCGCATATGTACATGTTTTGTGTCTTGCTTCAACTTAACGCATACTCATGACTATCAAAAAGTGTTCGGTGTCGGTAATCGGCCACTCATTTGCTATTTATAAATATAAAATTGCTCCATAATCATTTCAAGTGAATATCTAACACAACGGATTCCACTTCTAAGCAGTGCGCAATGTGCGCATTAAAAAGATGAAGCAAAGTGCTATGTGCACATAAAAAGATATTCCCGATAATATATGTTCCCGTCTAGACGTCTAGAAGTCTGATGATGAAATAAATAAATAAATATATAGGGACAAATCACACAGATTGAGCTAGCCCCAAAGTAAGTTCGAAACTGGTGTTATGGGATACTAACTCAACGATACTATATTTTATAACAAATACATTTATAGATAAACATCCAAGACCAGAAGCCAATCAGAAAAAGTTCGTTTTTTCCATCCCGACCGGGATTCGAACCAGGGACCTCTTGGGTGGGGTTCTGGCGTGGTAACGATTACGCCACGGAGGTGCTCAAATGGACATGGTAGTATGAGATCGTACAATTCCGCATACACACCCCAAATTGTATCCTGTAGAACACTGATAAGGACATTCTTCTCCGCTGTTCGAGAGTTTGATCAATCAAAAATCTATCAGCTTGGCTCAATGTTCCATCGAGTTGAGAGAGACATGGATTCTTAATAACTGTAAGATTGCAATGCATAACAAGCAAACTCTTGGCTCTCGCCATACAAAAAAATTGGAATGATATCTATCAATTATTTAATTACAATTAATTTTTATTTGGTGGGGTTGCCGTGTTTTTTGCCAATAGTCTAAAATACGCGACTAAAATATCAAAAGTCATATAAGTCCCTAACACATTGATAAAAACATTTAAACCATAATAATGAAGGTATGGGACTAAAACGTGTAGCCATTGTGCTATTCTAAATAATGTTGATTTAAAAGCTAATTCTGATTCTACTATCGTGGTCTGTTAGTGTTGTGTAGATAATAAAGTCGTTCCAGTTAGGGTAGCCATGTCTACTAAATAGCCGGATAAATAACAAGGGACTTAATCCCTCTAATTAAAACGCAGGGATAAACAGAAATTGCTTGTATTGCCTTGACTTGAATTGATCTCTATAAAAAAAGCGATACGTCCTTACTTAATACTAATACGTATGATTACTTGATTATTTTGAATAAATTTAAGTGAGTCTGAGTAAAGGTCTCTGTTTACGCAACGGGATAATCAGACGGGACGAAGACGGGGACGCAGCATAGCACTACGCGCATGCGTAGCCGATATCATCTTTTCAACCAATGACAATGCGCCGTCGTTGACTGGAACGAACGTTCCTAGAAATGTAAGATTGAAAAAAGTGACTGTAAAATGTGGATTTTAAAATTTTTTAAATTTTTTTTCACCAAATATTTTTTTATTACTCTCCTTAAATATCATGGGTATTTTTGGCAAAAGGTCCAAAAAGTAACCTTGTATTGTATACATTTACTAATTTAACACAATTATTTAGAACTAGTGAAACCCGCACAACTTCGTTTGCGTGTATTTATTCATGCACAGTGGCGCCATCTATACCAGAGTTTTGATGAAATCCTACGGGAATCGCGGAGTTTTCGAGACAAAATGTACCCTATTTGTTAATCTAAGGTATCAGTTACCTACATACCAAATATCATAAATATTGGTCCAGCCATTTGAGCGTGAAGAAGTCACAAACACATAACTATCGCCTTCATAATATTAGTAGGATTAGAAAAATATATTGTATTATTCGATTAATTTTGTTACATTGGAACTACCTCTCCAAATTTTGCAGTGCCCTACAGGGTGTCATATGCTGTACCCTTAATTAGTTGTAACCATGTGCTAAGCAAATAATGATTTAATTAAATTGAAAATTTTGTCCTTAACTTATTTGAAGGCATTGTAACACTAATTGTGGCTACAGTTTGCGTGCGATAACTGTGGCTTGCAGTACTAAAATGTTTTATCTCTACGAGTTATAGCATTTTTTTTATTCTGTTCTTGTTATACTAACGAGTGTAAGGCGATGTCATTTACAAAAAAGAGGCAAATCAGTACGTACTCTTATTCACTGTGTAACACTACTCTCGCTAAAGTAGATATGATAAAGGATCTAGGAATCACCTTGGATAGTAAGTTGCATTTTGATTCACACATAGAAAATATCATAAATAAGGCTTATAAAATGTATGGCTTTGTCATGAGATCGGGCACTAAATTTCGACAGCACTCAACCTACATCTATCTCTTTCAATCACTAATTCGCTCTCAACTTGAATATGCAGCAGTTATTTGGAACCCTTTATATGAGAAATATTCTAATAGACTTGAAATGGTACAAAAGAAATTTTTGAGATGTATACAATATAAATGTAGACGCAACTATTTACCCTATTGCCAATTACTGAATGAAAGTAATCTACTCACCCTCAAATCTAGGAGAAAACAATTAGAATGTATGCTACTTTTTGATATTTGTAAAAATAGATATGACTGTAATGAACTCGTATCTAAATTGTATTATCGTATACCATCAAGATGTCATAATAGATCCTCACGCCAATTACTGACTTTCTCGACTGCACTTGCTAGGACTAATGCAGGCGTTCGGAACCCCATGACTCGTTTGATGATTAATTACAACATTGATTTCAATGATATTGATATCTTTGCGCTGTCAAGTGGGGCCTTTAGGAGGTTGGTTATTGGCAAACTTAAAAGTAATACTTAAATTACTTATTTATGATGTGCAAGTATCTCGGCGGATCGAACTCGCCTAATAGTGGTTGATAGGTATTTTTTTATTATTTTTAAATAATCTATAAAATTGAGTACAAGGATACAACGCCGTGGGGCTGCTGTTGGGTAGGTTCGGTCGGCTGAGCTTCGTTTCAATGTTTCGTTGATTGATTGTTTTGAACTTTAAAATTTGCAAACTGGAACAAGTAATACAAGAAGATCCATATTGTAATAATCTTGTTAACAATATTGTGACCAACTGTGCTGAGTCCACAATTAGTAACAGCAACTTTGTAACTACTATATATAGTAAAATATATTGTGAACTTGTTTGTGGTCCTTAATAAATAAATAAATAACTTCTATTAAAGGGTACTTATATGTTAAGTGCTGGAAGAGTCTCCGTTCTCTTTTTTTAGATAAGATAAGATAAGATAAGATAATACGTTTATTGCATAAAACATGGTAAGAAGAAGTTGTTACAATTTTTTTAAAGTACACAATGTTTTGCTATATTTAGAGCATGCAATTTTAGTGACAAAATTAAACGGATGAGAAAAAAATAAAACAATAAAAGTATTTACAATAATATAAAATAAAAATTAATTGAAAATTGAATATTAAATTATTCTGTTATATAATTCATGAATGTCGTAGAAATTATTATCGTTGAGCCATCTGAACAATTGTTTTTTGAACAAGCTAGTATTAAGTGATTTTAATGTTTAGGATTCCGTAGTAGTACAAGGAACCCTTATAGTTTCGTTATGTCTGTCTGTCTGTTCGTCCGCGGTCCGCGCCTAGACGCTTAATGCTAGAAAGCTAGAATTTGATATGTATACACATATTAACAATGGTAACAAAGTGCTGAAACAAAATTTTGAAAATGATTTCTTTTTCGCGCCCACCCTATCGTTAGATAGGTCAATTCAAAACATTGAGGGTATAGAAAGACTATTTTTCGATACAATGATTCGTTTCGGATATGTACATTCCCCCCCCCCCCCCTCTAGCTCCGAAAGTCTTACGTTTAGAAATTTGAAAAAAATCATGGTAGTAGTAAATATGCTGAATCTTCAATGAAAACTATAACGGTTAAGTAGTCTCTACCAGTTACCGAGTAATAGCCGACGAACTTAAAAAATAAAATTTCTTTGATGAAAACTTACAATTAATGTGATAGAATTTGATAATGGACTCAACTGAAGGCAAGCAAAGCACAGCAAATACGGAAGCCTACTTGTGCGTGGTCCGACACGTACTTGTCCGGTTTTTTATTAAGTTAAATTAAAAGTTGTTATAAGTTTTGAGTAATTTCTTTTTACTGTTGATTTAATATAAAATATTTTTAAAATAAAAATTAAATAAGTTGCTTAAAAACAAAAACAAAACTCATATATAAGTTGCTCTCATAATAATATGCAATTTCAAGTGAATATCTAACACTGGCAACGGATTCCACTTCTAAGCAGTGCGCGATGTGCGCATTAAAAAAGATGAAGCAAAGTGCTATGTTCACATAAAAAGTTATTAACCACGTTATCGGGACAAGCCCACCACACATTTCCACCAATGTCTCCTGTGTAGCTAGGATCGACAACGGCGACCTTAGATAGACAATAAGCAATGAAGCTTATTGACGTCCCGGGGGAGAAACTGCAGCTGTCTTGGAATTCACAACGAATTTAATCAGAAAGAAGATAGACGGAGTAGGAAGTATTGATGAAACAGCAATTTGAGCAAACGGCATTATACCCTAGAGAGATGGCAAATCAAGTGAGGCTCGATTGCCGAGCACCAAATTGCGTGATTAACCACGTAAGGATGAATATATGTTCCCGTCTAGACGTCTAGTGGTCCGATGATGAAATGGACATGGTAGTATGAGATCGTACAATTCCTCCTACACACCCCAAATTGTATCCTGTATAACACCGTTAAGCACATTCTTCTCCGGTGTTCGAGAGTTGTTTTGTGATCAATCAAAAATCTATCAGCTTGGTTCGATATTCAGAGAGAGCTAGCTTCATATTAACTGTAATATTTCTTAAATAAATGACTAATACCCATCGACATAAGTAAAGTGGTCGCTCACAACTGACTGAAGGGTGGTGGTGTGCATGTGCACCATCGCAATGCTGCAATGCCCTTAGTGGTAGGAGTAACCTTATGTCATCAAATATTATACAAATTGTTCCAGTTAGGTTATTCACAACGCTAGGAGGCGTTGGTGAAAACGAGCACAAGTAAAACCATGGTATTCCCAAGTTTATAAAATAACTTTGACTCAACGTTAATCATATTAGTAAGTTCTATTGTTATAGTCGAAATTGTACAATTCAGCGCAAAATGGGCATTGTTGGCAAAACGGGTACTCCGTTTTGAGCTGCGCAAGTAATTTCAAATTGGGCTTTACCGAGCAAGATTTGATTAGTTTCCCAGTTAAAATGTAAATTATTGGCTTTGTATTTAATATTAATTTAAATTGGACAGGTGGGGTTGTTATTCTTGAGTTCTATATTGTACTTTAAGTATTTTATTATATCGAAGTGAGTTTTTGTAGAACGTTTACATAACGCTGCAGTCTTTATCCGTATGTAACTTACAGCTACTTAGGTTACAGCTGCTGTAATGTAGCGTTCCATAGCGTTGTGTCATGTGTGGACGCAGCGCTGTGTTTTGTTTGTGTTTCTTTCCTCCATCAATAGCGGCGAGCACGAGTTGAATGCTCGGTTCGTGCGCGTAGAGTGCGCGGTTCGTGCGCGCATGGCGTCCTACTACGGGATTCCACACTATGGGAATTCTGTTACAATACATGTCATGTCACGTTACAGCTGTCTGTACCCGGCATAACAAATGAAAATGTTAGAATCTTAAGTTACATTACGGTTAAGTTTCTTTATTGTGGTGTAATGGTCTAAATTATGAAGCTGAATAATCTGGGTTTTTTTATTTCATTTATTCATTACAAAAATCCACAGTCCTTAGAAATTAAATAATAACGATCTTAAGTATTACACTGATGGCCAATTACGATTTCCAATATGTTTAATTTAACATTATTAAATGACTCTTACAACAAATCCTTAGAATTCTGATATTATAAAGGCGATTTGTGAGTATGTTTTTTACTTCTTCACGCTCAAATGGCTCGGCCAATTTTAATATTTGGTAGATATGTAGGTATCCAATATCTTGGATTAACACAATATATGGAACTGTTTATATCGAAAAGTACGCGATTCCGATTTTTACCGAAAATTTACTCCACCACGACTCCTAAGAATATAAAAATGTAATTACAAACTTGCATGTAGGCACACTACTAAAACCAACACACACATCCTCACCACTTAACCTCACACACATCACATACACAAACATAACCCAAACTCACAGACATACACATAACATATATACACATCCCAAACACATAAGCAGTCAGGCAAGGCATACACGTCACCAAACCTTCGCATGCATATTTTTTCACCCAAATAAAGAAAATATTTATGAGAGGTAGGGCACAGCGGATAATCCGCTCAAATCGGAGCAGCCCGTCTGGGGAAGGACCTCCACCTTACAGAAGATCGTAGCCAAATAGCATTGGTCTCAGCCATGTTGTGTTCCTACGGTGAGTAAGGTCTCCAGAGCTCCACTTGGGGGGGTTGGTAGGGTTGGCAACGCGTGAGTGATACCCCCGGTATTGCAAACGTCTATAGGTTACGGTGACGGCTTTCCTTCAGGTCGACCGTATGCTTGTTTGCCACCTGTGTTGTATAAAAAAAAGAAAAAAAAAGGAGGGGCACTGGTGACCTGTAACACAGGTTCTTTCGAACCTTCTTCAGGCACCAGTCTCTCACAGGGACAATGTTTATTATCAATATGTTTAAATATAACCTGCACATTGGTTGTATGTAACCTAGAATTAAGTATATTTAAATCCTTTGTGAAGAAAAATAAACGTTTTTATTATTTTTATTTATTTCCGTAGGATTTGGTCAAAAGTCTGATAGTTAATGACCCTTTATAAAGTAGAGGGCGCTGCTGTGCATAAATACACGCAAACGAAGTTGCACGGGTTTCGCTAGTAGAATATAATCACAGATATCGAATTTTACCATTGATTCGTATTTGTAACGCAATAAGATTGAAAATCGAGCGAACTGCAACAAATTTTGCAAAGCCAAGTTTGACAAACTTAATTTTATTTTAAAACCATCGTTAGTAAGCGTTATAAGTATTGATTTAAGGTCTTAATTCGTTTGATTCATTTATGGTACTTATTACTGTAAGTTAAATATTGCAGTTAGCAATACTAATATAGAGTTTGGTTGTTTATGAAAGTTTTACGGTTAATCTTGAACTATTTATTGAAGGATTGGTGTGGTTTATCGATTTTTGACAAGTTCGATTCCCACTCGAAGCATTTCATCAAATCAACCCATAATCATCCCACTGCTGGGATACGGGTCTCCCTTCAATCGAAGGTGATTAGAGCGTACTCTGCCACGCTGCTCCAATGCGGATTGGCACAGGCCGTTGTTTTCAAACCGCCCTAAGGCCACCGTCTTGGCTTAACAACTGTCATCCATCGACAACAGCCGGGACCGACGGCTTAACGTGCCCTCCGAAGCACGGAGAAGCTCGAGATAACGAAACCCATCCAAACGCTGGCTAGGGTCGAAGTCGCTTAACTTGCGTGTTCATATTAGAGTGCGACACACAGCGACGCCATCGAGCTCCTCTCGAAGCATTTATGTGATGGCATTTTATGTATGTTCTCCAGTCTGGGTGTTTTCTATGTATATGTTTAATAATAACTGTCCATTAAAAAACTGATTTGGTTAAACAACAACAGTCGGTAGACAGATTAACCTACCTTATAGAAGATCGTAGCCAAATAGCATTGGTCTCGGCCATGTTGTGTACCTACGGTAAGTAAGGTCGCCAGATCTCCACTTGGGAGGGGGAGGAGAGGGGAGGGCAACCCTTGAGTTTTTTGGCAACGCGTGAGTGATACCCCCGGTATTGGCAAGCGTCTATAGGCTACGGTGATGCTTTCCATCGGGCGGGCCGTATACTTGTTTGCCACCTTTGTGGTATAAAAAAAAACCTTTTGAAAAAATAATTCCTGTTGGACCAACTATGGCACAACTAGATAATTTGTCATTTTTTAGTTCCCATTGGCACAACTAAGTACATTCGAGTGCGACATTGTTTAAGAGGCATGTTTTGGAGTGACTCAGAAATAGTTTTGGGGTAAGTGCACAGATTAGCTCGAAATTTTTAAATCTATTGATTTCTGAATTACTCCTCTCTTATTTCTTTTTTATTTTCTGATACTGATGTGTGTGGAACTCCGTCAAATATTGTCGGTAACTTCGTCCGTATACCTTAAAAACGGAACCTTTATATGCAAGAATAAATGAAAAAGCAAGCGTAAAAACTGATTCCAACCCAGACAGATAACATTCAGCAATTTTGAGCGCGTGTTAAATTTCAGATTAGGCCAATCTTGCATTTTGCAATGTACGTTATGGGTTTCATGTTAAAACTACTTCTATTTGACTAGTTTAAAATAATAACTTTATAAAAGTACTAGCTTTACGCCGCGGCTTAACTCGCGTTAGTTTTATGTCAAAGATCTCATTTGACAACAAAACAACCCATAGCGCGACTTGTGGCGCCATCTGTTGGCCGAAAGCATCGCATACAGCGCCCTCTATATAGAAAAAATATTTTCCTATTGGAATGACAATATTATATATACAAATTTTCACAATGATCGGCTGATTAGTCAAGCCGTGAAGGAATAACAAACAAACAAACTCACTTTCTCATTTATAATATTAGTATGATGAAAAATACAACCCACTCCATACAGAAACTCGTTACGTAAGATTGTTTTGTACTTTTTCCTACGTGTAATGCAAATAAAGAGTATTCTATCTATCTATCTAAAAAAATAAACCATAAGAAAAATTTGTGAACTTTAAATTTACCAATACTTCGTAACGTTATAGAAAGATCTCTATGTTAAAGTAAAAAAAACGATTTGATTAGAGTTTATGATCGAAAGTTCATTATCGTGTTGACTTCAAAGTCCACCTTCTCTGAATAAATTTTTGCTATCATTTTTCATTAAGGTGCTCGTTCACCGGGAGCATTCGCGTGTAATGTAACGCTCTGATTCGAGCATTACAGCAGTGAGGGAGGCGAACGGTCGTCAGTCAGGGAGGTAGTATTGTAATGTAATGTAATGCTCAAAGTAGAATATAGAATGTTACATTACACGCGCTCGCGTTAAAGAAGCACCTAGGGCTTTGACTCAGACTGTTTACTCAGTCGAGAAAGGTGATAGAAAAATTTCTTTAGAAATGAATTATTTTGAAGTCAACACAACACTTTTAGTGCACTTTTAATTTATTAATGAAATAAATAAATAATAAATAAATATATAGGGACAATTCACACAGATTGAGCTAGCCCCAAAGTAAGTTTGAAACTTGTGTTATGGGATACTAACTCAACAATACCATATTTTTATAACAAATCAGTATATAGATAAACATCCAAGACCCGAAGCCAATCAGAAAAAAATCTTTTTCCATCATGACCCTACCGGGATTCGAACCCGGGACCTCCTGGGTGGCGGTCTGGCGTGGTAACCATTACGCCACGGAGGTCGTCAAACAAGAAGAAACATAAATGACTGAGAGCCAAAGACGAAATAAAATGATATAATATTTCTTGTCAATACTAAATGTTCATAAACTTCTCTCATTTAAAAACTTCACACATCTTTAAATCCAAGATTACCTGAAACAAAAGTAACACTACGAAAATTTTCGGCCACCGTGGCGTAATGGTTACCACGCCAGACCGCCACCCAGGAGGTCCCGGGTTTGATCCCCGGTCGGGTCATGATGAAAAACGAACTTTTTCTGATTGGCCTCGGGTCTTGGATGTTTATCTAAATGTGTATCACTACATAGTATAAAACAAAGTCGCTTTTTCTGTCCCTATGTCCCTTTGTCCCTTTGTCCCTTTGTCCCTTTGTATGCTTAAATCTTTAAAACTACGCAACGGATTTTGATGCGGTTTTCACCAACGGATAGCCTGGTTCATGAGGAAGGTTTATGTATAAAATTTGTCAGGATTTTATGTAAATTGGCTGAAATATAAAGATTATTTTTGGGAGTGTCGGAAAAAATCAACCGCTTGGGAGCTGTCGACGAAAACGCTGGCTAAACCCTTTGAGATATAACAAAACAAAAATTATAGGATATTCCTCTTATTTAGGTCTCCAAAAAAGTCCGCGATAGCATATATTTATCGTATACGGATAACTTACTATAAAATAAAAAGCGATTTCCGAGTAATAATGCGGAAATAGCGCCATCTAGCGTAGAATAGAAAGAACTTGAATTGGAAACCGATTTTGACGTATACAATATTAATCCTTATCCAGTTAACTACGTTAGTTACCTTAAGTATTTCATGTACATTATTATAATCTTTACATCATATTATTTAAATAAATACTTTAGAAGTTATAGCAAAAAATTTACGCGCTTGCCGAAATTAGTTCAAGTTCTTTCTATTCTACGCTAGATGGCGCTATTCAAAAGCATCGCGCTATGATGGTTACGTTTTCATTAAATTATAAATATCGCGCGAAAATTAAAGCACTTTAAATCTATTACGCTAGGCGCTGTTTAAAAATAAAATTATAGATACTTACATACTTTTAATTTGTTTATGCTTCACAATTTGAATTATTTAAAGTTAATATTATTGCATTTTATTTGTTTCGTGTTATAATTTTTGATACAATTTATTGTAAATAGATAGATATAGATAGACACTTACATACTCGCTTCAATTTAGTCCTTTGTTTGGGCTTATTTTAACATCTGTCGCATTTTTTATTGGTTTCGTGTTGATTTATGTTATCTTTGAGTTTTTTTTTTAATTATAGATACTTACATACTTTTAATTTGTTTATGCTTCACAATTTGAATTATTTAAAGTTAATATTATTGCATTTTATTTGTTTCGTGTTATAATTTTTGATACAATTTATTGTAAATAGATAGATATAGATAGACACTTACATACTCGCTTCAATTTAGTCCTTTGTTTGGGCTTATTTTAACATCTGTCGCATTTTTTATTGGTTTCGTGTTGATTTATGTTATCTTTGAGTTTTTTTTTTAATTATAGATACTTACATACTTTTAATTTGTTTATGCTTCACAATTTGAATTATTTAAAGTTAATATTAAGGGTGCATTTTATTTGTTTCGTGTTAAAATTTTTGATACAATTGATTGTAAATAGATAGATATAGATAGACACTTACATACTCGCTTCAATTTAGTCCTTTGTTTGGGCTTATTTTAACATCTGTCGCATTTTTTAATGGTTTCGTGTTGATTTATGTTATCTTTGAGTTTTTTTTTAATTGACAGATTATAACAATTATTTAAGTTTAATTAGCAATATAAAGTACCTATTTCATGACAATTTAATCATGCCTCGACGAAAGTCTAATATAGGACGCAGTACATCTTCTGCCAAAAGAATTCGTTTGAGTCGAAGCAACGAAAATGATCAAGAGAGGGATGTTCGTTTATCGTTGGACCGTGAAAGGCATGTTTCCCAAAGAGCGCGAGAATCGTCGGTGGATCGCACAGTTGGTTTATCGTTGGATTGTGAAAGGCATGTTTCCCAAAGAGCCCGAGAATCGTCGGTGGATCGCACAGTTCGTTTATCGTTGGATTGTGAAAGGCATGTTTCCCAAAGAGCCCGAGAATCGTCGGTGGATCGCACAGTTCGTTTATCGTTGGATTGTGAAAGGCATGTTTCCCAAAGAGCCCGAGAATCGTCGGTGGATCGCACAGTTCGTTTATCGTTGGATTGTGAAAGGCATGTTTCCCAAAGAGCCCGAGAATCGTCGGTGGATCGCACAGTTCGTTTATCGTTGGACTGTGAAAGGCATGTTTCCCAAAGAGCGCGAGAATCGTCGGTGGATCGCACAGTTCGTTTATCGTTGGATTGTGAAAGGCATGTTTCCCAAAGAGCCCGAGAATCGTCGGTGGATCGCACAGTTCGTTTATCGTTGGATTGTGAAAGGCATGTTTCCCAAAGAGCGCGAGAATCGTCGGTGGATCGCACAGTTCGTTTATCGTTGGACTGTGAGAGGCATGTTTCCCAAAGAGCGCGAGAATCGTCGGTGGATCGCACAGTTCGTTTATCGTTGGACTGTGAAAGGCATGTTTCCCAAAGAGCGCGAGAATCGTCGGTGGATCGCACAGTTCGTTTATCGTTGGACTGTGAAAGGCATGTTTCCCAAAGAGCGCGAGAATCGTCGGTGGATCGCACAGTTCGTTTATCGTTGGACTGTGAGAGGCATGTTTCCCAAAGAGCGCGAGAATCGTCGGTGGATCGCACGCACAGTTCGTTTAGCGTTGGACAATGATAGACATAACGCTCAAAGAGACAGAAACACCCGAAGATAGACAACTCCGCTTACGTAACGACCGTATTCGTTGCTGGAATCGACTTAACTACTCAATGTTTTTCACATGGACAATTGTATGTTGCCCTGTCACGTTCACGTGTAACATCAAAAAAAAAAATATGTTTGTTTTTACACGAAATGACGCAGAAGTTGTCAATGTGGTATATAAAGAAATATTTTAGTATGTTAAAAAACAAACTAAAATATTTATTTATATATGTAAGTATACGACTGTTTAACACAGGCAGATAGTTATAACCCGTGCGAAGCCGGGCCGGGCCGCTAGTTTGTTATAAAATATAATATCGTTGAGTTAGTATCCCATAACACAAGTTTCGAACTTACTTTGGGGCTAGCTTAATCTGTATGTAAAAAATAAAAATAAAATAATTTCAAGACAATCATATTTTGTCTACGTACCCACAAATATATCCGTATAGAAACGGCTGGATCCCTAGGGTGTGCCCGTGAATTCACGTAATATTTCCTCAGAGGCCTACCCAACTTGAAAAACTATTGATGTAAGCGATTCTGTGTTTGAAGTAGAGAATACGCGGCGAAACCTTACTATGCTCCCTTTGTTTCAACAAGCTAAACAAACTGAATTCTTGTCAAATCAAATGATCAATACAAGAAAGCCTGCGAAGTCTAGTCTCTGAATAAATTTTGACTGAGAGAAACGAATATGGACAATATTTTAAAGAGAATGAAGATAGTGGGACCTTAATTCTTTCATTGGTTTATTGTTCTCTGTTATAAACGGAGCGTCTTATTTTTACGAACTTAATCAAATCAAATTGGGCACCATGCCACATAGGGACCATGTCTTTTTAATGTTTAATTTTAGTTTTTGTTGTTAGGTTTTAATTTTTATTGTTAGTTTAGTTTTAATTAATTTTAAATAAGATTGTATCATAATTTATTGTATAACAAATTATGTTTGTCTTCATAGAGGTTTTAATTAAATTTTTAATGTAAGTTTAGGTTTGTGTACTAAATTTTAAGCAAACTGTCCAGCCGTTTTTTCATTAAAAAAAGGAATGGACCAAGAGTCTGTAGTAGAATTTTTCTAAATAGAAAGAAAATTAACGTTAGTATTAACCCAAAAATCTGCCTTCAGTTAAAGCATTTGGAACCGAAGTTTAAAAAGTGTTGATTTAGTATAGATTCAAAAAGATTATTAAGAGAAAAGGTCTTCACAGACAGTTTCTCTTGTAGACAAGAAGATTTGGTATGAAACAATTTACATTGATTTAAATCTCTTCAAACCAATGTTTTTTGCTTGTAGCGCAGACTTTACAATACATATCTGTAAAAAGCACTTACGTAGCAACATACCGTACTAGCACATGGTATTGTAAAAAATAGGGAACAAAATATCAACGCTTGCCGCCCATAAAGATGTCTATGGGGCGAGGAGCGAGGAAGTATAGGCCTTCTGAGACGATGCTATAAAATCCTTGCGAAACCCTTCGTATGACACACGGTTCCGTAAAATTGGGAACCTAACTCCTCTTCCCCTTTTTCTTCTTGTTTCTTTCTTTCTTCATGTTAAAGATCAGTGTTACAAACCGAACTCTTTTGAAAAACAATTTTTATTTTTCATATACCTACGTCTATTATACTGTCAATTCACTTTTCACCTTCACATTTTTTATCTCGCCTTTGTACAATTTTCTTAAAATATGATTTTCTTCATTTCCTCACACTCTTTTTCTAACCTCTCTATCCTTAATAATCAGCAACAGCTCATAGACTCCCCTAGTAATGGCTGAAGAGAAAATAATAAACAACTATGTTTTTTTATTTTATTAAATATTTATGTCCCGCTGGGCAAAGGCTTCTCTTCTTCTGTCTTTCTTTCCCCAACTATCCCTATCTGTTGTTTCTTATTTCCTGTTACTATTGAATTCCGTCTGCCCATTTTTTCTTGATCTTCTTTTCTGCCCAGATGGGATCCATTTAGTCGTGGCATGTGCCCATCCATCTGGGTGCAACGGTCATGGTCTAACAAATTAGTCAAGGAAAATAATATAATACCTCTTAGCGTTGTCCACGCACTTTTCGTATTTAAACAAAAAGTCAATAAACTTTAATTAACTATCATCATTCGTATGGAGCTGCCATGTCTAAAAAGACAAAAGCTCCTAAAAAAATGAAGATAATAAAAAAAAATAAAAAAAAAACATCATTCGTACTGTTATCGAGACAAAACTGCATAAACATGTGTTTGTCTTGGTCTGGATGATCATTATATAAAAAGTATTTATCAGCAATCTAGTACACATAGTACAAGCTTTGTTTAGTTGGAACTACATAGGTGATGTTGTGTGTGTGTGCCGACAAACCAATGTCTTGTGCATAAATCGAGTCAGAGCAGTGCCTTAGCTTAGATCCTCTGATGTCATCATTTAGCGCAATAGGGCTGTCGAAACCATAGACATTATTAAAGACAGTATAAGAAAGCATTTGCATAAAAATATGTGTATCGGGGTGAGAAGTTTGGGCTTAGTTCCAAGTATATTTAACGAAAGCTTCGAGACTAGTTGACGGTTTTTCACAACTATTATTCTTGATCCGTCAAAGCAGTGTGTACAAACATAGTAGGCAGAGAAAATTTTATTTATTCACCTAGTAGAAGGCGGTTAAGCGATTTTATTCGATTCCTGGAGCGTCAGAAGACGTAAACCAGTTTAGCTGAGGTTAAACTGTGAATTTTATGTTAAGAACCAGAATTTAGAGGGTATGGTATATGGGCTTTAAATTAATCATATTAAAGGTTTAAAGGGTCATAACTATTTTAGATTTAATTTATATCTAATCGTTTAAGAAAAAGGTAAGGTTAGCAATCTAACCTAAGAAGACTGGCTGACTGATTGTTCGATGCCCAAATGCATTAATATTCTTTTAAAATCCAAACGAAAATAAAGTGTCCCACTAGGCGTGTTCTAGGAACAATTTACATTCATTCATATCAGCAGATTTTAAACAAGTTACTCTAACTGCAGTGTTAATTACAGAATATTCGCAGCAACCACTCAGAGTTCTCGAGTAATAAAAAACTATCTTTAATAAAACAACTATGACGCTTGAAGAGAAAACTTCAATAACTCCAGCTAATTACGAAAGGCGAGGGATTAAAACGAAGTTGATGATAGTCGGCTTTGTGTAGAACATAAAACGAAGGCTTAATCAAAGTTGGCTCTTGAGGCGTTGCAACAACTAGTAGAGTATAAAAAGTAGTTAAAGATAATTCGATCAAAATACTCATCTAAGGCATTAACGGATTTGGATTAAAACACTTTAATAACGGGCCTTGATCGTGCGCATAAACTTACAATACAATACAAAAACTATTTAGCACCAAACAAAAATTACAATAAACAAGGACAAATTAATTTAGAAGTAGAATAAGCGGCCTTATCTCTACGAGATTACTTTTAGGCAGCTTACTTGTTTTTACACCCGACGTTTCGACAGAGTTGCATCTGCTGTGTTTACGGGGAGTTCTCCCCGTGAGCAGTAGTCGGGTGTAAAAACAAGTAAGTTTGAATAGTGTCCAATACGTGATAATTTAAAATATGATAATTTGGATTGATTTGTGGTACCTACAGGATTTTAGGGATATTTTAGAAATCACGCTTATAATGGAGTAGGAAGAGATGCAGACTGTAAGAACTAAACATATAAGGAGACATCTGAAATAAAAAATATATTTCGGGGAAAGAACTTTGGGTTTAGTTCCAATGATATTAACGAAATCTTCAAGACTGAAGAGAAAAATAAAGATTCATACATACCACAGCGGGATTACGTGATATTTTGTTCTTGTTCCAAAGTTAAACGTAAGTTATTCCATAAAACTAAACAATGATTTGCTTGGATAATTCCGCAGAAATCCATGGTATTAGAGGTTATGTATTCAGTTATCGCCAACCCTAAGTGAAGAGCTTAAAGCTCGTTTACGAGGCCCTCGATAAATCTATTTAACGCTAGCCGATAGGTAGCCTCCGCTGCAAAGCACGTAATGAAAAATTTTTATTGCCATCCTTAATGGCTGGAACATTTGTAAAACAATTTTACGTTTTGTTGTTTTCTGTTACATGTTATTGGTTCATGGCTCACAAATAACATCTGTACCTTTGTTTTGGAAGTCCAGCAATTTAGTGATCCTAACTGAGTAGCAAACGGTCAAAGGGGATCATTACCCCCAAGCAATAGCTCCCGATGTAGAAAGTGTAGCCTACGTTGATTTGTCGACGGACCTGGCTTTGGAGTGGGGTGGGTCTGGCTAGAATCCTAGTTGGACACACAGTTCCCGTGAGCCCGCTATTGTAGAGTTTGGGCCCACAGTGCCCGCGGCATAGCCGAGCGTTGAGGCTACCTCAAGGCACCTCGCCGCCCGTTTAAAAATAATAATTCTCATATTATCACAGAACTTTTCATGTGAAAAAGAAATATTTTCATGTAATGAACGATTTCTGCCAAGAGTAAATTGTTAAAATCTGTAAAAGTGTACTTAATAAAAATAAAAATAAATGAAAGTAATTTTTTACAAACCCTTGAGTTTGACTTTTACTACAGAACTAATGTTTTAACCATTGTTACTTCTTTATTATACCACAAAGGCGGCAAACAAGTATACGGTCGGCCTGATGGTAAGCCATCACCGTAGCCTTTAGACGCTTGCAATACCGGGGATATCACTCACGCGGTGCCAACCCCCCAACCCTCCGAAGTGGAGCTCTGGAGACCTTACTCACCGTAGGAACACAATATGGCCGAGACCAATGCTATTTGGCTACGATATTCTGTAAGGTGGAGGTCCTTCTCCAGACAGGCTGCTCCGATTTGAGCGGAGTATCCGCTGTGCCATACTCTCTCTTTCTTACATTTAATAAAAAGTTATTTTTACACGCTTCAATCTAATGTTACTTAAAGCTTGTAAAAATTTGCTTTGTCTTTGTAACAACCTTGATCTTCACTTATATATCCATTAGAATAACTGATATTCCCCATTTGACTGGATGGCTAATAGAATTTACATCGATGGCCCATTCAGTCGAAGGGAACACTAATCGAATAACGTTCCATCGATAAAACAGCATTATGGATTTACTTACGCCTGTATTTTGAATAAATATTCTGTTACCCGCGGCTCCGCCCGCGTGGTCAAGAGAAAATGTCAATAATGGTTCCCATAGGAATATCTTTATCCCGTGGAAAAAAAGTAGCCTTATGTCACTCTACAGACCTTAAATTATCCCTGTTAAAAAATAATGAAAAATATGATGTTTTTCCTGGATAAAAAGTAGCCTATGTCACTCTCCAGACCTTAAACTATCCCCAATAAATCATATCAATCCGTTCATTACTTTCGACGTAAAGGAAGGATAACAAACACACACTTTTACATTTATAATATTAGTATGGATTGCTTAATTTTTTTTACTGAAATTGTTAAGACTTGGCTGAATGAGAAGATAAAGGATCACTTTGTGTTTACAAGCCATCTTAGTAAGAAAACTGGTAGAATAATGTTAACGACAAGAATGATGTTACTAAAATCACCATTGTAAAACTGTGAATTCAAGAAACCTTCTCAATTCCAATTCCTCAATGAAAAGCGTCTTCTGCTACGTAAAGTGTACTGTACCCTGCTTCTCATTAACACATAATATAGTGTCACATAAAATAAATTTATTAAAACATGGCGACTCTGCTCACTAGCAAACCTGCAAACTGCAAAAATCTTTGAAATCATTTACATATGTAGTCATCTTGATTTTCAAGGTAGGTTGTAAAAAAATAGACCCAGCACTTGGTCTATAACAGGAAAAAGAAACTTTCAAAAGATTAACAACAGCTAATATATTGTTGTAGGTCCGACATTTTCATTAATGGCTGTAATAAAAGCTCACGCAGGCAACACCCTATTAATTTTATGTTCTAAGCTCAATTTGCACTGCACGTCATCGGTTCCGATCATTATTACAACGTTGTGTCCTATTAGTTTACTATCGATAGGTATCGTAATGAATTCATCCTTTCTGCGGTTTTGGCTGTGTTGATCCATTAGTCATTCTGGACAAAGTATGTGAGACAGTCAGCGATAAAAAAAAGTTTAAAAACATTTATTTTCCCTCCACAATCATAAGCTTAGATGGTTTATTTTTTATGCCACAAAGTTGGCAAACAAGGATACGTAATGCCTGATGGTAAGCATCACCGTAGCCTATAGACGCTTGCAATACCGGGGTATCACTCAAGCGTTGCCAACCCTCCCAACCACCCCAAGTGGAGCTCTGGAGACCCTACTCACCGTAGGAACACAACATGAGCCGTGACATGGCCGAGACCAATGCTATTTGGCTACGATCTTCTGTAAGGTCTTCGGTAAAGTAATTTAAAAAACATATAACATACAATATTAGATACAGAGAAACTGGAGCTTGAACTAAGCCGGGGCTATCTCAGGGTAGGGTGTAGTCTCGATGTTTAGATTCTGCCAGGATACAGAAGAAAGTGCCATGCACGTACTCTGCTCCTGCGGGCTTCTAATGAGGAAGAGAAAGTAAATACCTAGGGAAGAGCATCTGGAAGTTCTTAGAAGCAACCTGTCTGGACAGAGAAATTTAGAAAAAGGGCACACTATACAGCGTGAAAAAGAACGACGGACACAGCAGTTAGGTACCTTAGAGACATGCTTTTTGCATAGGTTTAATTTAAAAATAGTTTATTTAAAAAAAATTGCACTGACCTGTTAATTTTTCATTGTATCGGTAACCATAATTCCACGCGGCAATAATGCATTCAACAAAGATACATTAACAGACGGAAATTTTCGGGAAAAACATAAAAAAATACTTAATACAGTAAACAACACACAGGTTAAAAATGTCCTTAATACGGCTGATTTTTAGGGATGAAAACACAACAAATGTTTGATGTTAAATTATTCCGAAACTATTGGTCTTAGAAAGAAATTTTTTCATCAGCATAAAGTGATATATTCCTCTTAAGGAATTTCGGCAGAGTCGGTCGTTTTGTTCCACCCATTATAAGATCAGCAAAGGTCGAAACAGTACACTTCAAGTCCATAGCAACAATAATAAATACTCAAATCATGATTAGTCCCGAACATGTACGAGTAAACTCGTGTTCTACTTTATTGCACAAGGAACCCTAAACATAAATATCGCGCCCGACACCCCATTTGCTGGAGAGCCATCCTCTCAGATTGAATTATTCCCAACTGAGGGCATTTCCTTTGACTTTTTATTACTTTGATTAAATCCTTTACCGTCGCCTCTTCAACGTAAAATGTTCAAGTCAGTTTACCAATGCAGTAGAGTTAGATGTATACCATTAAATTAAGTTATGCTTAAGTTAAAGGAAAATTGATTCTTATATTTGTTTTGCATTGGTGTTTGTTATTGTGTCTAGTCTATGTGTTATAAGTATATTAGCTTTTCTCCGGGGCTTCGCTCGCGTTCAATTTTATGACATCTCGTTTGACAACAAAACAACCCATAGCGCGACTTGTGCTGCCATCTGTTGGCCGACATCGCAATTATCGCAGCGCCTAGAAAAATATTTTCCCATTGGAATACTTTCACGGGATAAAAAGTAGCCTATGTTGGGCTCTGTACCCCTGACAATATGTTTACAAATTTTCTTGATGATCGGCTAATTAGTGAAGGAATAACAAACAATAAAACTCACTTCCTCATTTATAATATTAGTTAAGATTTGCAATAAATATATCCGATGTCCGGTACTAATAACAAAAGCAAGTTTGGTATGGCCACCTGGTTTACTTTGGGTCCAGGTAGCACTTCGTGAATTAAGTACAATTTACTTATTGATGTCAGTCACTCACTTAAAAATCAGTATCTTCAGTCGCATAAGTCTATGAGGTTGAACACGTCAATCCCAATGAATTAGGAAAAAACATAACGCTAGGAAGAACAAGTCAATAAATCATTCGAACTCAGGAGTAGGGCATGTCGGTATTATCCTTTTGAAAATACCGGTATTGATTCGGTATTTTTATTTTAAATACCGGTATACCGGTATTTCGGTATTATTTCGGTATTTTTAAAATTTTCTTTCTTAAATATAAATTACTCTATTTTTCATCGTTATTTTCTTTGACGACTGGTTACGAAACGTTTAAGGACATGTTAAAGTAAAATTAACAGTACTGCATAGGGTAAAGTTAAGGTAAGAAAGGAAACACTCTAAGAACTATGGATTCCATCATCCATGCAAAAAAAAGTAGTTTATTATTCTGGTCTCACTTTCCCAAATATCACAATTAGTTTAAATCAGCCTTTGTCATAAATCAAATAAAATCAAATCAGTGTAAATCTTACACATTATTATAATTGAAAATAAAAAACAATTATTGCTAAACCACTAATAAAATTAAACATAATCCACAACTCAACAAATTCAACAACGTTAACGATACGTTTTCATATTATGTTGTTAAATCTTACACATATTATAATTGAAAATAAAAACATTTATTGCTACATCTATCTATATATATAAAATTCAAAGTCCTGACTGACTTAACTATATATCAACGCACAGCCCAAACCGCTGGGTCTAGAGATTCCAAATTTGGAATGTAGGTTCCTTACGACGTCGAGGGGTGTACTAAGAAAGGATTTTTTCATAATTCCCACGGGAAAGCGAGATATACGCAAACGAAGTTGCGAGTATTTTACTAGTCACTAATAAAACTAAACATAATCAACAACTCAACAAATTCAACAACGTTAACGATCCGTTTTGATATTATGTTATTACATAACATCATCATGAAAAACAAGACATAAATCAGTCAGCACCAGTAGCAGACACACACTGCTGTTGAAAAATTGAGCGTAAAAAACACAATGCATCTAAACTTTCATCGTTATGGGAAGATCTTCGTACTTCGTACGTATGTGTGTACACTATACAATTTACAGGACAAGCCACAGCTTCGTTTGTTAGTTAGTTAGTTATTTTGGTATAAAATGAAGATTTAGTATGTAACGAGGGTGCGTCTCGGGAATCGAACCCGGGACGGCCCGCTGGTTAACAATGGAGGTGAGGGAGGTCAATCTTGGGCGGAGGAATCGAACCTCCTGGCCGAGGATACCTTTCACCTCCTTAGACCCCCTGAAGTCTCCAGTGAGGCGACAGGAGGGGTGTGTGAGTGCCTATGTGAGACTGGGGTGATTGAGAGGGTTGTGAATGAAATCCGTGATACCAACAGAGTAATACAAAGATTTATTCGCTTACACTATGACTTAAGTTTATTCTACAATGGGTGTACTTATTATCTACTCCCGGGTGGGCCCGCTGGCCCTTACAAATTGGATATGACGGTCGGAAGGTAGCTGTGTTCTCGATCTACCGGCGGGGGCTTATTCGATACGGAGGCAGGCGGCGCGCGGATAATATCATTCGTCAATCAGGGTTATCGAGTTGGGACTGTACTTCGATCCCGAGGCTGCGTGGATAAACGTTACAGGGTTCTAAGACAGGATTAGGGTCAGGACGGAGCGTCCGCGAGTACGGAGTCGAGCCTACGGGAGATAACTATACTGTGACAATCACAGGGCGGGTCAGAATCGAATCCAGTCCGCGCCGCAGAAGCGTCCTGTGTGTCTATTTACCTATGACGCCTACACTATTCAGAGGGTTATTTCAAGGGAGCCCTATCTCGCCTACATGAACTATCAGAACTATGTGAGCGCGGGGCGTATTCAGAATCAAATCCAGTCCGCGCCCCCTAAGGGTCCCGTCTCACGGATTTACCTATCGAACCTAGGCTGATCGCGGGAGTTATTCTAGGCAGGACGAGGCGGGTCAGAATCGAATCCAGTCCGCGCCACAAGTGTCTCGTCGTGCCAATTTACCTAAGGTGCCTAAACGAGTTAGAACGGGAGCCAGGAAGGGTAAGTGGGATACCACGCAGGTCGAGGTAGAAGCCACGGGAATCTATACACGGGGTACCTTCGAAAAGGTTCAACGACAAAATGGAATTTACGAGGAGGTTACAAACTAATAACCACGAGGCCGTTGACCGGGGTTCTCACAATATGAATTAATCTAATGGTAATATAACAAGGCCCGGCGGAGGTCCGACTATCGGACGGTATTCGGGCAGCGTAACGACGTATAACAAGAGTCCGACTATGGGACTAGATTCGGGCAGCGTAACGGGGTAGGAAGAGAGGAGCTTACTAGAGAGATGTACGCGCGCGTGGGCTCATATCCGAATGGCCACCGAGACGCTTGTTCGCAGGGCTTTTATAGCGGCCTGGTAGGAGCGGTGGCGGTGAGGGCACGGTGAAGCGCGGCGAGGGGCAGCGCGCATTGCTGTCCGGTCCGCCTGCCTCGCGAGCCGCGCGTATGTGTGCGTTGGAATGCAACGTCACATTCTCCTCCCCCTCCGGAAGATTTTACCTGCAGGGGAAAATCACCTGAGTAACACACTTTAAATTATACATATGACCCTCCTGGGGTCCCACTTATATATCTAAGGAGGCCAAACAACAACTAAATCTTTTTATTTACTACTGAATTATGAGGACTGCAGCCGGAGGTCTCAAAAAAAACGAAAATTTTATAAGTAATTTATTAAGATAGAAAAATTACAAAAATGAAAATTAATTCTAATTATAACTAATGCCTTCAATCGAAGTAGGATAAGAAGTGACGCACGGCGGGCAGTCACGTAGGCCAGCGCGGGCGCCTCGTGGAGCTAACTCAGCATTACGCCATCGTACGACTTTCCATAGAGCTGCCTCAGCATTACGCCATCGTATGATTCTAACATGTGTTTATATCGTGGTGCAGAGTCAGCGGGTTCCTCTCTGGAGCGATGCGTAACACCTCCCCTCTCAGATGAGCAACTATTTTTGAGATTCATGCAAAAATGTTGCGGGATTGGTCATCTTATGGGATATCCCTGGAGTGGCATAAACTGGCTGCTGCAGATGCTGCATAGGTAGATCTTCGGGCTGTGTCCTCCTCAAGAGTAACCGTTTTCTTATCATGATTATGGTCAGCAGAATTAGAGCGCACACTATAATACCATAAATTGGGATGGTGGTATGGTACAGTACTGACGATTCTTCTAAATGTATGGGCTGCTGTTGATTGATTTTTCCCAAGATGCTATGCAGCTTCCTTAAATCGACGGCGTTAACCCTTAGCGGGGTCGGTGTAGGGTTTTCGTCAGTTTTACTCGGGATTCCGGTGATCTTCATATATTGTCCTTCTATCCTGTCGTTGACATTAATTATGGTAAACTCGTCCGTATGTAGCTTGCAGTTGTGTGGAACAGTGGCTACAAAACTCCCGTTCAACGTGCTGTATTCGTCGTGCTCGCATGTGAGTTTGGTGGATGTTGGTCTTGGAAAGGCAATTGCGTAGTGGCGATCATCAAGCTTTTCCATGGCTGGTCTTGTGAGATCGACGCTGGTTGTCTCGCAAGATTGGGGTGCTGCTCGGCCCTCAATGATGTTGCAGATGCAGTCTGGTTGATTCTTCAGTTGGTGATTGAATTTCTCCTCGCATAGATATAGAGAGCTCAACTTCGGGCATTCAGCCTCTATATACACGTGAAAGTTACCAGTGATTGCAAGGAGAGGGTTGGGTGGGATAATAATCTGCCTATACTTATTGGGAAGAATGACTAATCTGTACAAAGTGTACATAAGTGGGGATACTATTGGAAATTTAAAAACGAATACTACTTGATCCTTCATAAAATATGAGGCTGGCCTTATTATATTATAATATTCCCTAAATTCTAAGTCTAATATATTTTCTGAACTATATATAGTTTTTAGCTTATCTATCATATTACCTAATACGTCTAAACTTATCAAAGTATGATGAGTGCGTATTGCACTACAGAATGCTATTGCATTTTCTATCCTGTTTAGCTCGCTTAGTAATCTATCTACATTGTCAGTAACAATTCCTAACAATTGGGATAACTTTGCGAATTTTATCAATGAATAGTGACGGTGCGCATCCGCGTTAAGTAGGGTGTGCACAGACTCATTAATATAATGCTGGTTTTCTATGACCTTAGATACTATGTTCGAATGCTCCTTCATCCATTCCTTACTAATACTAATATAATTATTATTCTCTTTTACTATTTTGTCTTGGTTTTTCTTAAGAACGTCTAGGGCGATATTATATCTTTCAGCATCCGTAGCATCTAGATTTCCGGTGATGCTCTTTATAACTGATCCCAGACCATTGATAAGACCTCTCCTAAAACGATTTGGTTCTAAAGATCTTAATTGGGATGCAGCGGTATTTAGTTTGTCCGACAAATGATTTATCTGGAGTTCGTACAGAGCGTAAGTGTTATTGTCTAGTCTGGTTTTAATGTCAGTTAGTTGTAATCGTACTAGATTGATATTGTCGTTAATGTCCTTTAGTTCAATATATTGTAAGAATGTATGGTAGTGTGTAGTTAATCTAGCATTTCCTAACTTGAAGGGAAGAAGTCCAGGTCCATCCTCGAGCCGTTCAAGTCTTATCTCCCGAGCCTTTGTCAAGCTGAGAGCCACGGTCATCAGTATCCTGCAACAATTTGGATGATTTAGGGACCCTCTTAAGTCTAGATTTTGCAATAGGACCCTTTTTTTTTGATGTATATATATGTATAGGAAGATCTGCTAATACTTTGTCCTGTGTGTACCTAGGTGCTAGCTTAGATCGACTAGCGCAAGGGTTACTGACGAATACCTGCTGGTCTGGCTGGTACTCAACTTCCGACTCCCTATCTTTGTTGCGATTGTCTATAAGAGCAGTACGTCTCTCTAGAGAGGTCTCGTTAATAAGATCATACACTTTTTTCATCTGTTCCCTATGTGCCTGAGTGTACTGTTGTAAAAGATGCTCAGTCACATTGATATCTGTAGGATCCCGTGGGTCCGTGTGACCTAGAATTAGATCGTATGGCTTACATTTAGTAAAGCTATGCACTGAGCTGTTATAGCCTATCAGTGCATAGGGCATTAAGTTAGTAACGGACTCGTCTCGTCTTTCCAATTTCAGGATGCGAAGGTGTTCGAGGAGGGTAGAGTGGAACCTCTCTATATTCCCGTTGGCATTGGGCGAATGTGCTAGTGTTTGATGGTGGGTGATCTTATGGATCTTACAAAATTCTGAGAACATCTGATTGGTAAATTCCGTACCCTGGTCTGTTACTATGGTTAGAGGTAGGCCATGGTGTGTGCTAAAAGTTAATAGAGCTTGTATAATGCTCAGAGCAGTGCCGTCTTTCAGTAAATACGCTTGACCGTATTTAGAAAAGACGTCTATAAATGTAACATATTTCTCGTTTTGGGCAGTGAAGCTGTCCATATGAACGATCTCAAACGGTCTCGTGGCTGGTGGAACTATATTAATTTTTTGCTGAATAGGATGCCTATCGTACTTGGCTTGTCCGCACACGGTGCAATCATTTATGAATCTGGTTACATTTTCGCGCATCTTAGGCCAATAGTATTTAGCAGATAACGCCAAGCAACACTCGCTAATACCACGATGGTTGGTCTTACCTTGGTGGTAATGGCGAATGATTTCTTGCTGCCTGAGGTATTCTTTGACGTTTTCGACCTCTCTTTTAGCGATAACTAGATTCATAGATGAGCTTCTAAATTTACTTTGAATGATGGGAACGATTTGATACATGCCAAGTGGGGGATTAATTAAAATGGCAGTCTTAATTTTCGGATTGACGTATTCCTTAATTGCGTTTACTACATCTTCCTCTAAGTTAGATTCTGAGAGTTGCACAGATGTTCGAGTATGTGTGTCAAAGGGTTTACTAGCTGTTGGTCGTTTTTTTATGTCGCCTACGATCGTTAAACATAATTGCCTGTGAAATTTGTTCAGTGGGTCGTCCGTAATGGGTATCTCTAGTATGGGGTCTTCGTTTGCGGTGTGAGCAGTTATTGTATTAGAGTTATCTTCTATAGAGGGTGGTCGTTCAGTCGTATTGACTACTAATGAATTAGTCTCCTCGTTGCCGATCTCAATTCGGGAGAGAGCGTCGGCGTTGGTATTGGACTTGCCCTTTTTGTATATTACCGTAAAATCATATTCGCTCAGTTTGAGTCGCCATCTCGTTAACCTAGAATTCGGCTCTTTGATATTCATGATCCACTGGAGTGGTCTGTGGTCTGTCAATATCTTGAATTTGCGACCAAAAAGGTAAGGGCGGAAATATTTTGTGGCCCATACGATAGCCAAAAGTTCCTTTTCTATCGTACTGTAGTTAATTTCGCTCTCATTGAGCGTACGTGAGGCGTAAGCTACGGGCTTGTCCGATCCTACGGGCCCTTGAGACAGGACCGCTCCTAGTGCGAAGTTGGAGGCGTCTGTTGTCAGGATAAATTCCTTGTCAAAGTCGGGGTATCGCAGTATGGGATCGTTAGTGAGCAATGTCTTGCATTTCTCGAAACTTTGCATATAGTCACTGTCGAAAGTAATTTTCCTCCCTTTCTTTAGGCATTGTGTTAAAGGCTTGGTAATTCGAGCGAAATCTGGAATGAATTTTCGGTAGTAGCCGAGAAGCCCTAGGAATTGTTTTATCCCTTTGGCAGTCTTGGGCAAGGGGTATTTCTGTACAGCGTTGATCTTATCGGGATTGGGTTTTATTCCCTCGCCACTTATAATATGTCCTAAGTACGCCGTTTCGAGTTTTAGGAACTCGGACTTGTCCATCTGGATCTTAAAGTTGGACTCGCGTAATCTTTGGAAGACCTTCTCAAGGTTTGACATATGTTCTTGTAAAGAAGTGCTAAAGACAATAATGTCATCTAAATATACTAGGCATATCACATTTTGTAGTCCTCTCAAGACGTTGTCCATGACACGTTGAAAGGTCGAAGGGGAGTTTTTTAAACCCATGGGCATTCTCAAAAATTCGAAATGCCCATGTTCTACATTGAACGCTGTCTTGGGAATGTCAGGGGGGCTCATTTCCACCTGATAAAATCCAGAGGCTAAATCAAGGGTGGTAAAATATTGACACCTGCCTAATTTGTCGAGAACGTCATTTATATTTGGGATGGGATATTTGTCGTCAATAGTCTTTTCATTGAGTTTCCGAAAATCGACGACCAAACGCCACTTTTTTTTACCTGAGGCATCATCCTTTTTTGGGACCACCCAGATAGGTGAACTCCACGCAGACTCCGATGGTCTGATAATTCCCTGACTTAACATCTTCTCTATTTGATTACTAACTTCCTCTCGATGGATGAAAGGGTACCGATAACTTTTTGTATAAACGGGAATTTCGTCTACTGTTTTGATACTGTGTTTTATTCTGTTTGTGAAGGTTAAGGCCTCCCCTTCAATATAAAACACATCAGCATATTTGGAGCAAAGAGCTATTAGATTGGCCTTTTCCTCTTCGTTAAGGTGATCGGTACGCAATCGGGGGATGACATTGTCAGCGCGTTGATCCACTGTACTCTCAATGTTAAAAACAGAGGCGCGCGTGGCGTGATCTAACGAAAAAATTATATCGTTTTGAGTAGGATTCACGACTTCTACTAAACCGCGGCTATTATTAACAGTGGTTAAACAGCTGACTATTGTACAATTACATATTGTTTGTTCTTCAACTGCAACCTCACCATCCGGGGCGTTAATCGGAACGCGTATTAATTTTGAACTATTGGCGGGTATAATATCTTCATAAATGTTTAGATTGCGAGAGTTATAAATCTGAATAGGGTTAACAGCATTCTTGGTTGCTAGGGTCATATCCTTGAGGTCTAACTTAGCCTCCCAATTAGTTAACAGATCCATACCTATAAGCCCATCGAAATGATCATGGAACTTATAAACGAATAACTTTACGTCACTTGTCTCATTAAATTCCGGAAAGCAAGGTATGTTAATAGAATAGTCGTTCCTACTGGTCGCATGCACGTTAGTTACCTCGAATGGGTCATAGTTAAGCGGTATATGTGAAAAAAAATTTTGAACCGCCTGAGGGCTAATGAACGACTGATTAGCCCCAGTATCTACTAAGAATATCAAAGGGGGGCTAGTTATGCGAACATAGGGTAATTGCCGTTGAGTTTGGAGGTTCAGTTCTATTTTAATTTTTTTGACATCGAGCCTATCTGAAAATCCTCGTTAGCGGAAGTGGAGGACGACGGTGGCTGGTCCTCGATTGGCTGAATCTCACAGTCGGCGGTCGAGCTAGTGCTGGGGGCCGCATAGTCATAAGAGTATGCGTTATAATATTGGTCATAGTAGTTGTAGTCGTAGTAGTCATTGTAGTCGTAGTTTTCATAGTGTTCGTCATAGTCGAAACCAGAACAATCATGCATATTTATATCCCGCGCCTTAAAATAGTTGGATGGGGGAGGATTGCCTTGTTTCGCCCAATTCCAACCACTAGGTGGCAACGTCTTAGCAACGAAATGTGAAACGCCACTCATAGGCCTAGCACCTTGGTGCGCAGGGTGAGGCGGAGGCCTCTGTGGTAATTTAAAAACGTTACTACGCGCATTATAGTTAGGGGGCTGCGCGCCGAACATTTGCTGAGTGCGCGTCGGCACATGGTGGCTGGGCTGGATAAAATTAGGCCTATACTGAGCTTGTGGCACTGGCAGTCTCATAGCGGTCTGATAGCGAGATGGCCCGGGCATATTAAAGTTAAAAGGAGCGTGTGGTGGCACGTGCATGGGCGCGTGCGGGGGCGCCTGCGTGTTGAGAGGTTGAATAGGCATCTTAAAACTGGGCTCTAATACGAGCTTTTTACCCGATAAGTGGTCATTACGATGTTGCATGTACATGGTGTTTGACTCTTCATGCACAAATTCCAAAGCCTTCTCAATCGTCTCAGGACGCATACACCTAACACGTGAACCCAGTGGGTCCTTTAGGCCACGTAAAAACGCCTGAAGGGTTAACTTCTTATACAGATCGCGCTTCGCTTCTATCGTGCTCTGTAAAGGGTCATGCAAGGATACGTACGTCATCACGGTGCTAAACAGGTTCTGGCACCTCTCGTAGAACTCCTGGGGCGAGCTGGTACCCTGAGTTAGTAGGGCTAAATCGTTATAAAGGGCTGTTTCGTCCCTTTGGTCAGCAAAATTATTTATTAGTGCATTACGGATTCCTATCCAATCATTCGGTATGCCGTTCGAGTTAATTAGGCGAGCGGCGGGCCCTACTACTTTGTTCAGTATACCATTCAGCAAGGCTAATTTACACAATTCATCTTCGTGGTGCTCATACTGAGCCACTAGCCGGTCACATAATTTTATAAACCTTGTTAGTACGTTCGGGTTTCCGTCGAAATCGGGCACCAGACGTAGAGATTTGAAAATAGTATCTAAATCGGCCATTTCACTAATATCACCTAAATTTCTATTACTATCTATCCCTTCTAACCTACGTGCACTAGCCCTAGAACGAGATTCTCGGGGGTGAAAAATCTTGAAATTATTTAATACTACTAGGGGGTGAGAAAGCAATCACTAGATAATAATTCAGTGTACTCACATAAACAGCATTTCGTCTCTCTTGAGATGTATCTATGTTCGGATCTCCAGCGGCGTAGTCACTCAGGTTCGATTTGGTACTTGATGCGGCTTAAGAGCTCGACCAGCGGCGGTACGATTGGGAGCACTCTTCTCTGGATGCTGTGAAGACCGATCGCGACGCGCACTGACTCAAGTAACCTACCAAGACTGCGCCAATTATGAGGACTGCAGCCGGAGGTCTCAAAAAAAACGAAAATTTTATAAGTAATTTATTAAGATAGAAAAATTACAAAAATGAAAATTAATTCTAATTATAACTAATGCCTTCAATCGAAGTAGGATAAGAAGTGACGCACGGCGGGCAGTCACGTAGGCCAGCGCGGGCGCCTCGTGGAGCTAACTCAGCATTACGCCATCGTACGACTTTCCATAGAGCTGCCTCAGCATTACGCCATCGTATGATTCTAACATGTGTTTATATCGTGGTGCAGAGTCAGCGGGTTCCTCTCTGGAGCGATGCGTAACAACTGTCTTTTTATAGAGGTGAAACACCAATCAACCATGTTTCTCACTTATCTTACTATTTGTATAAATAACAACACAACACTGAGTTGTCTTTATGTCCTCTCATAATATCTGTGTAAAGGGACAAAACCAAAATCAATTGCATCTATTAACTGGTCGCCCTTCTTTAGGCGCGGCTTGTTTGTTCCTGCGTGGAACAAAAGCACATTATTTGTACATCTGTAGTGACTGTTTGTCACTCGGCTATTTATCATTAAACAACATAATCATAATCTCACTTTAACTATCGGGGTTCACCTCTTCACAATCTCTGTTAACTATGTTTCGGCTTATTCTGTCAACAACATTTATGTTTATTGATATTCCTATTCACTTATTGTATACTTGGCTCTATAAACGACTTGGGTATATACTATCTTAATCTTAATGTTTTATCACTTAAATTAGATATCTAATGTTTTTGCTATCTTAGCAAACTTGATAAAATATTAACCTAACTTTCAATTGTCCTTTTGACAGGCAACTCATTGCTGTGATCAAAGACTAACGTTAAATGTCACTTTGACATATGAACATGTTAAATGTCACTTTGACATGAGCAAAAAAAAACTTATATGACTGAACATACATGAGTCCTTTTGACCTACATTTAAACATTGATTGTCCTTTTGACATCAAACAAAAAATTTAAATATTGTCAACAATTGTTGACCGGTAAAAACACTGAGAGAAAAAAACTTCTAATATAAATTAATTCAGCCTAGGGACTTAGCTTTTTCTCTTCGTGGGCGCGTACATCGGGCCGCGGACCAAGCGGGACTGGCGGCGACGGCGGTGGACAGAGGCGCCTTTGCCCGGGCTGGACACGAGCCTGCGGGCGTGGTGGCGTCGGCGGGTGCGGCGCGGGTGCGCGCCGTGAGGGCACTGGATGCGTCGGTGTCCTCGGCGCTGGCGTCGGTGGCGATGCGCTGGAGAGCGCGCTGTTGGCGGTCTCGGCGCTGGCACTGGGTGACGCTGCGGCGGTGTGATTCTAAAATATAGGCAAATTTATTTTGACATTTATTGTCATACTTGATACCTCCTTCGGTTTTCGTTATGGAGTCTTGTGCTCTAACGATTGAGGAGGAACCCCTTTCCTCCCCACGGTTGGGAAAAACGGGTAAAAGCCCCTTCTGCTTCTTGAGGACCTTGTCCTTATTCTGTTTCTCGTTATTACTTTTCTCTGACAGTTTGCGGGTTTGATCCTTCTTCTCATGTGGGATCTTCGTTTTCCGGCATACTACGCACTGTTTTGCATACTTTGCTACGTCGCGGAACATGCCTGGCCAATAATATCTTTGTGCTATTCTGCTTAGGGTTTTTGATGTTCCCAGGTGTCCTGCTGTTGAGGTATCGTGATTTTCCGATATCAACCCTTGTATTTCCTTTTTTCGCACGCATAGTTTCCAGTCGGAACCGTCCCTTAGCGTGATTCCGTATGCGGGGTTTGTAATCTTTTTATATAACTTCCCGTTTGTTATTCGGTAGTCGTCGCTCTCGATTTCGTTACTCCTGAACATTCTTTCCTTTCTCGCGTACCAGTCCTCGTTCTCTTTCATTATGGTGCTTATCGGGCTTCTGGATAATTCGTCTGCTAGTATATTTTGTTTCACTGGTTCGTTATGTCTTAATTTGATCTTTTGTGTAGTCCCGGAATTCCCCTTCGGGGCTCTTTCGCATATCTCGAGCTCCCTCTGTACCACCTCCTCTATTGTTTCTTGTTTGTTTGTTGATAGGCTGTTTATATTTTGTGACGTTGTGTTTTCTATTTCCTTTTTACTCCAGAGCAACATCATTCCGCACCGTTGTAATACGTCCATTCCCACTATTATATGCTCCGCTGTAGGCAAGTACATTATTTCGTGTGTAAATTCTTTTCCATTAATTTCCAATTTTATTCCTGTGCTTCCTTCAATTTCTATTTCCGTTCCGTCTGCCAGGATCGCTTTCTGTCTGCTCCCTGCGGTGGTTCTTATGCTCTTTCCGCACTCTTGCAATATCCTGTCGTTGATGTATGTCCCTATCGAGCCTGTGTCTACCAGTCCGTCATATTCTCTTCCTTCCACCTTTACTTTTATAAATGGTCTGATATCCTTTTCTATATTTCCGCTAAGTGTGCTTGTTTTTGTCCTTCTGCAACAGTTTCTGCTTAGCACTCCCATTGTCCCACAGCTGCTGCAGAATATCTGTCTTTGGTTTCTGCATTGTCTTGCGCTGTGATTAGCTTCTCCGCAATTCCAGCAGTGAGTTGCTTGGTTGTAGTTCCCTCTTATTTTTGTCCCTTGCCGCGATGTTGTAGGTTGGTCCCTTCTTCTGTTGTCTGGTATGTTGCCCCTGGGATATCTGTCTTGGAAATTGCTTCTCCTTATTTCCTCGTGATGTATACTTTCGAAATCTCCCGCCATTGCTATTAGATCTCTCAGAGTCCCGCAGCCCTGTCTCTTTATGTAGTACTTGTAGTTAGGTTTCATATTATTGTACACCATGTCTATTGTTTCCGTTTTGTCCATCTTACCGTACCTCCTTATAAGTGTTTGCATCTGCGTGATGTAGTCTATGAATCTCTCGTCCGGGTATTGCTTCCGGGCCGCAATGCGGAACAGTAGGTTCCCCTCGTAATTCTGTGGGAAATAGAACAGTTTGAAGTCCTTCTCGAAGTCTTCCCACCTGTGCCAGTTATGGTGGTTATTCCTGTGCCATAATAGGGCTTTTCCCTGCAGTAGTCTGGGGACGAATTGTAGGAGGTCATCTTTATTTCGCGTTACTGTATATGTAAGTTCCTCTATCCTCTCAAAAAATTCCACGGCATCGCCTGTGGTGTCGAATGTTACGTTCCACCTCGTTAGTGTTTTCTCTAGGCCTCTAAGATCTCTGGAGTCTTCCATGGTTGTGTCCTGAAATTTTTCCTCTTCTTGTGATTCTTCTGTCTGTTCTTGGCTGTTTTCTTCCGGGGTTTCCTTTTCCCTAATAAATTGTACCAGTCGCTTTCTCAAGTCATCGACTGTACCGGTGGACTGTATTCCCTCTTCTTCCAGCTTAAGTACTAATTGTTCCTTTGTCAGTTTATAGAGTCAAGATGTCGCCATCTACAATTGTGGCTTTTGTGTATAACTTCGGTTATAAACCATGAACCAATACCTTGTTCGGAAATGTGTACTTTTACTAAAGAACAGAATAATAAATCCTGTCTGCCTCCTCCGAGTTAAAAAAATCAATAATTTATTTTCTCTGTTCGTTTACGTTATAATCCGCGTGAGTGTAGCTTTATCTACCAAATGGGAGACGACAAAAAGAATTTATCCTGTTTGCCTCCTTTGATTACGAAAAAAAACTTCTACTAGATTATGTTTGTTTCAATTTACTCCGTTTGTAAATTGTGAAACAACTAAGGAACGAAACGAACTAAAGAAAAAGGACTGTTTGCCTCCTTTGGTTATACAAAAAAAATATCTATATTCTTTATGTCTACTTATTTATCTTAGGTTATTGTGAAACTTGGAAGACCCCGGTCAAAAAAAACTTCTTGTTTGCCTCCTCCAAAAAAAAAATTCCTTATTTATCTAATTTAAATACCTCTTAACTTCGGATATTTTAAGTTTTACAAAAAAAAATGTCTTGTTTGCCTCTTCCAAAAAAAAAATCTCCTTATTTATCTAATTTAAATACCTCTTAACTTCGGATATTTTAAGTTTTACAAAAAAAAATGTCTTGTTTGCCTCCTCCAAAAAAAAAATCTCCTTATTTATCTAATTTAAATACCTATTAATGTCTGATACTTTACGTTTTACAAAAGAAAAAAAAATGTCTTGTTTGCCTGCTCCGGTTACCAAAAAAAATCGCTCCGTTTATCTACTTTAATTTAGTTTTATCCAAAAACCAATTTGTTTGCCTACTCCCGAAACAACAAAAAGAATTATTTACGCGTTTTATGGTTTTTATCTCTGTTTAAACGTTTTATTTTTTTCGTTCAATGTTTACTTAACTTTTATTCCTACTTGGTCCGCCCGATCGGCGACCTTTGGTCGTTTATTTTTTTTTTTCTACCTCCTTTTATTTTCACAATTACCTACTTTTTATTTTTCTTTATCTACACTATCGATTATTTTTACCGAGTTGTTTCTTATATTTAATTTATCCTACTTTAACTTTTAAATTTACTTCTATCTACTTCTTATTTATTTATTGGGCCGTTCGGATATGTCTATTTACTTCTTATCGGGGTTTTAACTTTAGGTGATTACTCTCTTGACAGATTATTGACAATATTTCTTTCGCGAACGCGAACGTCTCTCTAGATTATTTTACTTCTTATTCCTTATTTACGCTGTCTTTCGGGTTTATATTTTATTTTATCGGCGGGTTTTATTTTTGTCTATTATAACACGGGTTTTGTTTCTATATTATTACTTATACGGAATTTTAAGTACGGGTTATGATATTATATGATTAATTACGGGATCTGTACGGGATATTTTGCTCTCTCTCTTCCTGTTTTACGCGACTTACAAAGTTTCTTATTCCTAGCTTCTATTCCCTCTTTCACCGGTCTCAAATAGGCACAAAAATTCGTTGACCGTTGCTATAATTTAAGCTGAACGTGTACGAAAGATTTCGCTGGGCACCTGTGGGACGTAGGGACCCAAGGGGTGCAAACGCGAAGGGGTAAGTACGTTGGGCGCCAGTGTAACGAGGGTGCGTCTCGGGAATCGAACCCGGGACGGCCCGCTGGTTAACAATGGAGGTGAGGGAGGTCAATCTTGGGCGGAGGAATCGAACCTCCTGGCCGAGGATAACTTTCACCTCCTTAGACCCCCTGAAGTCTCCAGTGAGGCGACAGGAGGGGTGTGTGAGTGCCTATGTGAGACTGGGGTGATTGAGAGGGTTGTGAATGAAATCCGTGATACCAACAGAGTAATACAAAGATTTATTCGCTTACACTATGACTTAAGTTTATTCTACAATGGGTGTACTTATTATCTACTCCCGGGTGGGCCCGCTGGCCCTTACAAATTGGATATGACGGTCGGAAGGTAGCTGTGTTCTCGATCTACCGGCGGGGGCTTATTCGATACGGAGGCAGGCGGCGCGCGGATAATATCATTCGTCAATCAGGGTTATCGAGTTGGGACTGTACTTCGATCCCGAGGCTGCGTGGATAAACGTTACAGGGTTCTAAGACAGGATTAGGGTCAGGACGGAGCGTCCGCGAGTACGGAGTCGAGCCTACGGGAGATAACTATACTGTGACAATCACAGGGCGGGTCAGAATCGAATCCAGTCCGCGCCGCAGAAGCGTCCTGTGTGTCTATTTACCTATGACGCCTACACTATTCAGAGGGTTATTTCAAGGGAGCCCTATCTCGCCTACATGAACTATCAGAACTATGTGAGCGCGGGGCGTATTCAGAATCAAATCCAGTCCGCGCCCCCTAAGGGTCCCGTCTCACGGATTTACCTATCGAACCTAGGCTGATCGCGGGAGTTATTCTAGGCAGGACGAGGCGGGTCAGAATCGAATCCAGTCCGCGCCACAAGTGTCTCGTCGTGCCAATTTACCTAAGGTGCCTAAACGAGTTAGAACGGGAGCCAGGAAGGGTAAGTGGGATACCACGCAGGTCGAGGTAGAAGCCACGGGAATCTATACACGGGGTACCTTCGAAAAGGTTCAACGACAAAATGGAATTTACGAGGAGGTTACAAACTAATAACCACGAGGCCGTTGACCGGGGTTCTCACAATATGAATTAATCTAATGGTAATATAACAAGGCCCGGCGGAGGTCCGACTATCGGACGGTATTCGGGCAGCGTAACGACGTATAACAAGAGTCCGACTATGGGACTAGATTCGGGCAGCGTAACGGGGTAGGAAGAGAGGAGCTTACTAGAGAGATGTACGCGCGCGTGGGCTCATATCCGAATGGCCACCGAGACGCTTGTTCGCAGGGCTTTTATAGCGGCCTGGTAGGAGCGGTGGCGGTGAGGGCACGGTGAAGTGCGGCGAGGGGCAGCGCGCATTGCTGTCCGGTCCGCCTGCCTCGCGAGCCGCGCGTATGTGTGCGTTGGAATGCAACGTCACAAGTAAATGCCAGCCATCCAATAAAAAAATTTAGGTCTGATTCAAAATACCGAAAAATCGGTATTAAATCCATAAATACCGGTATACAAATACCGAAAATATCATCCGGTATACCGGTTTTTCGGTATTACCAAATACCGGTGTCCATGGCCTACTCAGGAGATACTTTCATAATACCTATCTATATATATATAAAATTCAAAGTCCTGACGCACAACCCAAACCGCTGGGTCTAAAGATTCCAAATTTGGAATGTAGGTTGCTTACGATCTCTAGGTGTGTACTAAGAAAGGATTTTACAAAATTCCCACGGGAAAGCGAGATATACGCAAACGAAGTTGCGCGTGTTTTACTAGTTTATATTATAAAGGAGAAACGAGGAAAGTAGAGAGCTCAAAGTAAAATCTATATAAATATAAAAGACGTGTTAGTTACACAATTTTTCTCAAGAACGGCTGAAGCGTTTTGGCTGAAAATTGGTGGAGAGGTAGCTTAGAACCAGGAGGAGGACAAAATAGTACTTTTATCCCATTAGGGTAGGGTAAGGGTAGGGAGTAGGGGGTAGTAGGGGTAGAGGTAAGATTTACTCTCCAGCCTGACGGCTAGTTCGTAACACTACCAAATTCTTCACTATCAACCGATTTATAAAATACGATAGTCAATTCGTTATACAAACGGAAGGTTGAGAGGGCTCTACAACAAATTGTACATAGATCGGTACTCGGTGAGCGAGTGCTTATTTCTAATTAAAGGAACACAAAAGTAGAGTATTATTTTCGTATACAGTAGAGATTTTCATTAGAAATTTCCAAAGGCTGTTTTTAAAACAACTGAGTTGTCATTCTACAAACTAATTTATCTAATTAGTAGTTGTTGGTGTTGTTACAAACCGAATGCTTTTGATAAACATTACATGTTTATAATTCAAATTGTTTTATACGTCTGTTTTATAATGTCACTTCACATTGACATTTTTGCTCACATTGTACCTTTTCACTTGATTTTCAATGAGTTATAAGTTTTCTCCATCCCTTACTCTATTCGTTACCTCTCCATCCTTAATAAGTGTAGCTTCGTTCGACTATAATATAATGGTTACCAAATTTGAACATGAATAAATCTGAAGAGATAATTCAGAGTTGTATGTATATAGATAAATTATTTTTTATAATAGATACTTATTTCTTTTCTTAAGTTTATTTAATTACGAGTTACCCGCGACTTCGTCCGCGTGAAATGTTCGAATAAGGATAACTCCTTTTCTTGTCATGCGATTTAAATGAAACAAAGCCTATATTCTGCTCCAAGCCGAGCTCTATCTCCCTGTGAAAACAGTATTAAAATCCGTTCTGTAACTTAGAAGATGTGCGCGTTCAAACAGACAGATAGACAAACAGACAATAAATTTTAAAAAAATTTTTGCTTTTATTACCTTTCTCTAACTGTTCCCTCTCCATTTTTGCCAAATATGTTCAAAGTACAGACGTATCGGGGTCTACTGTTTTATTATTATGTATAGATATTTTAAACACATTGTAATATTTTTATTGCAGCTGTAAAACTTCTCTAAACATGACACAATATCATTTTTACTCCAAAATATCGCATACGAAAATACGCTATTAGATGTGGGAATAGTCCCTCGGAGCACATTTCAAGATGTGGATGGCTCGTTAGAAGTTTAGGTTCCGCCATCTCAATCGTTTTGACATAGCATGTTGTTTTTTTTTTTTTTACAATTTAAGGTAACAAACTCTTAGACCTTATTCTCGTAATAAGTTTCAAAGAATAAACGGGACTGAAAATTATTCGTTGTCAAAATTTTATTATTTTTTTTATTTATTTATTCATAAACAAACAATTTTTGTATTTGAATATTACATATTATAAATGGTTACAAGAAAATTATAAATACTTATTAATTACATAACCTAAATTAAACTAAATAATATCTACATTGCTAATGATGATTTACAAAGATCTAAGAAGAAACCTAGAAATCTTCCAACGAATAACAACATTTATCTAATAACAGATTCTTTAATTTATTGTTAAAAGTTGCAGAACATCGTATACTCTTAAGTTCCACAGGCAACCTGTTAAATAAAATCACAGTTTGATGACGTCGGCATTGTTTGGTCACCCTGAGCTTGGGTAGTACAGCAGCCTTAAGATTTTTCCTTCTGGTTTTCTCTCTCTCTATCATTATCAGTTTCTGACTCATAAAGGTATCTTTGCTTGTGAAAGTTATTCAGAAGAACAAGTATGTACAAACTAGGTACTGCCCACTTGACAGTCCGTGGCAACAAATGAGCCGGAGCACAAAAACGCCAACAGTCCATGGTCACAATTGTGACCAAAAAAAAAGTCTATTCTACAGTCGCGTATTGTCTATACATTTTATTTTTTTAAATAAAAATGGTACGGTTCTCGCGTACGAGTATTTTTTGTGTTGCCCGGAATAAAATGAGAAGTAGCGTAGCGTTCTTAACTTGTAACACTCCAGTAGCAAAAAATTTAGAAAAAAATGTCAAAGTCGAAAGTCATCAGTCAGTCGTCCAGCAACCGGAGTTGCTGGGACTGTTTAGACTATTTTATGAAATTAAAGCATGCTTTGTTATAATTTATACATGCAAACGATCGTTATTTAAATAAGGTTTCATATTTACAAATAACTGACTGTAGGTAAAGTATTAAATTTGAAATATTAACAAGTGAAAAGTACAGTGAATCAATAGGTGACTGGCGGCGCCATTTATTGGTTTTATAATAAATATGTGTAGAAATATGTTTAAAACAACGCCTTACGTTAATTAAAACCATATTTTGACCGTGTATTTGCAGAAATACCATTAATTTATAACAGATTTCAAGGTGTTTGACCCACAGCAAAGTACATACCTATCGAAAAAAAGTGAAAGTTGAGTGAAAATTGTGAAAGTGCCTAGTGTTATTTTTGCTTTTTTTGGCAAAACTATTTGGATATAGTATACAATAAGTATATTTCCAGAAAGGTAAGTAGATTTCTTATTCGATTCTGATAAGAAAAATTCTATTAAGAAAACGAAAGTGGATTAATAGTAAATTTCAAAGTCGTAAAAAAAACCTCTCATGTTGAAATTAAACGCTAAAAATATACCTTATATAAAAGTTTTCGTATGTTGTTATATTCTTTTATTGAAAGATAATTTATCTAGCTAAACAGTACTAGTTTTCTTATTAGAATAAGTGTAATAGTTTACGAGATATATATTTTTTTATGTCTCGGGAGGTGTAGGACGCCATCTGTTGGCTCCAATTTGGGAGCTTGCACTGCCTAGGTTTTTTTGGGGTAAAAGGGGACTGCCGAGTGGGTAAGTATTTCTAGACTTTTGAAGTGGGGTGCACAAGATTCCCAGGGTGGAATACGCACGATTGTCCGGATGCCCTTTTCTGGGCTACAAAAGCCTTATAGACATTATATTTATAACTATTGCCCCAAAACTCGATACTGTAACGCAATTTTGACTCGATTAAAGCATGGTAAACGGTTTTTAATTGTTCTTTCGTTAGTTCATCTCTTAGGCTGCGAAGTGCATAGCATGAAGAACTTATTGCATTTATTATCGCTTCAAGTTCTAGCTTCCAATTTAAGTCTGCATCAATAATGACACCTAGAAACTTTACGTTAGTAACACACTGAATTATATTATTTTGTAATTTGACAGACAACTTTTCTTTATTCCTTGCTGTAGTTCTAAAAAGAAGGGCGTTACTTTTTGATGCATTTAACTCTAAATTATTAATGACAAACCAGTTATGAAGAACCGATATAGTATTATTTGCAATTGCTTCTAATTCCAAATTGCATCCTGATATTACAGCGTTTGTGTCGTCTGCATATAATACTAAACTAATGTATGGAATCTGCTTATATAGATGGCTAATTATGTCATTCATAAAAATTATGAAAAGAATTGGGCCTAATATTGATCCTTGCGGTACACCTCTATTTACCCGTTTAAGTTTCGATTTAACTACATTTACGGTTGAGTCCTGATGTGGAAACTTCTTTAGCGGCGCTTGGCACTTTTTTTAGATGGGTAAAAAATGTTAAACTCGCGTCAGTTCCGTAGCCTGATCGAAAAAGCGTAAGATTCCTTAACCATTCCAAAATATTCAGAAATGCACAACATTGATGTTTAAGTTTTCACTTCTGCCGGCACTCCCGGAGTGCAACCCGTCTTTATTTTAAACCTTCTATCAACTATCCATTTCAAGACTCTAGTGTGCGAAAGTAACGTTAAATCGAGTCGATATAAAAATAAATAGTATGTTAAGTATTTCAGCACATTGCCATATATTGTAATACATTCTCTTTATAGTAGTTTTAAACGAAGAATTTATATAAAGGGTGTAGTTAAACCTGTGTGTAACGTCGAGTTTTGGGCGTTCGTCCAAATGAGGTAAGTTCCTACATTTAATGCTGTACGTGCGGTTGTAATATAAGGCTATATCTCCAAAGACATTAAGCCTCCTGTGCTCATGTTCAAAAGATCTCATTTTTGGAATGGTAGACAGTTAGTATTATTTAAGCAAACTTGTTTTCAACGATAATTTTCTACGAATAGAATAGGTACTTAATTATTAAGGCGATTTGCAAACGTAGAGACTTTTGTTTACGAATCGCCAATCGCTTGGATTGACCAATCAGTATTTGGCACATACTCGTGGTGACAAAAAGTGGACGGTAACTGGAAACTAAACAGACACAAATTAACTAATATCTTTCTTTTTTTTCTTTAAAAATTAAATTTTTCTCAATCATTTTATAACAAGATTAATTACAGTTATTTAAAAAATAAAGTAACATTAAAAATAAAACGAATAATAAAATTTTTGAAAATATAGTACAGGGTTCCCAAAACGCTTGCAGCGTTACCTCGCTGATTGGTGTACTATGTCGGCAACAAAAAGTATTACCCAAAACGCAGCGCAGCGTTAAGTATCTCGCTGAATCGTGTAGTCGGCAACAGAAAGTATCTACGTTTGCGCAACGCCTTATTAAAATTCATCTTAGAATTTAAATTTGAAGATATCGTTTTGTAAATAGATCGTTTTTGTATGAATAAAACATCTGGTTTAAGATAACAATGTAATGACAAACAAAATTTACATGATTTTATACAATATTTTGAATGTAATGAGATTTTTGTGAAGCACACTTGAGGTTTTGTTGAACTGCAAGCTGTATTGGTTCGAATTAAATCAAAAACACACTTATATTGTCCCTACTTTACCCAAACGATTTTTGTACACACTTTAAGAGTTTTTTTTTTTGCATCACTTTTCTCTATGTTGCGATACAAACGGCTATGATACGATATAATAAATATTGGTTAAGTATATAAATAATTATTTACTTATTAGTTAAGTTTTACAGTATCTTGTAGCCACTTTAGTTGTATATAGAAAAAAAAACTTACAATATTGAGCCATGTGGAAATTTTATGTTAAGATACCTACCGAGCGATGCAAAGATAATCATCTTCAAAATACTATAATATTTTATATTCAATTTTACTTATGGCATCTTTACCGTTTGTCCTCACTTTACCGTCAAGTATGATATTTTTACGAAAACTATGTTAAGAATACTTTTTTGAGGTGAAGATTTTTAATTAGCATATTTTATGTACAGTATTATTTTAATTTATAGTCTGTAAATAAACAGATTAGGTCTGCAAATATTCCTAAAATAACTACCCTAGGTTGTTAATCCTTGCATTATTGTCAGAAAATAATTGGTCTATAAAACGTGTAAATAGTTTTATAGGGCGTTTAGCTCATTCGTGGGCGTATGTGCACTCTAATAAAAGCGTCAAAAGAATTCCACTGACCTTAACTCCTTCTGTGCGGTGGATTTCGAAGGTTGATGCTGGCCAGCGGAGCGGCGGCAGAGCGACACGGCGGCGATGCTAGAAGGATCTAGAAGCGGGGGATTCTACCGCGGAAGGAAGATGGCGTGCCACATGGGCTGGCGAGTGCGGATGTTCAATCTGGCCGACCAGATTGCGCACGTATATTACAGGGGGCGTTTAGCAGTAGAATGAAACGGTTCGTGCGCTTGCGCGCCACGAAGGGCGACTCCTCGCGGATATTCGCCGAAACTTGTCCGGCCGCCCTGATTGGTCCTCCGGCACAATCGAGTGTTGCCAGGAAAACCCCTAACACCTTCACCAGAATGCACACACGAAATAATTACCGAACATGCACCCGGCCTTGGGAAGTTTGAAAAAGCTTTCCAAAACCATCTTAGTAAAGAGTGTATCGGAGGGCGGGGAATTGATAGTATATGTTTGCGTTGCGAAACAAGCCAATAATATAGCAATATAGTATAGCGATAGCCTTTAAAGGAAAAACCAGCCATGTTATGTGAAATCACGAATTAAATAACTAAGCAAAGGTAGCGTTGATTAACGCGTGCCTATAATGTGAACGAATGTTTAATCATATCTCAAGGGATTTGCGGTATATATTAAGTTTAGCGACATGAATGACGTTTCCACATGCACTCTGACTAAACAATCGCCTTGAGTGTTTATCAACCTAATCTAAATAAATAAACTGTAATAGCGGATTTTTTAATGTAAATAAAGAGAAGTAGCGGGTTTAATTAATGTAAATAAAGAAAAGTAGCGGGTAGCGGGTTTAATTAATGAAGAATTAGCGAGCGGAGTTTAATTTAAATTTTATTGCATTGGTATTGGATACAATTTAACTACTGGTCGCTTATAAACACCAGCTTGCGTTTTCACTGTAGCTACTCGAACTACATTATCTGTGCCAGGATGCGTTTGAGTGATTATTCCTAATGGCCAACAGAGAGGTGGCGTATCTTCACGCTCTACCAAAACAATTGTGCCTACCTTCACAGGTTTGTCCTGCGCACACCACTTTTGTCTGACCTGCAAAGTGTGCAAATACTCAGATCGCCATCTTTTCCAATAGGACTTGATCATATTGTCAAGAAGACGTTTACGGTTCGTCAAACTTTCAGAGTTCGACAACTCACTAGCGGGAAACTGTTGCAAAGGGCTAGCCATTAAGAAATGCGCGGGCGTGAGCACCTCGGGGTACGGATCAGCTGATAGAACACAGAGCGGACGCGAATTTAATATGCATTCTATCTGAACTAAAATAGTTTGCATCTCTTCATATGTTAAAATTTGAGTACCGATTACTCTGTATAAATGCGTTTTAATACTCTTGACACTAGACTCCCAAATACCTCCGAAATGTGGAGCTCGCGGTGGAATCATTTTCCATTCGATGCGTTTTTCAATTGTGAATTTTTGTATTTCTACTAATTGTGCCCGAGCACCGACGAAATTTGTCCCGTTGTCTGAATACAGGCATGATACGGGGCCACGGCGGGAAATGAAACGTTTAAACGCACCCAGAAACGTGTCAGAACTGAGGTCGGTTACCAACTCAATGTGGATCGCCTTTGTTGTCATGCACACAAACACACAAATGTATGCTTTCATAGACTGTTGTCCACGACGCCTAGCCAATGTTATTTTTATAGGACCACAGTAGTCCACTCCGGTGTGTAAGAACGCTTTCGTCTCACGTACACGGTACGGCGGGAGATCGGCCATGATTGGGTTTGTATGTGACGGCCTTACGCGGAAACATTGGTTACATTCGCGGATTTTCGCTCTAACTACTGTTCTGGCATCTAATATCCAATATTTATGGCGTAATAGTGCTAACACTAAACTCGGACCTGTATGGCAGTTAGCGATATGACAATGTTGTATTATAAGATCAACGACATGGTCATGTTTGGGCAAAAGCGCGGGATGCTTAGCGTCATATGGTAAGTTAGACTTTGACAAACGGCCGCCTAAACGCAGTATCCCTTTCTCGTCTATAAAGACGGCGAGGTTCCTCAATTTTTTAGACGGTAATTGCCCTTTGTTTAATTTCCTTATATCATCAGAAAAATGAACTTGTTGAACAGATTTAATTAACAATATTTCTGCGGCGCGCAATTTATTAATATATGAATTTTCCGAGCGGCGTTTGATGAAATCAAAAATGTTTACTATTATACGTAAGACTTTATTATAAGCGGAGATCCTCTGAGCCAACTCGTAGAGTATGGGTTTCTCAGGAATCGCAGTTACAGCGGTTAAAACCTTAGTTCTCATCTCCGGGACATTACTCAGATCCATACCAATTGCTGAGAACGATTTTAGAGGCCACTCGGCAGGCGGACGACACAACCAAGACGGACCCTGCCACCAATTATTGTGGTCGATCAATTGCGAGGGCAAGAGGCCGCGCGACAAACAATCACTCGGGTTTTCGGCGCCTGCTACGTGATAAAAGTGACACGAATCTACGTTCTCCTGACACTGAGCGACGCGGTTACTCACGTAAATCGACCATCTATGGGGAGAGGAATGCACCCAGGAGAGCGCAATCGTAGAATCCGAAAATACATAAATGTCAGCGATTTCGATGCGGTTTTTATATGTGTCCTCGACAGTCTTAATTAATTTAGAGGCGAGTACACAAGCATTCAATTCTAAGCGAGCGAGCGTTATAACTTTAGCGGGCGAGACTTTCGATTTCGAGCATAATAATCTCACACTAATCGAACCATGTGGATCGGTAACATGTAAGTATATGACGGCACCATACGCGCTCATACTTGCGTCACAGAACGCTACAAGATTCACCTTGGAATCTTCATACACTCCAATGTGTCGCGGTATCCTTAATTTCTCTAACAGCGGAAGTTCTTGTCTCAATAAGCAAAAACGATTTATTATTGAATTTGGCGGGGTGGAATCCCAGTCAATATTACTGAGCCACAATTCTTTAATTAGCAATTTAGCGTAGAGAATCACCGGTGCAACTACGCCGAGAACGTCAAACAAGCGGGCGACTAAAGATAATATAGTCCTCTTGGTACATTTGTCTTCTACTTGTGACGTAGTTAAGTAGAAATTGTCGTTCTCTGGTTCCCAGGACATACCTAGAACTTTACACGCGTCATTACTATCACCGGAAAAACTCATTGGCGAGCGGTGCGAGTCAGGTAAGTTCGCGAGCAGTCGAGACGAGTTACTTGACCATTTAATCAAGTCGAAACAACCATGCTTGAATAGTGCGATTAGATCCTGTGAAAGTTGTATAGCGAGGGAATCATTCGGCACTGAGTGTACCAGATCATCCATATATAAGCGGGATTCAGCGACTTCTGTCGCCGCGGGGTAGCGGTGTCTATAATCAGACGCTAGCTGTCGCACACAGTGCGCATAGCTAGGAAAGGACTCGACTTCAGTCCAAACGGGACCCGATTAAACTGAAACACACGAATCAATTCATTTGTATTGAAACGAAATAAAATTCGTAAATACTTGCGGTCAGCGGGTGTGACTTCAACCTGCATGTACATGGCTTTTATATCCGCGGTGATAGCCACAGGGAACAAACGAAAGTTTAACAATAGCAGAAATAAATCAGCCTGTAAATTCGCGCCAGCGTGTGATATGCAATTTAACGACACACCCGTTGATGTCTTGGCACTTGCGTCCAGAACTATTCGCGGGGTTGGCTTGTCTGGGCGAACTACAGCGTGATGACTTATAAAGTAGCCATCTTCAGCGACGTCACTCACGGGAACCTCAGATAAAAAACCGTTCCGAATATAACTTTCAATAACCTCGTCGTAACTATCCCGAAGCTCCGGCGATGCTTTAAATCTTCTCTCCAAACTCAGGAGACGGCGGTGTGCGACTGCGCGAGAGTTGCCTAGTCCAGATGGACTACTACAGAAAGGCAAAGAAACACAATACCTACCATCTTGTTTACGTGACAACGTGGAAGTGTAAAAATTTTCGCATTCCGTTTCTTTCGGGCTCAAATAATTTTTCGCGGGTATTTCTTCACATTCCCAAAATTTGCGCAATGTAATATCAAGCTCGTTTAAAGCAAGTGCGGTAAATGACGGCGGGTTATTACTACAGCGATTGTCCGGCGGCGCGCAAGGAAAATCTCCCATCAGCACATACCCGAATGTCGTGAGGACGGCAGGCGGCGCGCGACAGCCTGTCTCGATTTTATTACCTAAATATACATACGGAAACAGCTGAGCGCCCAACACTACATCAATAGGTCCAGGTACATTCCAGGTCGTGTCAGCCAGCGGTATGCGTTGAGTACAAATTACATTACAGTCAGCGATACATTGCGTGGGCAACTGGTCCGTGACGCAATCAATAACAAGTGCATGGATGCGGTATTTGTAATAAGGATTAATGCGAGATTCAATATCTAAATAGACATATCCATGTATCGGACGAGATAATAAACCAACGCCTCGTATACGTGAATTACTAAGCGGGACAATGGGCAAGTTCAATATCTTACAACATTCCATTGTTATTAAATTATTTTGCGAGCCGTTATCTATTAAACACCTGATCATGCGTTTATCATTCGAGCGGTGCATCTTAGCATAAGCTTGCGCGGTTGCGAGCAAAATAGTGCTATTACTGCTGTTGTTTACATTATTAAATGCAAGCGAGTGCGCTTCCGAGGCGCATTCTGCAGTGGGCTCACCGCGCCCAAGACGCGGCATTACTGACGAGGCGGAGGCGACAGCGACCGGCGCACGCGCCGCGCTGTTGCCACCCTGCGTTGACTGCGGCGGCCTGTCTGGCGGCGGCGCGCAGAGCATTGTTGCGGCTACGTGCGACAGCTGATCGCGCGAATGCGAGTTAATGTTTTTATCAAAATGTAAAAATGTGTGATGTCGTTTTGAACAAACACTACAATTGCGACTAGATTTACATTTCGAAACTGTATGCGCCATACTTAAGCAATTCAAACATCCTTTATTATTTTTTATATATTCATAACGTTGCGATGCATCTAATTCTTTAAACTGTTTGCAATTATATAAATTTTGCGGGTGGCTGCTTGCGCACAAATTGCAACTTTGTGTTGAACAATGATTGACGGTACCTACAAATGATTTTGTCTGCGTATGCGTTCGCGACGGAGGAGACGGGGCCACAATTGGTTTGTTGTTCCCTCTTCCGATCGCTTTAATGTGACGAAACGAACGAGACGAACGAATAAACGAAATTAATTTTTTGTATGAAGGAATCTCATCATCCTTACACTGCATTTCAAAGAACTGTCTAGTTTGGCTATCTATTTTCTTCAATGCACAATGCAATAAAATAAAATCAGATAAGTCGGCAATATCTAACTGTTTCAACGCGGCTATGGAGGAAGAATATTGCTCAATAAATGAATCGAGTGACTTCGCATTATTTGAACATGGTTTTAAATCAAAAATATTATCTAAATAGTGTGTACCTAATGTTCTAACATCTTGATATTTCTTAAGTAAACCCTTCCATACAACATTATAGGTTTCTCCGCTAGGGATAATACCTGCCGTCGCCTTTAAAGCGTTGTGAGTTAATTTACTCATTAAATACTGCACTCTTTGCGAGTCAGACAATTGCGTGTTCTCATGAATGTTAGCTTTGAATGATTCATAGAAAATCGGCCAATTATTAGGATTTCCGTCAAACGTTGGTAATGTTATTGGCGGGAGTTTAATTATGGATTTACCATTATTATCATTATTCTGCGCATTGGATTTTGAATTTCCCTCTAATTTATTACGTGTCCTTTTAACCTTTAAATATAAGTCTTCAAAGGCGGACAATTGTTGAAAGTCAACCTTATAGCCAGAGACGATGGACAAACGTAACTCATTCATTTCAACGGTTAAATTTTCAAATTTTGTCCGCATATCTTCGATCGCCTCTGAGTCGATTAAAAATTGTTCATTCTGACGCGAATCAAAGGAAGACATCTTTGACGCGGCATTATACAAGCGGTTCATTTTTTCAAATAACATGGCTGACTGGCCTATGACTAATTCTAGCCTGGACTCTTTAGCGGATAATACTTTACTTGATGCGCTAGTCGCCATTTTAAATACAATATGGATAAATATGTATAACAAATAATATACTAAAAACGATATTAACACTAATTTATGTATGCGGGGAATTATGCTAACAGCAAGATGGCGGATGCGACGCCGTGGCAATTTTACCAAAAAATTACGTAAATCAAGCCACAACTGGTATAAATATAGCAAATAATATGCTAAAGCAATATTAATACAAATTATGTGTGCGGGGGAATTATTTTAACAGCGGGAAAAGCCTAATATAGACAAATATGGCGGGGTGCGGTGGCGTGACAATTTTACCAAAAATTACGTAAAATACCACTGCTGGTAAAGGGATCGCGGATCTGAAGGACCAAAAATGGTCTATAAAACGTGTAAATAGTTTTATAGGGCGTTTAGCTCATTCGTGGGCGTATGTGCACTCTAATAAAAGCGTCAAAAGAATTCCACTGACCTTAACTCCTTCTGTGCGGTGGATTTCGAAGGTTGATGCTGGCCAGCGGAGCGGCGGCAGAGCGACACGGCGGCGATGCTAGAAGGATCTAGAAGCGGGGGATTCTACCGCGGAAGGAAGATTTCGTGCCACATGGGCTGGCGAGTGCGGATGTTCAATCTGGCCGACCAGATTGCGCACGTATATTACAGGGGGAGCTTAGCAGTAGAATGAAACGGTTCGTGCGCTTGCGCGCCACGAAGGGCGACTCCTCGCGGATATTCGCCGAAACTTGTCCGGCCGCCCTGATTGGTCCTCCGGCACAATCGAGTGTTGCCAGGAAAACCCCTAACACCTTCACCAGAATGCACACACGAAATAATTACCGAACAATAATACAGCGAAAATGTATGGTAGGTAGGCTTGTCCCGAAAAAAATGTTATAAAAATTCCAATCGTACTAAACTCGTTTTTTCTATGAAAAACGTTATAAAACGTTATTGGTGTAACGAACCGTGCATTGTAAAATGAAAATATGTAGGTATTTTGTGTAGTTTTTATCCATAAAAAATATTTTTTATGTTCAAATCATGTTAGATATAACCACAAAATTTTGAGGATATTTTTTATTTAATTTTTTATTAGTCTTTTTATGGTTCGACGGTAACCAAAGAACACCTAATAGTTTCACTATGTCTATCTGTCGTTCTGCCCGCGATCTAGCTTCGATTAATTCTAGAATACTGTACTTTACAGCCAGTTTTCGAAACGCAATTTTTTTTTATACCACAAAGTTGGCAAACAAGCATACGACCCATCTGATGGTAAGCATCACCGTGGACTATAGACGCTTGCAATACCGGGGGTATCAGTCACGCGTTGCCAAATCTCCCAATCCCCCCAAGTGGAGCTCTGGAGACTTTACTCAGGCTGAGACCAATGCTATTTGGCTACGATCTTCTGTAAGGTGGAGGTCCTTCCCCAGATGGGCTGCTCAGATTTGAGAGGATTATCCGCTGTGCCCTACCTCTCTTAAAGTTAATGTCACATTAAATTAAAGCTGTCACTGTCAAACTAAAAAAATAATCGAGATCGCCGCCGCCTTGTCACCGGAGATCGTCAAGATGGCGACCTCGGATCTTCACCGTACAACGTTGCCTTTTTGAAGTGTACTTTTTTTTTAAAGTGTTCATTTAAAATAATCGACATCGCCATTGGCTAAATTGTCTACAGAAACGCCATTAAATTAAGAAATATTTAAACTACTTCTTAATTAATGGCGTTCTAGTTCGTTCTAGTTCGAAGTCGTCTAGTTTCAAAGTGGCAATCTATCTATTTGGTAACTTTTAGAAAATTGAAAAAAAAAAAACGTTTCAGACGTTTCATGTAAAGTACGGCAGATTGCCGTATTTGTTCCGAACTCATGATTTAGATTGATATTTTACTATGGAAGTTTGCCGTCTTTGTAATGATTGTTTTATTTAGAATTTACGAGTGTTGTCATTTGAATATCTCATTTTTGACAAAAAGCATAGATTGCCACCTTTGAAATTAGTCGACTCTGAGACATAATGTAAAATTAAAATACGTTTCAAGAACAGGGTGCTAGCATGTTATATTATTTTAAATACCTATAGTAACAAAGAGGCGAGTATAATAAAAACTTGAAAAAAAAATTTTGGAGGTACTCCCTTCCATGTAAAGTATGGATGGATAGTACCTATTTAAAGTATATATGGATAGGTATACCTACAAGAAAATTAAATCCATACTTCCATACTAATATAAAAAATGGGAAAGTGTGTCTGTTTGTTTGTCCGTCTTTTACGGCAAAACGGAGCGACGAATTGACGTGAATTTTTAAGTGGAGATAGTTGAAGGGATGGAAAGTGACATAGGCTACTTTTTGTCTCTTTCTTCAAAATTAAAATTTTTTCCGCAATTTTTAAGGTAGAAACCTAAAAATTGGTATGCGAACAATTTGTGACTAACAAAAAAATCGTGCATAATTTTTTTTTTTAAATCTGCCCCCAACCCCTTAAAATATGGGGTGAAATTTTATGTGGGACTTTTCGCAGTTTTCAAGGTAGGAAGTTAAAAATCAGTAAGTACACAGAATTTAACGCGAGCGAAGCCGCGGGCAAAAGCTAGTATTTAATAAATAAACAACGTTTTTGCATTGATGCGTTTTTGCTTACCTTTGCCCGCCGTCTCGGAAACTTATAATGAGTTTAGAACCACGAGAAATATGGAAAATATCAGACAACTGGGATCTTTATAACAAACTTATTATTATCGTTTTACTTGGGGTAAATCTTGCGGAAAAATTTGGTATAGTTTAGGACTTCGAGAGGTTTTATAGAGAAGTTTTCATTGACAAGTTTTCATAGTAAAATTACATACAGTGCTAAAAAGGTCTTTATGAACGTGGCCGAAATTGAAACTACAACTCCCGTTCATATTGTATGTCACTTTTTGACAGTTCGCCTTTGACAAAATGTATGAAAATATGCCACAGTACCGCCCTCTACAAACGTCACTCACGTTCATAAACACCCACAAGGATGTTAATATATTTACAGATGTACAAACATCTGTAAATAAAATTTACTAAAATCATACTGACGCATAGACGCATAAAAAGATGTAAATATTGTTGCTTTGAGACTTTAAGTAAACTCAGGAAAGTAAATAATTTGTTTGTTATTTTTTCACGATTTTACTAATACGACTAGTACTAGGTATGTAGTCGATCGTCATAAAAAATTGTAATAGGTATGTATTTTCTTAAACATAAGGCAATTTATTCACGGGAATAACCTATGTGTTTATAGCCTCCTTTTTGTCCGCAAATAAATTGCATTACACAATTATTATAAAAATTAAATACATACATTCAAACCAAGACAAAATAGACATTTGCATGCACAGAAATATTTTTCTTGGACAGGAACTGAACCCACTATCCTGGGGCGAAAATTACGATATACCCACACGACCACTGCGCTTATCAAATATTTTCAACTCATTCACGTAACAAACCACTGAACATGCCTTTTTTATCTGTCCTCAAACAAACCATTACACACCTTTATTCGCAATCTCGACGTAATAATATTTATTGTGGTCAGAATAAAAATGGTTTAATCACGACCTTATTTCAATGTGATAAGGGTTTATTTTGTTGGAATATTCTGTGACCATTCTACTGGACAGCGTCCGTACAATCTCATTGTGTTCATTCCGTTTGGGATAAATTTTTAAATTTCAACGCAGAGGACAGGCTTCAATTTTTTCGTTTAATAACAGTAAAAACAAACTGTGAATTTTAAAGACGTACAATACAAAAGAAGATAGTCTTTGGCGTAATAGTTACCATGCCGGTCCGCCACCCAGGAGGTCCTGGGTTCGACTCCCGGTCGGGTTATTTTTTTTTTTATACCACAAAGGTGGCAAATAAGCAAACGGCCGGCCTGATGGTAAGGCATCACCGTAGCTTGCAATAAATACCGGGGGTATCACTCACGCGTTGCCTGCCAACCCTCCCAACCCCCTCCCCCAAGTGCAGCTCTGGAAACCTTACTCACCGTAGGAACACAACATGACCGAGACCAATGCTATTTGGCCACGATCTTCTGTAAGGTGGTCCTTCCCCAGACGGCCTGCTTCCTTTTAAGCGGTTTATCCGCTGTGCACTACCTCTCTTAAAATGTATCTATCTAAGGATCTAAACCAAAAGGTAAAGGCTCTAGTTACGGTTAAGTATATTAATAAGGATCAGTGTGTCTCGGAAACTTTGAAGTAGCCAAACATAATTTAGACGTGTAAGGATACCCATGTCATGTAACATACCTTAGAATTTCGTGAATTTTAGTTCCGTACAAGGTATTTCGTGAACGTTGATTAAGCGGATAAGAAACTTAAGATTTTTATGCTAAACACCATTATAAATCTTTGTGTGTGTGACTACGTAGCCCTAGTAAAAATTGAATGCTTTTGATAAATAACAATTTCTATTAAATCCCTTCACGGATTATTTATAAAACTTGCTCTTTTAAAATGGTACTAATTAAAGTTACAATTAAAATATATAACAGAAAACAAAAGCATTAAAGCAACATATTCGAAAGAACGTTTCTCGCTCGCACTATGCGGATGTGGAATGAGCGCCCTCTGTGTTTGCTTCGGATTATGACATGACATGGGACTATTTAAGAGGTACGATTAAATTAGATGTCTCGTGACACTGTAAATTTTTGGCGGTGAGAGCCCTACGCTCCCAACAGTCCGGTGACTCAGAAGAGGGTGTTAGTACACCCGAACTGAAGTTATCAATTAATAAAATAAAAAAATAATAAAAAATAAAAAATTGATGTCTCGTCAGAGGTGGGCAACGCATTGGTGGTGCCCCTGGTGTTGCTGATGTCCATAGGCCGCGGTGACCACTTTCCGCTTGCCTGTGGGGGGTTGGGGGGTGGGGGGGGGGATTTGAGGGGGAGGTTGCCGTATTACATAAAAATATATAACAAGTATATATGTATATTATTCGATAAGATTTACTTTCTTTTGGATGTGTCACAACACTTATGCACCCTTGAACGTCTAGTCTTTAATCAAGTTAAATGATAATGCTAACTAAAACCCTACTAACTTCTACAGTTAACTTAGAGTCTAGTTAATTACCAAAGTTTATATCGTAAATTCACTACGCAAGCCTAGACTATATTTAAGACTGGATCGATCTATTACTTGTCCTATGTGCAGTTATCCCACAGCTGGGATGTTCCCATCAAATGAGCTTTGGGGTATACTCTAACGCTCTGCCACGCTGTTATACTGCGATTTGGTGCAGATCAAAATTCTTAAGTCATCTAAATGTTCTCGGTTTTACTATTAACTTTTTTCGACAACACCTTAGAGCCGATATAGATGGACTGTTCGAGCTGTTACCCATTGATCAACATAAATGGACGGCTCATGTAGTCATTGTCAACAAATTGAAGCTTTGACCGTACGATCACCCGACGCAGTTCAATTGTTCGTGTATGTGTGTATGTAGAAGTCTGTGGTTCACTGAGCAATCGCAGCTTGAAGCAATAGTTATGGAAACAAAAAAAAGAGGAAAATAAAGAGAGGTAGGGCACAGCGGATAATCCGCTCTAATCGGAGCAGCCCGCCCGGAGAAGGACCTCCACCTTACAGAAGATCGTAGCCAAATAACGTTGGTATATGTATATCCCGTGTTGTGTTCCTACGGTGATAAGGTCTCCAGAGCTCTACGTGGGTGGTTGGGAGGGTTGGCAACGCGTGAGTGATACCTCCGGTATTGCAAGCGTCCATAGGCTACGGTGACGTCTTACCATCAGGCCGGCCATATGCTTGTTTGCCACCTTTGTGGTATATAAAAAAGCCGCTCAGCAAGAGAACAGCACCTCCCCGACAGCGTAGGCTCTAGAGACATATTACAGTTTGCCACTATATTATATATAAATAATATTGTTATGAATGCGAACACACATAGGACCCCAAGTCGCTACCGATCCCTTGTGACAGAAAGCTTAAAAATCTTGGAAGTTGTAAGAAATATTATGTAACATTACTACCTGTTCGCCTCAAGTTTGCCGTTACCTCCCGCCGCGCATTCCCCACCGCACTTCAGATCCGCCGTTGCTTAGCATATCGGATCTGCCTTGAGGTGCGGTGGGGTGTGCGCGGCGGGAGGTAACGGCAAACTTGAGGCGAACGAGCAGTATGTACCAACAAGAAAAATAAAATATGTTTTTTTTTCTATTCTATTTTATTCATAACAACACTTTTGTATTCGTTTGGTTATAATAGCGATGACATTAAAATTCCAAACTAATTAATGAACGCCAAGAGACAGTCTAACCTTTCATAATCTATGACCTAAGTTAACAGACTAAGTTCATATTTAATCTTGCACCAAACTTAAACTTAGCCCATGTGGAGTCCGGCATCTTATAAGTTAGTAGAAATTCTAATCTAAACTATTTCAGAAGTGATTTAACTTGAAAATATGGAATTAAGCATGTGTTGTATGTACCATAAATACCAGGGGTAACTATGAAAACACATATGAAAGTGTCCATCCGAAACAACGAAACACGTAGTCCGGTCAAAAAAGACATTTACTAGATAGAATAAGCACATGAGTAAATAAACTGACGGAACAGAGACTTCACTCCATACAATAGCGCGCGCCGAGGACACGCACACAAGCATGTGTACGTGACGAGCGCTTTGAGGACACGCAATACACGCGCCTCATGCTTGTGTGCGTGTCCTCGGCGTGTCCTCGGCGCGCGACGTTGTATGGAAGTGAAGCCTCTGTCCGTCAGTTTATTTACTCATGTGGAATAAGGTTCAAAACTGGTTAGGATTCAACGAAACGTCAGTCCATATTTTCGTTTCATGGTACAATGGCTGACGTCAGATGAAAGTACTTCATCTAGTGGTCTTCGTCTTTAATTTAAAAATCAAAATGTGAGCAAGTAAACCACACAATTTATATATGTAAAATGCTTCTTACCGTGCATCCACACTGCAGTTAACTTTTGTGGAGCAACCATAGATTTATTATAAACTAGCGTAAGATTGGCAATGCAAAAGAGATATATCATAGCATACACATTGGTTAGAGCGTGATAGATTGGCGAGACCATTTTCCTATACACGCTATAGGATTGTATTGGCCTGACGTCAGTCGTGTTATAAACAAATCCTACTTATTTTTACAAAAAATATGGTTTTTAGTGTAGTTTTGATTTTAATTAGACGTGATTAAATATGGTTACCTGTGCAGTGCCTGGATGTAACTCAAAAAAAGGAAAATCCACAAAATTATATATCTTGCTTGCACACAGTCATGTACATTCCACGCACACTAGTGTATTTTGTTTTTGGTCTCGCCTTAATCAAACCAAAGCCGATCTATAGGTACGTATATATATCTACTAAATCTATGGGAGCAACACAATGCAACACGGTAACTTTACCGTAACATCAGGCAACATTCTTCAACTTTTGTTAGTTTCTTTTTGTATTTTGGTATCAAATATTGCCCACTAACACATAAAAAGGTTGATCTACAAAAAGTAACTGCGATGTTGATGTACGGTTAGAAATTCGCAACATGAGCGTTCTTTCCTATTTGGCCGGTTTGTTTGCGACATGATCGAACGCGAACGAAAAACTCGCAAGCACTCTGTAATAAAATTCAATTATTCGGAAGAAATATCAAGTGTACTTCTTGAGTAAAACCGCAGGCGTTTCCTACTAACCAATAATTCAAAATAAATTAGCAACCGAATAAAAATGGCCGCAAATTCCTTCGGCCTTTTAATTTCAAAACTCTCAAAGCCAAATCAATTCTACTTCACGTAAAAGGTTTCCAGGAATGAATAATTAAGGAACGGAGAGCCATTACTGAGTGAATGGAATGAATGAGCATTGCGTTTGATGGCTGTGAAACTGTTGGTTCAAAATTTTAGTACGGCATCATTAATTTTTTTAAACTGAAAGTAAACCTTCGCGTAATGGTAAGCATAAGTAACGGCTTAAATGATGAGATTCGTCAGTTGACAAGTCCAGTACACATTCCCACCGCTGTGTTTCCAGTATAGCCAATATCGACAACGGCGACATCAGATGGACAATAAGCATTTTGGAGCAGCCCGTCTGGGGAAGGACCTCCACCTAGAAGATCGTAGCCAAATAGCATTGGACTCGGCCATGTTGTGTTTCTACGGTGAGTAAGATCTCCAGAGCTCCACTTGGGGGGGTTGGGAGGGTTGGCAACGCGTGAGTGATACTCCAATAACGAGAGGTCACCATTCAATAATGTGATGTTGGGCCTCTCAGTCTTATAGTGTGTCTTATAGTGTGGCGAAGTCAGGAGAGGCATTGAAACAACAGAGAGCCGCAGAATGTACTTTATTATGTACACATATTGTTACCTACTCCTATGTATAATAACTCTCAACCTATTCACTGAAGTGTATTAACTTATAAACTATTTAATGACACATCTTATCGGGACGCCATCGTTTACAGGAAGGCGCGTAAAACACGTAGATTCTTATTACGAGTATCACGAACGTTTTGTATGCTAATCTACGATGCATATCATCACGTTACCACAATACCCACGGTTTGCAAGCGTCTATAGGTTACGGTGATGCTTACCATCAGGCAGGCCGTATACTTGTTTGCCAACGTCGTGGTATAAAAAAAAGCAATGAAGGTAGCTTATTGACGTCCCGGGGGAGAAATTACAGCTGTCTTGGAGCTCACAACAAAAATCAGAAAGATGATAGATATAGTAGAAAGTTAAATGATGAGATGTAAAACCTGTCTATAACAAATTTAATGATATACATTACATAAAATGACTAGCGAAACGCGCACAACTTCGTTTTATGTGTATTCCTGTGGAAATTTCTGAATATCCTTTCTTATCAGATACCTACGTGGTACAAAGATCATACCCTTGAACTTTCAGGACTACTCGGGCTACTACAAAACGTAAATCCTATACTTCGCCGAAGTATCAGCAGAATTTCAACCATGAATCCTTATCCTTATCTTTACTATTATTATAAATGAGAAAGTGAGTTTGTTCGTTTGTTTGTTATTCCTTCACGGCTTGACTAAGCAGCCGATCATTATGAAAATTTGCATACATATTGTTAGGGGTACAGAGCCCAACATAGGCTACTTTAGGTATGTCGTTACAATGGGAAAATATTTTTTCTACTATAGATGGCGCTGTATCGGCCAACAGATGGCGCCACAAGTCGCGCTATAGGTTGTTTTATTGTCAAACGAGATCTATGTCATAAAATTAACGCGAACGAAGCCGCGAGGAAAATCTAGTTACAAGATATTTCATGGTTATAATTCATCTAAAATACTACTAAAATAACCATAAAGTACAATGTATTTCATGGATAGAATTCAAGGAATTAATAAAATAACTATTAAATACCTTGTAATTCGTGGTTGAATATCTTCTACGTAGCCCTCATGATCTCTACGCTGTGCGTTGAACAGTCAGTCATCTTTTCTTCAGGTCCCCTTGTCTGTTTGCCTGATAAGAAATGTTATTCTTTTAGATAATACATTGTACATTGAAGACTGAAACCTAATAACACGTATAGTTTAACAGTAATTTGGGGGATGCAGTGCAGCGGAAGCAGTGAGTGGCTTATGTGAGTTTCAAATTGTGTGGGTGCATCGACTATCCTTTATAAGACAGGGGACTGAGTACATATAATAATATATTGAATGTAAATACTGTTAGTAAAATTCCACGTTGAGGAAGAGTAAATTGGAAAAAAGTACATACTGCAGAAAAACAAGCAGGCAGGTGACGATGGTACGTACCGAAATTAATCATAAAAAATGTTCAAAATTCAAAATTTTTATTCAGAAAATAGGTTTTCACAAACACGTTCTCTTGTCAGAGTATACAGTAATAAATGATTTTGTATAAATTAATCTACTCTATAAACTAATACCATTTCGGAAACAAAAGCAAAATGACCACTGGTAAAAAGAAATGGCGAAAGAAAACCAGTTACTTTTGTCATTTAAAAATATATCGTACTTTTCTTTTCTTTTTCAACATAAAATTTAAAACTAGGTACATACACAACATTACGTACGCGGAATGTCAATCAATAGTGCCATTTATTTGTCTCAACATAAAATTAAATCTAAAATATAAATGTTCATTCATCAAGCCGCTCTCAATGTTGAAATTTTAGAGTTAGACTTTAGACGAGTTTGCATAAAAATTTTACATCATCATCATCAGCCTGTATCTCTTCCCTAAGCGCGGAATCCACACCAATAATTTCCTTTTCTACCTGCTATCGCGACAAATTTTGATGTGGCCGGCCCATTGCCACTTCAGCTTGCCGACTTCGAGAGCTATGTCAACAATTATTTCTCCGTCGAATTCCTACATCCGTGTAGTACGAAATTTGTACATACGTACACTAAATACGAAAATTTTCCCGTTCACATAATAATCTCGCTTGCCTAATTTGTATAGATCGATGATGTTTGGTAAAATAGATATAAGTTTAGTACATATTTTTAGAGCTAAGAAAAAGCGGTGTCTCCTGGCACAGGCATCTAAATTTAATGTAACAAAAATATTATACTACGTTTTGTTTCATTTATAGTCCATTTTCTAGTTATCAATGAGTATTAATAATATGTATTTTTTAAGGCTGGTCTCCGAGACTATGTCTCTGCAAACTCCCCCATTTACCCACGAAGTAGTTTACGAAATAGTTACTATGTAACAATACAACTATGTAAGTTACTGAGTTTCAAGGAAAAAGGAAATTCAACTCCTTTGATGTTCTACATACAATATACTATTTAGGCAACTTTGTATTAAAACAATTTGTTTATAGTCTTCCCATTTACCATTTTAAACGAACAAACACAAAGTTTCCGTCACAGTCAGGTGCACGTCGAGCTGTAAACACGTGCAGTACAATTTTGGCTCTTATGGCATAGAGCTTAAGATGGTACAAGGTTTTTTTTTTATACCACACAGGTGGCAAACAAGCATACGGTCGGCCTGATGGTAAGCCGTCACCGTAGCCTATAGACGTAAGCAATACCGGGGGTATCACTCACGCGTTGCCAACCCTCCCAACCCCCCCAAGTGGAGCTCTGGAGATCTTACTCAAATCAAATCAAATCAAATCAAATCAAATCAAATAATTTATTTGTGATCCACAGGTAAATAAGATACAGATGTTACAAACATTATTTTAGAGCAAGCTGTGATCAGCCATAAGGCATACAAATTTGTTGCAAATAGATAGTGAAATGTTTACATGTTGTGATTCCGTCATGTTTTGCAATATTATTTGCGTATACAAAATATTGAGAGGAGCCATTAATAATAATTAATTAACAAATTAAAAATTTGATTATAAAATTAAAATAACAATTACAAATATTTATCATTAATGAAATTATTAATACTATAGTAACATTTTTTAGTTAAAAGTTTTTTTAGGTGTTTTTTAAATACGTTACAATTTTGATTTTGTATGTATTGTGGAATAAGGTTGAATATTTTTGGCGCCATACATATTAAACTCTTGTGCATTAGAGTAGTTTTTGCGGGATGGAGACAAAGCCTGCCAGCATTAAAGTTACGCCTGTTTCTTGTTACAGTGTCTGACAATTTAGGAAATAGCTCAGGATTACGCTTAACAAATAATGCCACCTCCATTATATATAGGGACGGAAGTGTCAGAATTCCGTGCTTTAAGAAATAAGGTTCGCAGCTATCAGTTGGCTTGAGTCCAAACATGGCCCTGACACAACGTTTTTGCATCTTAAAAATCACCTCACAGTCCGTTGAGTTTCCCCAGAAAATCACCCCATATCTAAGAAGAGACTCAACCATTCCGTAGTATGCAGTCAATAAGGTCTCAGTGTTTAATGTCGCGGCAAGTTTGTGCAGTAGGTACGTCAAGCTACTGATTTTATGACATAATACATCTATGTGTTTTTTCCAGTTTAGTTTCTGATCCAAATGCAGTCCAAGAAATTTTGCTGTGTTAACTTCATTTATAATAGAATTTTGATAGGATAATTTAACGCAAGAAGATGAGTTTATTCTTTGTCCAAAATGTAAAATAGAAGTTTTATTTAAATTTATTTTTAAATTGTTATTGTCAAGCCATGAAACTATTAGCCTAAGTGTGTTGTTCACGTCTTCTTCGTAGGAGTATTTGCTTTTACAAGCTATTGTCACTGTACTATCATCCGCAAACAATGTCATACATTGGGTAACAGTATTAGGTAGGTCATTTATATATATGATGAACAAAAGAGGGCCCATGACACTACCTTGTGGCACTCCATACTCCACCATACGATCTGTGGAGGTGTATACTTCTTGTCTTTTCGTTTCAAAGTTGATATTTGATATTTCGGTCACTTGTTTCCTATCAGATAAATATGACAGGATTAAAGATAATACATTACCTCTTACCCCATAGGCCTCGAGTTTACGTTTTAAAATTTTGTGGTCCACATAGTCAAATGCCTGGGTCATATCGCATAGTATGGTACAAATTGGTGTTCTATTGTCTACGTTAGACAATACTGTTTTGAGAAAGTCATATATTGCCATATTAATAGTTTTATTTCTTCTGAATCCTTTTTGTTCTTTACACAGTATGTTATTATTTTCAAAATAGTTATACAGTTGGTCGTTTATGTACTTTTCAAAAATCTTTGAGAAAATGGATATGAGTGCTATTGGCCTGTAATTTTCAGTTAGTTCTTTATTTTCTTTTTTATAAAGTGGTTTTACTACAGAAATTTTAAGTGCCGTTGGAAATATTCCCGTTGTGATGCATAAATTAACAATATAACTTAAATAGGGACTAATAGTTTCATTTACTGCTTTAATTACCTTTGTTGAAAAGCCATCATATCCAACACTATTAGTGTTCTTTAAGCTCTTTATTATTCTCATAATATCTTGAGGAATGCTCGGGGCCATAAACATCGATTTTTCACGAATTTTTATATGTGTAGTAACATTCACTCCGGCTCCAGTAACTGGTTGTATTTTATCTATGAAGTGATTGTTAAAAACATTCGCAATATCTTTAGGATTAGTTATGATGTTATCTCCTTGTTTAATTTGTTTAATTGTCTCCCTAGGTAGGTTTAATCGGGTTTTATTTATTATTTGCCATGCGATTTTCGACTTATTATGTGATGTTTTTATGTTATAGTTATTTTGTGCACGTTTTGTCAAGTTTATAATTTTTTTTAATAATTTGGAATAGTTTTTAAATTTAATTTTGTTTGACTGTGTTGGATTCGATCGAAATTTCCAGAGAAGTTCTCGTTTTTTTTTACTGCATATCTTTACCCCACGGGACAACCATTTGGGTTTACTTTCAGCTCGAATGGTAACAGTTTTAAATGGAAAGCACAAATTGTAAAATAGTTCGAAATTATCAATAAAACGAATAAATGCGATATTTGGATCCGAAGAACCATATATATCAGAGAAAGATAAATTTTCCAAACACTTTCCAAATTTGTCTATGTTTTCGGGAGAATAATCACGCTGGTGTTTACGCCAGAATTTTAATTTTAATTGCCGTTTTACTGGTAATTTTAAAAGTTGAGCAGAATGATCAGATAGCCCGAACTCCAACACCTCCGCCCTACATTTGCTTTTGCAGTTATGTGCGATATTGTCTAAACAAGTATTTGAGGCAGACCTTGTAATTTGCTCAATTGATAATTTTAAATTGAAGTTCAAAAGCAGACATTGGAAATATTGTGTCACGTTATCAGGTTTCAAAACATCTATGTTAAAATCTCCGCAAACTACAATAAATTCATATTTTTTTGTAAAAATCAGTTCGAGTAATTTTTCTAACTTATTGAAGAATACGTTATAATTATTATTTGGTACTCTATAAATACACACAACAATAGTCCTGTAACTTATCAGTTCTACAGCACAACATTCAAATACGTTAATAAGGGTGAGATTGCGTATTTCTTTTAGCTCTTTCCAGTGATGTCCATTTTTTATCATGATGCAGGCTCCACCTCGTTTCCTTTTTAGTCGACTAAAGCAAGCAGCCAAGGCATAATTCGGGAGGTTCAGATATGTCTCCTGTCCATCTAACATAAAGTGTTCGGTTACGCATATGACGTCAACATCGATGCCCCTATCCACGAGATCATCCAGCGCCACTGCAAGTGCGTCAGCTTTATTAATCAGACCCGCAATATTTTGGTGAAGAATATGGAGATATTTGGTCTCGAAAAAATTGAGATTTATTCTCTTGTTTGGTGAATTCCATGTCTAGTTTATTTATATCTTTTACACTATTAAGGTACTGTAGATTCCAAATTTGATTTTGTAAATTCTTGAACATTATTCTCATGCCGTTATTATTAAGTGTTCCATACCGTCTGTGAAATGCAAAATGGCTAGAGCTCATAACATTCTCATTAACATCAACCATATAAGCATATTTATTAGTTTGTCCGTCCATATACATCAGATTATTAAAGGTTTCCACTCTTCCGTTATACATATTTGTTCTATTTCCCCATTTGAAGGTTGGGAGACATATTATAATATTAGTGTGTTGTATGGTTTGTAGTTTATCCCTGATTTGTGATATTAGATTAAAATAATTGTTTGTCGTTTTAAAATCCTCATCCCCTATTATAATTATGCAATAGTCATCTTTAGTAAAGCCGTTCAATTTCGAATCAATGTTTTTGATCATTTCTCTTATGTCAGCATTTGGAGTAAGGTAGTGGCAAAGCTCAGATCGTTCTGTCAATGTATCTTCTGCAATTGACAGTACTTTATTGTGTTTATCGCAACTTAAAATGCATATTTTTCTTGGTGAATTAATTTTTTTGCTCTTTAGACTTATTGATCTTATTTCTTGATTAGGTACGTCTGTTGTATTTTGTGTTATTAATGTTTTTTTGATTTGGTTACTACTTCTTTTGATTTGGTTACTACTTCTTGTTTCATTTTGAGTGTTATTTATTTTTTGGCACTTTTTCTTGGGTGTCATTGTTATTTTGGCTGGACTACTTGTGACTTTTTTTAGGAATTCATTTCGCTTCAACAATTCTTCATTAATACGTTTCAATTCATTATTTTCAATCGACAAGGTTTCTATTTCATTGTGTGCACTATTCAACTCAGTTTGAAGAATATCTATTTGTTCTTTAAGCTTTGTGACTTGATCCAAGTCGCTGTCCGACATGTCGGGTAAGCTGGTAGCTGTCTCGTCAAGTGTAGTTTCTGAAACTGTACTCACCGTAGGAACACAACATGGCCGAGACCAATGCTATTTGGCTACGATCTTCTGTAAGGTGGAGGTCCTTCCCCAGACGGGCTGCTACGATTTGAGCGGATTATCCGCTGTGCCCTACCTCTCTTAAAAGGTACAATTATATAAAGGTCGACGTGCTCCTGAATGTACCATCCTCGTATCATAAGACAGGATTTGGTTGCTGTTGCATGTCTTATACTTACTACTTACTCCGAGGTGTAAAGGAGACTAAGGGCTTTGGCATTGCGCGACCCCTCGCCAGTCTTCGATTTGAAGTTCAAGCAGATCACGCTCCACCTCGTCTCTCCAGCGGTACTTAGGCCGTCCAATTAGCCGGCGGCCGATTGGGCGACCCAGATATGCCCTTTTCACTGCTCGATCCTCACCCATTCTTTCTACGTGGCCGTCGTTTGGCTTTGATTACCCCAATTATATTGGGTATTCCAGTGGTCTTCCAATTCCACATTTTTTCCAGCCCTCCAGCTGCCATCAGGTTGGCGTTTAGGACCAAGTATTTTCCTCCATATTTTCCTTTCGGCCACCATGAGCTTGTTTTCTTCCTTCTGTGTTAGTGTCCAGGCCTCACTTCCGTACATCAAGATCGGACGGATTTGGATTGTTACATGGCTTATGGTAGGTATACGTAAAGTCATTGACCTCGAGTATCAATAGAATGACAATAAAAACAATCAACAATCAGTCTACAAAGGAAATGGAAGTAAATCGAACCCAAGCCTCGATAATTGCCTCCTCTTCAACCCTAATTAACGAGATTTATTCCCGAACGTGTTTTTCATGCAATTCCCTTTCGATCACCAATTTCGTTTCTGAATACTGATGATGTAATCTGAGATTACAATTTTTGGAGTGATTCTATTTCACGAAGAGCGTTCAGCGCTGAATGTTGTAAAATGTGCATGCACATTGTTAATATGTACGTGATCGATTTTACGAATGTTTTCGAGGTGCATGTAAAGTATTTTTTTTATGCTACCAAACAAGCATAGGCCCGCCAGATGGTAAGCATCACCGTAGTCTATAATAGACGCTTGCAATACCGGGGGTATCACTCACGCGTTGCCAACCCTCCCAACCCCCAAGTGGAGCTCTGGATCCCTTACTCACCGTAGAAACACAACCTGGCCGAGACCAATGTTATTTGACTACGATCTTCTGTAAGGTGGAGGTCCTTCCCCAGACGGGCTGCTCCGATTTGAACGGATTATCCGCTGTGCCCTACCTCTCTGAAAAGTATGTGAAAGATTACAACATTCATAGCCAACTACTCTTCGTGAAATGGATTATCCTGTAGACCATACATGAAATTTAAAAACAGGGTTTAAAGTTTGCAAATGTTACTAACAAAATGGTAAAATAGTCTGAATTAAAGAGATTTTATAATTAATTTGATAAATAAATAAAACTATTACAAGCTCTTTCGAATCGTCACATTTTTTCATAGCTTGAGATCGAAAAGCAGCAATGTGTTTCGTTGAATTCGTCGCGAACAGCGTCGCGAACAGCGACGAATTCTATGAAACGTGTTGTTTACCGCGACTAATCTCCTATTCATAACACGCTCTCTATTCTATTCGTTTCCTTGGAGCAGCCAACGCATTGGTAGCGCCTGATGTTTATAGGCGGCGGTGACCACTTGCCATCAGTTTGCCGGTTTGCCTAGCTACTACAAAATCGAGATTGATCAATTTTGCATTGAAAAGTATATTTTTAAAACGTACTATTCTAAAATAAACCCACATTTCAGGTAACAATCCAAACCCGACCGTGACAGCCCTCGCCAGGGTCGCGCTCACTGAAACGTCATCGCATTTTTTTTATTTTTACCCAAGTCATTAGGCTCACGGCCCAACGATAACGAGGGTAACTTACATTCAGGTGAAAGGAGTATAATTTTAGAATGGATGTGGTTTATTTATCCTTATTTTATTTTAATATTATAAATGAGAAAGTGAGTTTGTTTGTTTGTTTGTTATTCCTTCACGGCTTGACTAAGCAGCCAATCATTATGAAAATTTGCAAACATATTGTTAGGGGTACAGAGCCCAACATAGGCTACTTTTTATTCCGTGAAAGTATTTCCCAGATGGCGCCACAAGTCGCGCTTTGGGTTGTTTTGTTGACAAACGAGATCTATGTCATAAAATTAACGCAAGCGAAGCCGCGGGGAAAGGCTTGTTTATTTTAAATTACTAGCTACAAAAGCTTCGTTTCTCGATGACATTTAACATCTTTTTAAAATTATTTTTTACCCCGACTAAGTTTTTATCAGAAAACGATGAAACAATCCTTACAGAACCTAATTTACTATAAAAATGTACAAGCTGCTTATCTAAGCTAAGCTACGTTGCTGATATCATTATTAAAAAAATAAGTTTTACAGTTGCAGAGCGAAGATTTAGAAACAGCCGAGCGGGGAAATATAACAGAATCGATATTCTGTTTACATTTCCCCGTCGATACGTGAATCAGCAATAGAGAATGCGTTCAAAGTTACCAGTAAAAATTAATTCTCACTACGTTTGGGTGTTACTCTGACGCCGACTATACATAAATTCGCAAACTTTTATTTTAATTGATTGATACATTAGGGTGGACTATTAATCATCATTATCTAGGCCACGCAACTTGTGGTCGACATCATTTTTTCGGGGCAGTTTTTCCAATATTCACCACAGTAGGTACTTCATTTGGAAGCCAAGTGTAATTGCTATGAAACATCTTGTGTACACTGTTTTAAACCCTTTCAAACCAATGATTCCGTGTCAACCGTGTAGTTGTGCATGTAGCGAAGTCACTCTTTTAAAAACAAATCGGAACATCCAAATAATCTCTTTTCCTACATCAATGTCGTAATTTTTCGACGTGAAATTATTAATGCTAATATTGCATTTTGAGTGCTATTCACCTAGAAATAGCTTATTGGAGGTAATATGATTGATACCTAGTAATTTGTGTAGATTTCTTAGAAGACCTATATTGACCAGGGGGTCTATTCTCGCATCAAATCAAATATTTTAATTGAAATAGGCATGTTACAAGCAGTTTCGAATCGTGACATTTTTTCCTACCACCAGTTCAGACGGCAGATTTGTGCTTAGAAGAACCGGCAAGAAACTTAGCACTTGCTCTTTTAAAATGGTAATGATAAAGGTTACAATTATGATAAATCGTAATAACAAACTGTTGTTAATAGATAATATAATACCCTGTTAATTTAAACTGTAGATTTTTAACTGACATGTTTAAAATCTACAGGGCAACCATGAAAACTGGCCATGAACCTAATCTGGTGTTGCAGGCGTCCATAGGCTGCGGTGACCGCTTTCCAACGGTGGTTTCAAGCTTGTTTGCCAACTTATTGGTATAAAAAAAATATGAAAATTAAACGAAATTCCAAATATTCGGACTGAAGTTACGTTGAATTAACAAACATAAGCATCAGCTAGTTATTCTTTAAATATTATTTGGTTCAATAAAAAGAAAAGATAATTTAAAATCTCCTACGGATAACCAAGCTATCCAAAAGCGTTGCTTTCAACAAAATACCAAGGTTATTTTAGTTAGGTATTATTTTATCCACCGAAATTCACCCGAGAAATCCTTTAAATTCATCACGTTATAGTCTCACAGTCGGGGCTTTAAATTTCCACGTCATATGAATGGAGAGGGGAGGGTTAATTTAAGAGTTCAAAACCAGGGAGCTGTAGAAATAAATATTCAACTTAACTAATGAGTGGAAAAAAAAGAGCAAAATGACAAAAAAGGCCGTAACCGGCTTTCTTTCGTCATTTCTTTTTACCGGTTGCCATTTTGCTTGTGTCCGAAATGGTGGTAGTATTTAACGTAGTTTATTTTCTTTATTTAAACAAGTTGTAAATGACAAGAAAAAGTGCCTGTGAAGGTCTAATTTCTGTAATAAACGATTTCATTTCATTCCAATGACATATGTTTCTGTCTGTTTCTCTTGAATAACTTCATATATTGCTGAAACCTGCATTAAAATCCGTTGAGTCGGTTAAAAGTTCTAAGCGAACAGACAGCGGAAGCGACTTCATTTTATATATGTAAATATTAACTGAAAATGTACTTACACTTAATTAATAAATAAAATAAATATATTTAGGTACAAATAACACAGATTGATCTAGCCCCAAAGTAAGTTCGAAACTTGTCTAAGGGATACTAACTCATCGATACTATATTTTATAACAAATACGTATATAGATAGGCCGTAACTGGTTTTCTTACGCCATTTCTTTTTACCAGTGGTCATTTTGCTTTTGTTTCCGAAATGGTAGTAGGTAGTTTATAGAGTAGATTAATTTATACAAATAATTTATTACTGTATACTCTGACAAGAGAACGTGTTTGTGAAAACCTATTCTCTGAATAAAAGTTTAAAATTTGAATTTGAAAACCCGGGACCTCGTGGCTGGCGGGCCGGCGTGGTAACCATTACGCCACGGAGGTCGTCATTTCTTAAATTTAGTTTCTAAAACGTCTTTTACAAGTCCTTGTAGATATTACATTAAAGAATTAAGTAATAAATACAATTTGTGCCTAAGGTCGCTAGAACATTGAAGAAGCGCTGTCCTTCCTTAGTATGGGACCTAATTGAATTGACCTGTTATCGATTTGGCTCTAGAATGTTCTTAACCTTCTAAAACGCACGCGAGGACACTGATACTGCCTAATGTAGTGTTAAGTTAATCAATATGCATATTTCCTTTGCAAATAAACTTAAAAAAACTTTTTTAAATCTCACTGCACTTTTTTTTTATACCACAAAGGTGGCTAACAAGAATACGGCCGGCCTGATGGTAAGCCGTCACCGTAGCCTATAGACGCTTGCAATACCGAGGGTATCACTCGCGCGTTGCCAACCCTCCCAACCACCCACACAAGTGGAGCTTTTATATAGTTATACTTATATAACAGTACTAGCTTTAATTTTATGACATAAATCTCGTTTGACTACAAAACAACCCATAGCGCGACTTGTGGCGCCGTCTGTTGGCCGATAGCATTCCATACAGCGCCCTCTATAGTAGAAAAAATATTTTCCCTTTGGAATGACATACTTTCACGAGATAAAAATTAGCCTATGTTGAGCTCTGTACCCCTGACCATATACATATATACAAATTTTCATAATGATCGGATTAGACTAGTAGTAGAATGTAAAAGTATAGGAATTATGTGTTATATTAGTATGATTAGTTATTAGTACATCATTCATCATTATTACATCAACCCATAATCATTCCACTGTGTGTTACAATCTAAAACGATCACCCAAGTTAAGCAATGTCAACGCTAGCTATTGTTTGGATGGGTTTCGTTATCTCGAGCTTCTCCTTGCTTCGGTGGGCACATTAAGCTGTCGGTCCCGGCTGCTGTCGATGACAGTCGTTAAGCCAAACGGCAGCTGTCAGGCGGCTTGAACACACTGGCAACACTGGCCTCTGCCGATCCGCATTGAAGCAGCGTGGCAGAGTACGCTCTAATCTCCTACGATTGAAAGACCCGTAGCCCAGTAGAGTGATGATTATGGGTCGATAAGATGAGCTCGCCTCTTTGACTATAACCAAAAGAGCGTCGTAAAGACAAACCCTCGTTTAGCATTTATCTGTCTTCTTGTATCTTTACGTCTCTCCTCGTATCTTTTCGTAAGAGAGAATGTTATCTTTGGGAACAGTCTCCCAGAACTCGATCCAATAGCAGATTTTAATCTCAGTAAATAATGGACGGAATTAATCAGAGCTCCATTATCAAACTTGAGAGCGAATGAGAGGTTAATACTATTGTCACTCGATCGGTTTTCATTCAACTATTTCTTACCGTTCAAGATGGTATGCGGCGGCGACGGCGCGGGTAGCCCTTGTAGTCATATCAACCAATAATCATCTCACTGTAGGGATACGGGTCACCCTACAATCGAAGGGGATTAGAGCGTACACTGCCACGCTGCTCCAATGCGGATTGGCAGAGGCCAGTGTTTTCAAGCCACCCGAAGACCATCGATTTGGTTTTACGACTGTCGTTCAACAGAAGCTGAGATAACGAAACCCATCCAAACACTGGCCAGGGTTGACGTTGCTTAACTTGCATGTTCATTTTAGAGAGTAGACTCCATCGAGCTCATTGGAAAATTATAAATATAAATAATATGTAGACATAAGTAACAAGAAAGGGGATAATAAAAATCAAATTATTTTCCCTTGCTGTATGTACAAAATGAAATTACTCAGTAAAATCTTTTTCCAATAAACTTCAAACAATAGGAAGCGAAGTAAAGGGTACTATCCTATCAACTTAAATCTAATTTGAAAGCACTCCACTGGCAAAGCGACATCTTTTGTAAGTTTGGAGGAAACTTGAATGCACGTGAATACTTTTATGCATTTGGAAATGTGAAAAATGTTAGTAAACAGGAATGTTTTCACTGACATACGTGTTGTATAATTTATTTTTATTTTCTTTTAAGTAGATGTAAACAGACTTTTAGATGCCTTGATTTGTAAAAAAAAAAAACAAAATAAATAAAACGTGTCCTCTAGTTTGTTGAAACCCGTTGTTTTTAGTAAAGTTGATGCGATAGCAAAATTTGAAAATACTACGTGACCAAAACGGTGACCATGACGAATCGCGTATACGACGAACAGCGTATAAGGCGAATTGTGTAAAATGAATAACGTAATTGAAATCACTGGTGCCGAAAAGCGTAAATGACGAAAAGCGTATGTGACGAGTAACGTGTAAACAAGTCTCCAAAAAAATCTTTTTAATATGAAATAGATAAAGTTGGGTTGGACATACGATCAGACTGACTTTGATATTAACTAGATGTAAAAGCCAACAGAAAGGGATAGTTGGAGAAGGAGAGGAGAGGCCTTTGCCCGGTAATCGGGACAAGCCCACCACACATTCCCACCGATGTGTCTCCTGTGTAGCCAGGATCAACAACGGCGACCTCAGATTGACAATAAGCGATGAAGTGAAACTTATTGACGTCCCGGGGGAGAAACTACAGCTGTCTTGGAACTCACAACGAACTCAATCAGAAAGAAGATAGTCGGAGTAGGAAGTACTGAAAGGACTTCCCTCCATAATAACTACGTGAGAGACAGCAATTTGAAGCAAAAGGCATTATACCTTAGAGAGATGGCAAATCAAGTGAGGCTCGATTGCCGAGCACCACGGTCTATTGTTACATTACTATTTCCTTTGCCCAGTAGTGGAACACTAATGGCATATTATATTTAAATAATTTTTATAGTAAATATCATTGAAAAAATGAATAATCAAATTAGGCTGTTACCGTGAGTAACACTCGAGTTGTTATCGAGTTAATATAGTAACAACAATAAAAGCTTTCTGTTGTCAGTATAATGACGCGAAGACGACACGATTCTTTCAATCGTCGATAGAGGGCGTTGAAACTTAATCTCGTCTATATTTTTTCTGTCTGCTAGTTCTATGTAGGGTTGGCAACCTCTTCATTACCACGACCGAAAGTATTTGTCAAGATTTTGTTTATTAGAATGTAAATGTATCCCTGTATGTATACAAAATCGAACATTCTTTGACTGACAAATAATGCAGTTTAAATTGTTACACATAATTTATCTAGAAACTTGAAATTTGGTGTAAATATTTAAAAAAAAGGATGATTTAGAAAATTAAACTCCTACAGGGACAGACAGGGGTGAAACTTGGATCAATCTTTTTAGGTAAAATAAATAAATTTATTTGTATTGCAAATAGTTTTACGGAATAAACTCTTTCGAACTCTAAGCTCTTAAAACAGCAAAATCTAAGATATTTTATATTTTGCTTCTAAAAATATACTAAAATGTTTGTCTCTGTTATGAAATGACCTAGGTCGATGTGTACTCCTCACACAGAACATCGCCTAACGTGATTAAGCAATGAGTCTGAACCGGTGACTGATAGATCAGAAAGCTAAACACTTTTTAAGAGAGGTAGGGCACAGCGGATAATCCGCTTAAATCGGAGCAGCCCGTCTGGGGAATGCCCTAAACCTTACAGAAGGTCGTCATATATCCAGAGTCGGTCTCCAGAGCTCCATTTGGGGGACGGGTTGGGAGGGTTGGCAACGCGTGAGTGATAGATACCCCCGGTATTGCAAGCGTTTATAGGCTACGGTGATGCTTACCATCAAGCGGGCCGTATGCTTGTTTACAACCTTAGTGGTATATTCTCCCAACCTACGTATAGCGGGAAACGCATTAGTATCGCCTATGGTGTGACTAAAGACCTGAATTCACTTTGATTAGTGCGAGTGCATGTGATTAGTAATAGAGCGTGAATCGACCTCAGTACCAAAATTCCACTACCTATATCTTTTGTATCGTAAGTAGTAATTGAGAGTGAATCACCCTCAGTTACTAATCACTTGCACTAGCACTAATCAAAGTGAATACAGGCCTTAATGTTCATAGTCGGCCGTACCGTAACCACTCCATCAAGCGATCTGCTTGTTTGTCTGCTGTATGACAAAAAATATTCCGCAGCTCGGCAACCCTAGTTAAGAATCGCGAAGGGAAATATACGAGCCTCATTACATTACGTTAATTAAAATAGTTGAAGTAGAAAAACAAGAATGTTGGTATTGCGATGCAATTTGTTTATTCGGTATTACTGCACGATTCCCAGTTGACAATATTCTAGCGGCTGATGAAACACATTTGCGCAGCAGGTGAAGATTGACAGCTGTCTCTCTTTAAATTTAAGGCGCCGACCCCACTGCGTGCGCTCTGTCCGAGTTCTGCGTTCCGCGTTCACTGTGACCTATGTGATGGCTAATCTTACACACCAAAAGCAGTCGGACCGCGACGGTCACAGACGGACGGCAGAACACGGAACTCTGACCGCTAGACCGCGCGCAGTGAGGTCGGCGCCTAAAGCCCACCATTCACACGCAGATTGGTTTGGCGGATGATCGGCCATCGGACTAATCCGCCTGTGTATGAAAGCGACGAACCGGTACGCCAGACTGTCAAATGGGTTGGCGTCGGGCTCGCAGGTCTGCGGTTGTGAGCCGCGAGCGCCTGTCGAACCCCACATGCCATACTTCGAGTGGAGGGTTCGAGGATGGTTCGTGCAGTGTATGGGCAACGCCGGATTGGTCCGCGGTCGGGTCCGGGTTGCGAGTCGGGTCCGGGTTCGTGTAGTGAATGGTGGGCTTAAGAGCCGCGCTCATGTCGGTTAGCAGCCTCAATTTTCTTCTTACTTGTGCCAGCTTCTTTACCTCTCTTTATGATACGCCTGCCTTTTCCTTACTTAATCCATGTAAGTTGATCTCAGCCGTGCCATTCCTTTTCGATCCTCTATTTTTCGTTCTAAGATGTTTCTGATAAACGTGTCGTGTCTTCTATAAAGTCCTACTAGTTTTTCCCCTCTAGTTTCTATTTCCTTGATCAAAGTTCTCTTTTCCCTTACTCTCCGCAACACTCTCAGCTTTCTTTGTGTCAATTTTAATTTTCCTAAGATGTTTGCTAACTGCACAGTTTGTGAGCAGGTGCCGTACCACGACCTTTTATAACTATCCTTAAACGATTGTGTAAACGAAACGTCGCCTTACATCATGTATTGCGCTGTCCCCCTTACTCAGCAGTTCTTGTTTTGTTTTAAGTGGTCATGGTAGGGGTACAGCAGGGTTACCACCATCTCTTATTCCCATTCAATTCAGGACCTAAACAGAATAGAATCGTTATTTCGTACCACCATGTATTCTAAACGACTCGGTTTAGGTGACAGCGATTCAGCAGATATTATTCATTCATTTTGTATGAACTTTCGTACCACCATGTCTTTCCACGACCTAAATTGAAAGAATTGATCTGTCAAAAGAGCTGTCAACCTAAACTGAATCAAGGACTGTCAAGGAGGACAGAGTGGCAACTCCGGGGTAAAATCGTCATGTATGGAAGGTGCTGCCATGCACTGGCTGAGATATGAACTAAAATTTCAACTATATACCTTTATACATAGTATGTATACGCTACCCTTTATTTTCTAAATATATTTCTTTGTTAGCGCTCCAAAGACATCCCCCAACCGACGGAATATATAGAATTTTGAGTATTTAAGTATCCAATTATATTTTATTTACATTTTAAGTAAATAAACAACTAATAAAATAAATAACGTCAATGGTATCAAATGGTCCGCGGTCCATCAGACGCCATGTGAAGTTGGAAAATGGCCATCGCTTTTTTTTAATTTTAGTTCACCCGCCAGCCGCCAAATGTCGCTGTTGCCTATGAAAATTGACGGTAATATCTATCAAATTTCTATCTAAATATGGCTACTTGGTGCGAATTGTTTTATATAATTTAATAATTATAAGAAACGAGTAAATATATAAGAAAGTAAAGAAAACGACCACACAAAATGTATTGTTGTAACATTTATATAAATTACATTTATTGTTATGAACATTAACATTATAAAAAAATGTTATGATGTGATATGATATTCATCAATAATGTTATGCTAGTTAACAATAGTAGTAAATATTAAATTATAGAAATTAATATATTTTTTATATCTCATAATCTCCTCTACTAAATTCCTAAAAAAGACCAATATCTCCCTCGATAAATTGGCTTTTTTTATTGAGTCAGCACACAACGCCCTGCGTGCTGCATCTTATTTCAACGCTGGTTCACCATCACCACAGAATTCATATCACCACACCACCACGTCTCCGCCTGTCACGCGTTGTTCTGCGTCTAGGAGTTAGATGCGGAGGCGTAGCTGCTACGGTCGCAGATGGAAAATGACGAGGCGTAAATTTATTTCAATTCGTAAAACGCGATTTCACTTCACAAGATTGACTTGACATTTGTGTCAGTCCGATCCGACAGGGTGCGTTTTGAACGTGTAATATTTAATTTTCGTTAAATACTTTTTTTACGCAAGTATAAGAAAGTATACCCCGTTTAATCTGTCTATAATCTATAAAAAATCTATGTTTTTCGTTTGAATATAGATTAATTTACATCTTAAACAATAATAGATAAATAATAAAATTAGGTTGTTTTAAAAAACCGGTAATGACCAAAACGAATTAATGGTTTGTTTTGAACGCACCGCTGCAACTAATCAGCGACAATTTTCATTTGCTCATCCGACGAAATGAGATCCTGTTTATGAGAGATGGTGGTACGAAATAATGCGATTACGTTTAGGTACCTAAACGGAACCAATTCAAAACGTGAGTAGTTAGGTAAAAGATGATGGTAACCCCCCAGGTCTCATAGCCTCTATTTGATACCAATGCAATGAGGGTTTTCACGAAAATTTACGCCATTCATAATCCGCGCTATCAAAAGCGTCAACGTCAAAAAAATCAGACACACGTTAAAAAATCTGACACTCGAATATATAGGACACTTTTGACAGGTTTCTGGACCTGACGTCTCAGTGCCGCAGCCTAGTGGGTATCATTTCAAAAAACCCTCATTGTAAAAAGCACTGAAATAGGGACTATATGGATAAAACCCATTAGCGACAAAATAAAGACACATTAACATTTTGTAACTTGATTATTCGGAAACGAAATATCGTATGCTAAATGAACAATTCTTAATTAAATGACAGATGAGACTGAAAACAAAATAATAACAGTAATTTACTTAAATTACTTACGTTGTCGACGGCACTCATTATAAATTAAATAATGCATGGTAAAATTTCTCAAAAAGTATGTTTTCTAGTTTTTTTTTTTTTAACCCTGCGAGATGGGGATGGAAAATTGTTACACGGAGTACGGGGCCGGGTAATTATTACCGGAACAGAAAATGTCATATTTGTCATTATCTATTTATGAGAATTAATAATTATTATTTGTTACGAGCATTATGTTACTGTTATCACGGTAATAAAACACCAAAAAATTTTTAGGAATAACCTTTTAATTATAGGAACAAGGCTTTGCAACTTAATGATTAAATAAAATCAACAAATTTGGCTTCTTCTAGAAAATATAAGTTAAATATAATAATTATCAGTATTCAATTGTTTAAGTGGTACTTTTTAGAATCTACTAACATGACCAATTATTGAAATAGCCAATAACACTAATTAATATCATCATTATTGATATAACATAAACCATGCTTAAGAAAAATGGCGCAAAAATTTGTTACACCGAATACGGGACGGGCATGGGTAATAATTACCTTTTTCAAGTTGTGGTACGTGTAGCTCCCAACATGACTAATACCCGACTGATTTCGCGCTAGAAACGTCTCGAGGCACTTAACAACTCCAGCTACTAAGAAGAGCGGCAACGTCACATAAATAGTTTGAAAGTTATCTTTCTAAAGGCAAACTAAAAAGGCGCGGGTAATTTTGACCCAGCCCCCACCTCGACAGGTTAAACAGTGAATAAATTCATCGAAATGTTTATTATTTACTTACTAGCTTTTCCCCGCGACTTCGCTCGCGTTTATTTTATGACATAGATCTCGTTTGACAACAAAACAACTCATAGCGCGACTTGTGGCGCCATCTGTTGGCCGATACAGCGCCCTCTATAGTAGACAAAATATTTTTTTTTTCGAACGACATACTTTCACCGGTAGCCTATGTTGGGCTCTGTACAACTAACAATATGTATGCAAATTTTCATAATGATCGGCTGCTTAGTCAAGCCGTGAAGGAATAACAAAGAAACAAACTCACTTTCTCATTTATAATATTAAAGTAAGGTTGAATATTATTTGCCTGTGACGGCCTCGCTTTAACTGAATATTATCATATTTGGATGTGTGGATGTTTCTCTATTTAATATTAATACAACACTTATTTGCAATGTGCTTACGCACTATTTATGACATGGCGTCCAGGTTTACAGAGCGTGAAATAGAATTTTTGTGGTGGAGGGAGAGTGAGCCACGTCAGTCTCTTTTTGACATAATCACACAAGCTTATTGACAGTGACAGTCGATGTATGAATGCAGGTAGAGCCCACCATCAGGTCTGGTAGTTACATAACACTAAAGAAATTAAATCTGTATATATTTTTTCGTGTTTTTAACAATATTAAATCAGAATTGTACATGTTTTCAACTTTATCATAAGTCTTTTCCCAAAACGCCAAATAAATTACAAACAACAAAAAAAAATCAAGGAAATTAAATTTGTCAAATAGCAACGTAATTTAATTAACACGAACTCGAAAATTAATTTAATATAATAAACATTTTTTTGTTTAAAATTTGTCACGGGTGTGGACAAAAATACCGCACATACACCGCAAAGTCCGCAAAACCTCTCGGGAATTTAGGGTCTGCTTTTAAATATTTCACATTAATGTAAAACGTGTTTCGAACGACACATCACGTTCTTTGCAAGAGAACAATAATGGCTACCATAAAAAATAAAATAATTTATTTTCCAAGTAGATAACAGAAAATAGGAGGTATTACTTTTGCACATCATTTTCTTTTTTAAATCCTACTTCGACTTATAATTATGTTTTGTGTGTGTAACATTTATGATTTATTGTTGTTATTATTATTAAGTTGAGGAGTTCGTTGGCGTCGCTGTTTGTCGCACTACTCGCACTTTAAACAAACACGCTAGTTCAGAAGCGTCGACCTTAGCTAGTGTTTGGATGGGTTTCGTTAGGCACCAAACACACGAGCACATATCCATCGCACGTCGCATGCAGTTGGTCGACAGCAAAATGCTGCTCGTGTTTGGTGCCAGCTGCCGACATTGATGGACTGCTGTGCAGCCGTCGTCGACAGCGGCATTTTGCTTCGTCGACAGCGCAGTTTGCTGCGTCGACAGCTGCCGTTTTGCTGCGTCGAAAGCATGCAGTTGAGTGGTTGACAGCAAAATGCTGCTCGTGTGTTTGGTGCCTTTAAATTAAGCCGTCGGTCGCGGTCACAGATATACGCGGTTATAGTCGATGGATGATATTATGTTCTGTATTCGTTATTATACATAAATAAGTTTTGCTACGATAATGTAAGAGGATACTGATCTCTGAAACACAGGAGGCAGAGGTCACATGTTTTGTATTATTGTCACATTTTTTTGCAAATAAAGTATGGATGACAGTCGTTCAGCAAAGTTCGGCTTCAAAACACTGTGGGGCAATTCACGTAACAAGAACCGATTCTAGTTCGATTCAACGACACTCGCTGTCTCACTCATACAAAATAGGAATTGAACGGGACAGCGAGTGTCGTTGAATCTAACTAGAATCGGTTCTTGTTACGTGAATTGCCTCACCGGCCTCTGCCAATCCGCATTGGGGCAGCGTAGCAGAATACGCGTGGTCTCCCATCAAATCGAATCAACATTTTGAAGACAAATCAAAAAACTTATATCCCTTCGATTGAAGGGAGACGTAATCCTTGCAGTGTGTTGATTAAGGTTTAAGAAACTTTATTATCTCATAAAGAATATATACAAAATTCACTTACTGAGATAAAAACTTAAATAATAGGTTAATAAAATTACAAGACAGTGAGCGTATCCAAATACAAAATCAACAATAAAATATGTGTCGGGTAGTTCTCGCGTCTCTGAGCGCTCAAGTCACAACGACGAATTAAAGTTAAATATAAAATTTTATAACTTACTTACCAGACATCAACCATTATAAAACTAGAACACAAATCAGTTAACCTCGCATTACAAAAAACAAAGAGCTAACAAACCACCTATTATACAATAATAATCTATGGATTGCCCGACTGCACTGTTTGACCATATTGTACCGAGCAACCACGGATCCAAAGCGAACAGAGAGTACTTGCATTCTAGATGTGGCATTATTGTCTTTATTAAGTATTTTTTTTATTATTTTTTTTTTTATTTATTTATTATTATTTTATTGGTTTTATTTTTATTAATATCTATTTAATTTGTTATATGTATTTGATTATATGTATATGTATTCCAATAGAATAACATTGATAGTATGTATAGCGGTTTTAACTTTTATTATTTTTTATTATTATGGGTTTTCTTCTAATATATATATTTTTAGTTGTTTTTTAAAACTGGTTAACGATTTTGCCTCTTTGATTTCTATTGGTATTCTGTTATACATTTTTACTCCTTCGAATTCTATGTTTTTTATGCCATAATTAGTTCTTGGCGTGCGAGACTTTAAATTATTTGCATTACGAAGTTTCATTTTTTGCGTTCGTCCTTTTTTTTGGAATGATAATGATGTGTGGATCTGTTTGTTCAAAATTTTGTAAATTAATATGCACGTATAGTAAGTATATGTTTGTTTGATGGTCATTATTTTGGTCTCTTCATAAATTCTTTTAGAAGGCGTACGAAAGTTGTAATGAAATAAAGATTTTATTAATTTGTTTTGAGCGATTTGTATAGTTTCTATATTAGATTTAGCTGCGGTACCCCAAATTTCAATCAAATAGTCTATGTGTGGTTTAATTAATGAATTGTAAATAACATACTTAACTTTACGGGGAAGGCATTTGGCAATATTACGTATAATACCTGTTAGAGATGTTAATTTAGTTTTGATTTTATCTATATGCTGTTTCCAGTTTAACTGGCGATCAAGAACAAGGCCAAGATACTTCTCATGACTTTTTTCTTTGAGTGTTTCGTTGTTTAACTCAATCTTTACGTGGTCGCCAATTTGTTTGTTTTTTGCGGCAAATATGACAAAATTTGTTTTCGTTGTATTTATTGTAAGCAGATTTGACAGAAACCAGTCGTTAAGCAGATTTAAATCACTTTGTGCTTTTGACATTAGAGTTTTGATTGAGTGACCATAGTAAAATAAGCTTGTGTCATCTGCATACAGGGTGACGTCTGCTGTTAGACCTATGTTTTGTATGTTATTAATATAGATTAAAAATAAAAGTGGGCCTAAAATTGATCCCTGAGGAACGCCGAAGGTTATTGGGTTGGCGGAGCTTTGGTGTGGACCTATTTTGACAATTTGCTTACGGTTTTGAAAATATGAATTTAGAATCTCATGAGCCTTGCCAGTGATACCGATTTCAATAAGTTTTTCAAGAAGAATTTTGTGAGAAATTGTATCAAAGGCTTTTTTGAGGTCAATGAAGACACCAAGTACTATTTGTTTTTCGTCTATTTTGTTTCTTATTTTGGTCACGAGGTCAATTGATGCGGCGAGCGTATTGGACCTAGGTCTAAAACCGTACTGTTTTTTATATAGAATTTGTTTAGTATCTAGATATTTTTCAATTCGGGAATATATAACTCTTTCGAAGATCTTTGAAATCAATGGCAAGACCGAAATTGGACGGTAATTACATGGATCAGACTTGTCTCCAGTTTTGTGAATAGGGTTCACTTTTGCAATCTTTAGGCTGTCTGGGAAAACTCCCCGAGCCAGGCAATCATTTATACAATTTGTTAATGTAGTGACTATTAGTTTTTGTAAACACTTAATGCATTTCGTACTCATACTGTCAATACCAGAACTTGTATTAACATCTAATTGGTCAATGATCTTAGTGATTTCATCCGTGGTTGCTGGTTCGAAATTTGTCAAGTTTTCTGATACAATGGGTGCATGTGCTAAGCTATTTCGAGTTGCCACTTGTGCATTTGGGATTTCACTGGCTAATAATGAGCCAATAGTTGAAAAATAGTTGTTAAAACACTCGCAAATTTGCTTTTCATCGGTGACAACCGTGCTTGAGTTCACAACTAGTTTATTTGGGCCAACTGTGTCTTTAATTTTGTTCCGTGATAGATTATTAATAGCCTTCCACATTTTCTTCGGCTTTTTCTTGTGATTGTTGAAATAGTTATAGTAATATGTCTTTTTTGTTTTCTGTATTGTTTCATTAACTCTTGATCTTAATTCCTTAAATTTTAATTCCAAATTCACATCAGCTTTATTTTCTTTATGTTGTTGCCATAATTTGTTTCGTTCATTGATGTAGTGTATGATGTCTTTATTTATCCAGTCTTGGCGTGGTGGGTTCAATAGTTTTGATTTGGTGACTTTACTCCTCGCTATGCAATTTAGTATTACCTGCTCCAATGTATTATAATCATGTGTATTTATTACATCCGTGTCGTTAAGGGATTTTTCTGCCATCTCATATAGTTTGCTATAATCTATAGTTGTGTAAATAGTTTTTTTGATAGTTATAGGCTGGTAATTCTCTATTTCTACGTATATTTGTTTATGGTCTGATACGGAAGCATCAATAACATGGAAGTTGATGTTATTATCTTTAAGGTTAGAGCAAACATGATCCAAAATAGAGTTCGTGGACTCTGTTTCTCGGGTACAATATTTTTTTGAAATTTTATTTAAGATTCTGTAATCATTTTCTTTTAGTGTATCTTTATACTTGCGAGTGTCGCTGTCAGAAGCAAGTAAATCAAAATTAAAATCGCCAAACACTATGGCTCTTTTCTTATTTTGCAGTTGCATAGAGTAAGCCTCCAGAAAACTGTCTATCCTGTTTCTATTGGGATTGTATACTGCGCCAATATCAAGACATTGCCGTTCCAAGTGAATCCAGAGGAAGTGGATATCGTCATCAATGCAATGTTCCTCGATAAGATTGTGCTTCAAATCATTATGAACGAAGATTGAGACTCCTCCTCCTTTCCGGTGCTGCCTGTGGCTGCTGTAGTGGGTGTAGTTTGGGATTTGCAATATATGGAGATCACTGTCGTTTTTTATCCAAGTTTCCGATACTATGACAATATGAGGTTTAAGTGAAACAACAATGCATCTAAGTTCATCGAATTTACCCGCCTTGACGAGACTACGGGCATTCAAATAAAAACATTTAAGAGATTTTCTTGTGCTCGTGATGTCATTGTAGCTGTTAACTATTTTATATGATACTTTACCGGTGGAAGCGGTCAGTTTTTTGCTGCTATTATGTTTTTTTCCTGTTTTTCTTCTACTGATTTGGTAACAATTTTAGGTATGCCTTTTATGAATTTAATAACCAGATCATTCTCTCCATTATTGGTGCGTGTTACGAGTTCTTCTTTGAGATTCTGTATGTGTTTCCTTTGATTTGGGGTTTGGTCTGAAAAAATTTTGATGCTGCTGTTATCGAACTTTACGTTGTTTTTATTGCGTAATAAAAACGTAGCTGTTTCCTTTGATGCAAAGCATACTTTGACTGGTCGAATACGATCTGGTTTAAACTTTCCAAGTCGGGTGACTTTAAAAGGATCAGGACAGTCATTGTATATAGTTTTAATAATTTTGGTAACTTCATCGTTATTATATGTTTGTCTATCAGACGTTACACTTGCTTCAGGTATGCCCACAATTACAATATTTTTAGACCGCATACAGCGTTCGTTGACCTCATATACAATCTCTTCGTAACTCTGGTGTGATTTAGTTGTAGGGAGAAGCAATGGTGAAGTACGAGTACATTTAAGATTATTTATTTCAGATTCCAAAAATTCAATTTTTTTCTCCATGTTTTCACTCGTAGTTTGTAGACTATCCACTTTAGTTTTTGTGTTGTTTTGGTCTAAGATTAAGTTTTGAATTGTTTTTCTTATATCGTTTGCTTGATTTTTAATAGTAGTGACGTCTTCGCTAAGTTTGGCAATATTTTCAGCTTGTGAACTACTACTTGCCTTTATTACTGCTATCACTTCAGACATTTGTTTTTTCAATTCAGATAGCTCTGTTTTTATCCAGGTGTTATCATCAGTGTCCTTTCTTTTATTACGGTGGATGATATTAACCGGTGTGTCATAAGTGGAATTCATTTCTGCCAAATTTGGCTGAGAGCCACCGAGTCTTGAATTACTGCCACATCCAGTCGGTGAACGTTGAACGTTCATTGTATATCCGTGGTTTTGGTTACTCACGTGAATGAGTGTAGAAGTTTCTTCGCGGGTAGAAGAGCGCTTATCGCGTGAGAGATTTTGGACGGCACTTGTCACTCGGAGATGATTTGATGATTTTGAGTTGTACTCACACTTAAGTAATCTCAAGCTAAGGAGATTTATCGCGTCATAAATAGCGTTTCAAATTGGTTATATGTTACTTTGTAAAAAATTTAATAATGTTTGAGACACGAACACGACTGTCTTGTACGCGCGCGCGCGACGGTATAGGTTATGGGTTGATAAGAACTCAAACTCAAACTCAAAGCGTTTATTTGCAGAAAATAGGTTATAAAAGGTCTCAAAATAAATATATTATTGGTTCACTATTTTGTTAACACTTGTTAGCATGCAAACTTATGGTTGTAAAACTCCTGAAGACTATAGAAGCATTGGCTGATCAACCATGACCGTAGGAGCTTAGTCATTGGCGCAATTGGGCCCGTTTTATATTTTTGTGGGATTTTATTATAAACTAGCTTCCGCCCGCGGCTTCGCCCGCGTGGTCTAGTAACAATTAGCATATCTTTCTTCAGAAACAAATTCCGGTCCGGGATGGCCTGGTACGGTACGGTTCCATCCGGTCCGATCAGGTCCGGTCAATCCGGTCCGGTCCGGTTCGGTCCGGTCCGGTCCGGTCGGTCCGGACCTTATAAGGACCCTGCATGCCAAATTTGGAATCTCTAGACTCAGCGGTTTGGGCTGTGCGTCCCCTCGCAACTTCGTATGCGTATATCTCGCTTTCCCGTGGGAATTTTGAAAAATCCTTTCTTAGTACGCGTCTAGACGTCGTAAGAAACCTACAGTCCAAATTTGGAATCTCTAGGCCCATTGGTTTGGGCTGTGCGTTGATGTATAGTTAAGTCAGTCAGTCAGGACTTTGAATTTTATCTATGAAAAAAAATCCGGTCCGGTCCGGTTCGATCCGGTCCGGCACGGCCCGGTACGGTGCGGTTCCTTCCAGACCGATCAGGTCTGATCCGTTCCGGTCCGGTCCGGTCCGATCCGGTCCGGTCCGGTCCGGTCGGTCTGGACCTTATAAGGATCCTACATGCCAAATTTGGAATCTCTAGACCCAGCGGTTTGGGCTGTGCGTTGATATACCCTCGCAACTTCGTTTGCGTATATCTCGGTTTCCCGTAGGAATTTTGAAAAATCCTTTCTTAGTACACCCCTAGACGTCGTAAGGAACCTACAGTCCAAATTTGGAATCTCTAGACCCACCGGTTTGGGCTGTGCGTTGATATATAGTTAAGTCAGTCAGGACTTTGAATTTTATATATATAGATGAAGAAAAAAAAAAACGGTCCGGTCCGGTTCGATCCGGTCCGGTACGGCCCGGTACGGTGCGGTTCCTTCCAGACCGATCAGGTCTGATCCGTTCCGGTCCGGTCCGGTCCGTTCCGGTCCGGTCCGGTCCGGTCGGTCTGGACCTTATAAGGATCCTACATGTCAAATTTGGCATCTCTAGACCCAGCGGTTTGGGCTGTGCGTCCCCTCGCAACTTCGTATGCGTATATCTTGCTTTCCCGTGGGATTTTTAAAAAATCCTTTTTTAGTACATCCCTAGACGTCGTAAGGAACCTACATGGCAAATTTGGAATCTCTAGACCCAGCGGTTTGGGCTGTGCGTTGATATACCCTCGCAACTTCGTTTGCGTATATCTCGGTTTCCCGTAGGAATTTTGAAAAATCCTTTCTTAGTACACCCCTAGACGTCGTAAGGAACCTACAGTCCAAATTTGGAATATCTAGACCCACCGGTTTGGGCTGTGCGTTGATATATAGTTAAGTCAGTCAGGACTTTGAATTTTATATATATAGATGAAGAAAAAAAAAAACGGTCCGGTCCGGTTCGATCCGGTCCGGTACGGCCCGGTACGGTGCGGTTCCTTCCAGACCGATCAGGTCTGATCCGTTCCGGTCCGGTCCGGTCCGTTCCGGTCCGGTCCGGTCCGGTCGGTCTGGACCTTATAAGGATCCTACATGTCAAATTTGGCATCTCTAGACCCAGCGGTTTGGGCTGTGCGTCCCCTCGCAACTTCGTATGCGTATATCTTGCTTTCCCGTGGGATTTTTGAAAAATCCTTTTTTAGTACATCCCTAGACGTCGTAAGGAACCTACATGCCAAATTTGGAATCTCTAGACCCAGCGGTTTGGGCTGTGCGTTGATATACCCTCGCAACTTCGTTTGCGTATATCTCGGTTTCCCGTAGGAATTTTGAAAAATCCTTTCTTAGTACACCCCTAGACGTCGTAAGGAACCTACAGTCCAAATTTGGAATCTCTAGACCCACCGGTTTGGGCTGTGCGTTGATATATAGTTAAGTCAGTCAGGACTTTGAATTTTATATATATAGATTTTAACACACATACAGTAACAACTCTTTTGGCACAGTGTTGTTTTTGGGGAAAAATCTAGCACAAGTCTGTCAGAGCATCTTGTATTCCTGGGATACACATCACTGGCAGTCCGAAACAGATCACTATGTTGTCTTACAAATTTGTAGACTTGATGATTGAAGATGACGATAACATTCTTTCTTTGACTTGCATAAAATAAACAAAGACTTATCTAACAATGAAATAGATTTCCTTGGTCCCGTTTTCCAATAACAGAATATATGAAGCATCTCAGGAGATCCCTTCGTATTGTTTGCCGAGAACGAAATAAAAATAATACAAATTGGTCCAATTTTTATCGAAACCCATTGGGAGCGAACGATAAACGGCTTTTCCGAATGACTGAAGCCTGTGGGTTAGGATTTATACTGTATTTAGATCGATACTTTAATATTATAAATGTGAAAGTTTTTTTATTTATTTAGCCAAACAAGTTGACTCCATCCCACCTGATATTGCGCAGTAGTGGAGTCCAAATGACTTGTGAGAGCTATCAGCACCGCGGACAGGGAGCGCAGTCACCGGCGATCAGTCTCACCTTGTCGGCCTGAAAAACTTATTCATGCTCCGCTTGAAAAGTGTATTTGGCTGTCTCTTTCTAAAGTAACAAATATTGAATTGATTTTTTTGGGATAGGGGTTAAAGTCTGGAGAGTAGGCTACTTTTATCCCGGAAAAACATCTTACGGGAATAAATAAAGTAAAAATTATTATTGTATTTATAGCTAGTGAAACCCGCGCAACTTCGTTTGCGTGTATCGCATTATTACCGGCAACGCATATATGCGTTTTCGTTACTTTCACCCAGTGCCTTGAACGTGTCTGTGAGTTCTTATATTTTGTGAGCTTCGCCCAGTGCCGTCAAACGCATTATGTGAGTTCTATTAATTCTACTATGCTCCACTTATGTTTAATATGTTACTCCCTTAATCTGAAGACATTGACAAGAATAATTGGTACCATAGGGAACAGATCAACATCAAAATAGTACCTATGAACTCACATTCACATGTGCGTTTGAGGCACTGAGTTAATATGCGTTTGCGGCACACAGAAAAGTGCGGCACCTGGCAAAGGTTTAGTGTTTTTACCTGCAGTGAATGCGGTATCCAGCTTTTCCGTGGGAATTTTTGAATTTTTCTCTCAGTAAGAACCATCGTCGTACTTCAAGGAATATTAAAAAAAAAAATTTGCGAAATTGGTCCAGCTGTTGTCGAGATTTGAGCTTAGCAACACATTTGGCGATTCATTTTTATATTGTAGATAGACAGAGAAGAGGACAAGGGTACAATATTTCAGATGTCTGATAAAATTATATTCAAATTAGTCTTATAAGATTTTCGTAGGCAAAAGAAATTTCAACATCGTATTCGTAACATAATAAAATTCAAAGTTGCAAACAATATTAGTATTGATTTGATATTCAAAAGAGAATCCTTTGTAAATGGTAATGTTAAAATTATATTACATCATTGCATTTAGGTTGTATCAAAAGTTTCATGAAACATACAAATTTGAGCGAAGACGCGGGCATTAATATATGACATTTGCATATTTAAAGCATAATCTTACATCGTAAGGGTGTTGCAGGTAGAGGCTGTATTCAGGGAAAATCAGGTTAAGGAGAAAATAAAAAGGATTTTTTATTTACTTACATAATAGTACCTGGTAATACTTACCTTATATTATCTCCTAAGTATTACTTAAAATAAAAGGATCAGCCAAGGTTTAACTAGATATTGTTTTTTCATGGAAGAGCTATCAGGTCATTTGATAACAAGTGATCACGAGCGGCATAAGGCGTGTACGCACGACCGAACACGAACATGGTGAACATCGAACACGAACACTTTGTTCGCACGTGCGTACCACTAACGAACATCAAACAATTTGTTCGTCAAAAATGTTCGTGTCGATCCAATTTGGTTGTTCTGTGTGGATGATGTTCTCAGCACGACCGAGCAAAACATTGTTAACACGTACCAAAAGAGTAAGGCTTGGTAGCCTCTTTTGTTCGACACCATGTTCGTGTTCGGTCATGAGTGGTTGCGCGCGAACACAAGTAGAACTATGTTTGTAGGTGTTCATGTTCGCTTTGCTACGTCCACACGTGCGAACCACATGTTCCTTGTTCGTGTTCGATGTTCACCATGTTCGTGTTCGGTCGTGCGTACACGCCTATAGAAAAGAATGAATAATAATGGTTGAGCTCAGTGATGACCGACTCTCGCATCAACTCGTGAACGAGTGCCGCCTTGGATGACTAGTCCCCTCACTCTTATTAATACTACAATGTAAATTTGTAAAACAATTACAATATTGTATCGGAAGAAAAAAATTATCACAAAAATGCCGTAATTGGTTTTATTTCGCCATTTCTTTTATCCGTGGCCATTCTGATACTTTCCAAAATGTATGTGGTAGTGTCTAAAGTAGTTTGTTTTATATTAATTTAATTATACAAGTTGTAAGAGACGTGTTTAGGGAGGAAAGAGAGGCTTTTGTACATAAGTGGGACAGGTATGACTTTTGGAAAACTGACTAAAAAGTGTCTCTGAAAATAAAACATAAGAAACATCCAGAATACGGCCACAGTCGAAAATGGAATCTCATTGAAACGCAAATTGGATCTGTCGAGGAAGCAAGTGTCCTTTCCCTCCATTTGCATAAGAAACCATTGGCGGCACATCCCTAACTTTTAACCCTACTAAGTCGCTAAGTGGACGTGCGATGGATATGTATAAAATAGTGCTGGGGCCCGATTCTACTAACACAAATGCACCAATGGACTCTCAATGGTGTCTCAATCGTGTCTCAAAAGAAGTCCGATAGTGTATCAGTGGAATAGTTTTTGACATTTGTTATGGACTTAGACAATAAGTTAAACATTATGTTATTGTTTAACATAACAAATGCCAAAAACTATTCCACTGATACACTATCGGCATTCTTTTGAGACACGATTGAGACACCATTGAGAGTCCATTGGTGCATTTGTGTTAGTAGAATCGGGCCCCTGTTATGCTGTTCGATAGTTACATGTTTATCTATTTTTATTTGTTATAAAATATAGTATCGTCGAGTTTTAGTATATCATACAGCGAGTAGCTCGATGGCGTCGCTATATGTCTCTAATAAGTTAAGCGACGGCGACTATAGCCAGCGTTTGGATGGGTTTCGTAATTTCGAGCTACTCCGTTCTTCGGAGGGCACGTTAAGCCGTCGGTTCCGGTTGCCAAACCCCCCCCCCCCCCCCCCCCCCTGTGAGTGGAGCTCTGGAGACCTTACTCACCGTAGGAACACAACATGGACGAGACCAATGCAATCTGTGTGATTTGTCCCTATATATATATATATATATATTTATATATTTTAAGAGACAAACACGATTTATGATTTCTAAATATTGCATAAAGGGATTCATTCGAATTTCAGTACACTCTAATCTCCTTCGATTGAGGGGAGACCCTTAGCCCTAAATTGGGATGATTATGGGTTGATACACCGACCACACAGCCCAATAGACACCTAATGTTTGATTAAACAACTGTACCGATATTCGAAGCCTAGTATTGAGATATGGCAACCCTGTTTCTCTCTGATTGGTCGATCCTACTATATCTATCTCTTTCTATCATACCGTCCTCTCACTCACCAGGAGGGGGTAGAAGCAAATTAAATTTGCTTAGCACTTAATTCTCTCATTGGCGTTTTGTTTTTCGCACTGAGCGGTCGTGTTAAGATCCTACACTACAGTACAGTGCTCAAAACATTAAGCATTCTTAGAATAACGGTTTTCGTTTCCGTTCGTTGGTATACATTATTACTTATAGAAATTATACAGTGCTCAAACTTTCGTTTAGCATTTTTAGATCGGTTTTCGTTTTGCATTCGTTTAAATAATTATAGAATTTTTGTTATTTCTTTTAACTATTATAATTTTATAGAATCATGAATAATTTATCATCTTCGAGTAGCTCCAGTTCGGACACAGAGAGACGTACTCATGCGTTAGAGACCTCAGGGTCACAGTTAGAGGCACCGGCCTCGCCGCGTTCCGGCAGAAAGCGTAAACATTCGGCTAGAGAGGATAAGCATTCCAAACGAAAGTACCGTCACGTAGGCGATTCCAGCCAGGCTTTAAATGCACTAGTTGCTCAAGTAAACGATATTCAACAATTTCTTTCGCAAACATTTTATCCTAACAACGTAATGCATGAGGAGAACGCTAGCGATGTCTCCTTAGACGTTAGTGGTGATTTATTTGACCATACTGAGGATCAAGCTTGTCAAGCTCCTCAAAATTCGTCCTCATTTTCGCTCCCAGTGAGTACAATTTTGAAAGAACCAACAGTACCACGTTCAGACCCATCTCACTTAGAGAAATTAAAACATATTCAGCATTTTGATACGAATTCATGGGCGGACGTCAGGTACTCTGAAGTACAGAGAAAATACTCTTCTTCACCTGGTTTTATAGATCTTGAATGTAATGATGACATTAAGTCGTACGATAGGTTTAGTAATTTAGCGTTGTGTGAACGAGGTTTCGCGTCTATCACTCAAGGTTTACTAAAACAAAATGAGGCTATAGAAATGAGTTTTAAAAATTTCTTGACGTGGCTCAGATCATTAGAAAATGCTGATATTAATTCGATTGAGAACAAGATTAAAGAGTTCTTCGCACAGGGGGATTTTCAGAAAATTTCGAGTGACCTTTTACAAATGTCGTGTGGCCATCGCGCCGATTTAGTGCAACAGCGTCGGGATTCGATTTTGCGGTCTGTCAAAGACAAGACGGTTCGTGCTAGCTTTCGAAAAATTCCACCCTCGTGTGAAAATCTTTTTAAATCTGATGCCTTTACGTCAACATTAGAAAGAAATGGGGGTATTAGTAAAGTTTTTTGGCCTATTAAAACGCAAAATAAGCCAAATTCAGCTGCGCAAGCTGGTCCTAGCCGAAATAGGAATTCGAGGCTACCTGCGCAAGGTATGCCGAATTATAGTGGTTATAATGCGACCCGTATGACATTGCCAGCGCATGGTGCACATTATTATCCATTTGTCTCTGCGCAAGAGACTTACCCTTATTCTTATGGTATGCCAGCTATGCCATTTAACCCTAGAATGCCCGCGCAGGGTCCTTCCTTTCGTTTCCGAGGACAAAGGCCAGAATTTAATTCGCAAAGGAATCAGAACCCAGGCCTGCCCCGCAAAACCAATCCTAAGCGAAAATTTTGACTCGCATTTTCAAGCGGGACGACTCCGCCACTGTTATCCGGAGTGGCAACACTTAGGAGCGCCCCGTTTTATTTTGCAAATAATTTCCGAAGGGTACCGCATACCTTTTAGGAGCAGACCTCCTCTTTATATGCCCGGCAAGGGGAAAGATATTCAGACATCTCACTCCGAAGAGATGAATCATCATATAGAGGATATGATCAAGATGGGAGTCTTGGAAAGCGCTCAGCTATCACCCAGTTTCCTATCCAATCTTTTCTTAGTTGCAAAAGGGGACGGTTCATACCGCCCTGTATTCAATTTGAAAAAATTGAACAAACATGTGCATGTAAGCAAGTTTCGGCTCGTAAACCAGCAGAAAATACCAAAGTTTTTACAGCCAAACGATTGGTTGGCGAAAATCGATTTATCGAACGCGTACTTTCATCTTCCGATTGCTATCAACCACAGAAGGTTTCTAAGGCTGTTATACAAAGGGAAGCTCTTGCAAATGACATGTCTTCCTTTCGGCTTGGCTTCGGCTCCAAAAATCTTCTCAGCCGTAACCAATTGGGTCGCGCAGACCTTACGCAGTCGAGGAATTCGAGTGTTAATTTATTTAGACGACTTCCTCATAGTCAGCCAAGACAGGCTGGCCCTGCAGGCACAGATCAATGCAACTCTGTTACTCCTAGAGTCCCTAGGATGGCAGGTGAATTAAAAAAAGTCGGTGTTGGAACCCAGAAAGTCCATACAATACCTAGGTATAATATGGAGCACTTTCCGAAACAGAAAGCTTCTGCCTCAGGAGAAGCACATTTCCTTGAGGAAAAAGTTACTTCGTTGCCGAAAACGAAAACGTTTAACTTTGAGAGACTTACAAAGTCTAATAGGTTCCTTAAATTTTGCAAGTATCGTGGTTCCGCAAGGACGACTGCATTTTCGGAGGTTATTAGCCCTTTCCAACTATTGGAGAAACGAGAATGCCCAAAGGGTCCTGATTCTACCGGAGTATATCCTCTTAGAGGTGGAATGGTGGATAGTCCATCACAAGGACAGCTCTCGTCTTCATCCCCCCGATATAACCCACTACCTGGCAACCGACGCCTCGGGCTCGGGCTGGGGAGCACAATTAGACAACCGGAGGCTCATGGGGAAGTGGAGTTTGGGCGAACAGACACTTCATTCGAACCAGAAGGAAATGCTGGCAATATTGCGAGTCCTTCACAGTCACGGCCACAAACTGAAACACGCTGCGATCTCAATCCAGTCGGACAACAAGACCGTTCTCTCGTACCTCAAGAACGAGGGGGGTACCCGATCGCAGGCCCTAATGGCCCTGACATACAGGGTGTATCATGTACTAACGAGGTACAACATCCATTTGTCCCTCCATCATATCCCCGGCAGGTACAATGCCGAGGCCGATCACCTGTCACGCGGGACTCGTCACCCGGAATGGCATCTGCTACCGGTAATCACAAGGAGGTTGTTCAGGAAATGGGGAACCCCATCGATCGATTTATTTGCATCTCGAAGGGCACATGTAGTCCCAACTTACGTGTCAGTCGACACGACAGATCGCCAGGCAGCATTCATCAATGCGTTTTCGAGAGTGTGGAACTACAACCTGGCATGGGTGTTTCCGCCTCCATTCTTGATGCCCAGGGTCCTTGCCCACCTGAATTCAGCCGCGGGTCGCTTTATAGTGATCGCACCGAGGTGGGAGAGGGCCTTCTGGCGCCCAGACTTGAAGCGCAGAGCAATTGCTCCCCCTTTCACAATACGCAATCTGGCGGAATCGATGATAGATGCTGCGACCAGCCGTCCACCAGTGAAAGTGGCGGAACTGGTCATAGAAGCATGGATTTGTGGGGGTGGGATCAGGTGTTGAAAAATTGGTCTGACAGCCAGATCGAGCTACTCCAAGCTAGTTGGCGAGACTCCACTAAGAAGTCGTATAAATCAGCTTGGGAGCGATGGTGCTTATGGGCCGGTAGAAATAATGTGAATTGCCGATCCCCGGCAGGATCTGACCTGGCTAGATTCCTAGCCGATATTTACAGGTATGAAAAATTATCGTACAATACAATTCTGTTTCATAGGTCGGTAGTGTCAACGCTTACTGATCCCAGTAGCTCTGTTAAGCTCAGTTCAGATCCAATAGTGGCACGTATTTTGAAGTCTATTCTTATTCAGCGGCCAAAACAACCAAAACCGCCTATCTGGGATGTTGACAAAGTATCATCTTGGTTAGCTAATAGTTTAATTACTAATTTGTCGTATCATGAGTGTTCTAGAAGAACTGCGACTATCCTCTTATTATGTTCAGGACGACGAGTTCATGATTTAACCCTACTGTCAATTGCGCCTGATCATTTTTGTATTACTGAAGACCACGTTGTCTTCTGGCCCCGATTTGGTTCTAAAACCGACAATCACAATCATAGGCAGTCAGGTTGGCGTTTGCTTAATAACGCAGACAATGATTCTCTTAATCCCATTTTTCATGTTAAATCATTAATCAATTTTTCCAATGCTAGAAGAGAGGTGTGCAAAGATAATAGCCTCTTTCTGACCGTAAGAGGTGCTCCTAAGGCAGCTTCTCGTACTGTCATTGCAAATTGGATAAAATCGTTGTTGAATGACGCTGGCGTGGAAGCACCAGCCGGTAGCATACGCTCAGCGGTAGCCTCTAAAAAATTTTCCTTTAGATGACATTCTGGAACGAGGTAATTGGCGATCTCATAATACGTTCGCCAAGTTTTACAGACGTGAGATATATCTGGAAGATAATGAAAGTGTGCCTACAGTTTCTAATTATTTCCAGCCTATACAATAAATATGAACAATATTTTTATTTAGTGTGTTGAAATTATCGTTGCTTATGTGATTATCATGCATAATTTACTATTTGTACCTGATTTTGTTAATTTATTAATTAATTGCTTGTTTATTATTTTACTAATGATAGTTGAACGTATTTGTGAATAAAATAAGACAATTATGTTATTTTGAATGAATTTCTTTATTATTATGTGGTAAATAGTGCAGTGTGACTTATTTCTTTATGTAATTAACGTAAATGTACGATATTTTTGTTGTGCTCTTTGTTCTATGAAGAGAATAAATAATGAAAAACTGTAATGTTGTTTCTTTCTTCTGATTTCACAGTAACACGTAATTTGCGAGTATATACATTGAATAATAATCATTTGAAATAGTTGTTTATTTCACTCGCTGATTATGTTATGATTCACATCACACATTCGCTTTCACACATCCTTTTCGATGTCTTGCTTGCCGCTAAAAAGTAAAACATTTTTGTGAATAGGTCACATTGGCGTACCGTCCTCACCAGGCGATAACAGACAGGTCTCAATACTAGGCTTCGAATATCGGTACAGTTGTTTAATGACAGCGTTTTACCTACCAATAAAACGCTTATTAAGCAACTTACCATATTCGAAGCCTACTTTTAATTTCTGCCAGGTGATACAAAAATAAATATTGAGACACAATGAGAGAATTAAGTGCTAAGCAAATTTAATTTGCTTCTACCCCCTCCTGGTGAGTGAGAGGACGGTATGATAGAAAGAGATAGATATAGTAGGATCGACCAATCAGAGAGAAACAGGGTTGCCATATCTCAATACTAGGCTTCGAATATGGTAAGTTGCTTAATAAGCGTTTTATTGGTAGGTAAAACGCTGTCATTTTCCGTATTGAATGCATTTCTGACAACTAAATTCAAGGCCACAGTGAAAGATCGACACGTCGATTGGTCGACACTGGCCACAGACATCAGAATACAAGAGATATGGTTTGTGGGCGGGGCACATGACGCCATTTTCTGCACAAATGTGCAGGAACTTGATTGTTCTAAGTCATTCACAAAACAACGCTTCCGCGAACACACGTCCGTGAATGTCAACAAAAATGCCGGCTTGTGCTTTAATTAGGTACGTGCAAAAATCGCAGTGATACGGTAAATTCAAGTAATAGTGGTGTTACTTATCATAGGTAAGTCATTTATTTAATATTTTTCTATATAAATGACAAATTAACGAAATATTTTTGAGGCATAGAAATCGTTAAACAATATACGGCATAGTCGATACTTCCGTTAAAAATATTGTCCATTGCTTGTTTTGGATACGCGTTTTTCAATGTTTTGCGGTATGCACGTACAATGGAATGCAAACGTAACGATAATTACAATGTTGTGAAAATATCGTGGTACCGCCGCTTGTAGCTTCCGCGATCTGTCAAAGTAATAATGGCCGTCGCACAAGCCAAGTAGTGCTGCCAAAAGTAGAATATTTTAGTATCGATAATTTTGTATTTCTAATTTTTGAAAGTATAATAATTTGAAACTTTTACTACAGTGCATTCCTTGTACAGGGTGTCCTAGTCCCATATGTATTGGATCAAACTCAAGGGGAAAGTAGCTCACCTAAAAACTCATTTGATTAGTTTAAAAAAAATCGCTTGTTATTATGTACTATTTTTTTTAAAGTTCTTTCTTTTAATTGGTTGTATAAAAATTACTATTTTCCAAAAATAAAATAAATAAAAACTAAAAACTGGTAATTTTTTTTTCTTTTTTAATTATTTTAAATTAAATAGGTATTATAGTTCATAGTTGTAGTCCGTAATAAATTGTTATTGTAAAATATCGAGAGGTAAAGTTATCGATAATGCTTGTCGCCCTTTTTCATTAGGTGCCCGTCACTATAATACACTTCTTACATCTGTGTTCGTAATCGAACTGCAAATCACGGGCTTACGATTTGTGTGAGTGTGACTGTCGGAGATTATTCTATGAATGTGTTAAAATGTAACTGTGTGTGTAAGTGGCGACATCGGTTCCGGTACAAAAACTGTCTTATTACATTTCTCTTCTTTCTGTGTTCTGAGACACTGGCTGACGCGTGATGCGCGGACGCGTCGATTGGCGACAGACGTTTATATCGGAACTATAAGTCAGATGTGTTGTCAGAACTTTTCGCCTGTTATTAGGCGTCTATTGGGCTGTGTGGTCGATGGGTTGATAAAATATGATGACTTCATAACCAGGTAGAGCTATAGTATAAAATAAAATATTTTTTTATGAATACTTTTTTATTCATATCCGTATCATTACTGATAAATACATAGTTTTTTTTTGTAAATTATTACAAAATATATAAGTACAACGCGTACATAAGTTTATATTTTTAAATATAATGACAATCAATAATACTGGTTAACATCACAATTTACTGTACAAAATAGCATAAAGATAGGAACACACTTATGTGGCGTGTTGATGACGTCAGATATCGGTTTCGTTACGTTTAGTAAGATTTGATAAGCACGGAATACAGGGTGACTTTTCAACGGGTTGCCATTTTTTGAGGAGGGACTAAGAATTAGAAGCTTATTCGATTGACGTACAAAGCAAAAAAAATATATTTATATCATATTGCTTATTATTCATTAAATGAATATCTAAATTCATATGTTGACATATTATGCTAAAATTGATAACTTGTTTATAGCTTCTGATATTGTATTATTATTATTTTTTGCATGCTATTATATGGCTGGCGAAGTGTAACTGAACTACTCACAACCTAACACCACTATGTATACCTTTGTCTTGCAAATAAATTATTTGAATTTGAATTTGAATTTGAATTTGAAATTTGGTAAGGCAAGCCTGGCTTTTCGGCTTTCTTGGAAGGACCGTTTTCAAGTTAATGTTTTTTCCAAAAATACTACGAATAAATATATAATTACGATAGAGTTACATTTTTATATTGTTCTCTAGCTTATTTTTAAAAACTGGCAACCCCTTGTAAAGTCACCCTGTATAACTAAATAACCTTTATTTCGCGTATCTTGTGTTTTAGGCCATGGATCAATTCACATAGTTTCTTTTTCGGTGTGACCTGTGTTTTGTGACACAGAGAGCAGACGTGACACTGGCATCATAGCGTGCCCCGTCACATTACAGACAGAGGATAAATATGTTATCATTTAAATAATCTTGTCACTATATCACATGTTCAGTCAAGTCTTCAGCAATTTAAATGTACAATGATGACGTAATAAAATGATAACATATTTTAAGCACAGATAATAAATAAAATATAAATATAAATAAATATATAGGGACAATTCATACAGATTGAGCTAGCCCCAAAGTAAGTTCAAGACTTGTGTTATGGGATTACTAACTCAACGATATTATATTTTATAACAAATACATTTATAGATAAACATCCAAGACCCGAGGCCAATCAGAAAAAGTATATTTATGACGCTGTACATAGCCACCGTTTCGCAAGAAAGCGCAACACCACAACACACCAGAAAAGTATGTTACTATCTTTACGTAATTAATTATGTAAGAGTATCGTTTAAACTTTAACCTGGAAGCACTACTATATTCTTTTAATTGATTTTGAACCCTACTTCTCCAGCATAAGGTTTAAATTAAAACGACCTAGTAAGAGCCTCTTTACACATGGCATAGGCGTTCGATGAATGATGACAACGCAAGGCGTGCGTCGCATTATCGCGGCGTCTGCGCTGCGTATACGTTCATTGAACGTCTTTGCAAGGCCTACGCCATGAGTGAAGGGTTTAAGAGTTAATAAAAGATCGCGCATACTACGCTTCAGTGAAGCTTCCGTTCCAAACTGTTGACGATCTATCGTCAATCATCAAAATAGTGACTTTTAGGTGGCCTGTAAACATTGGTCCAGTTAACCGTCAATTAATACCAAATTCTAAAACACAATGATTTGCGCGTATGACGATACCCTTACAATGTGATCTCATATTTCTTCACGCTTCAGTTCCAATAAGATTTATAGCCAGTTTCCGAAACGCTTTTTTAAATTTAATGATGCATTAAATTACAGCTGTCACTGTCAAACTAAAGAAGAAAGACAGAAAACTTGAGACTTAGTGTAAAATTAAATTTAAAATGCGCTTATGAAATTGGCTGTTAGATATATAAATTACAGACATCTAAATTATCCTAAATTCGAGCATAAAATTTAACAATTTTAATTAAAATACAAAAATATCGGTATGATTAATTTAATCACACAAATCTTAGGGAACGTTCCCGACTGGATCGGTGCTGTTTCTGTACCGATTCAGCTCCAAGCATAATTAAAAAATAAAATGTTTCATTTCGTAATTTTTTTATTGAACCAGCTGGCTAAGGCCCCGACAACGGTAGTTCCCGTGGCCCCGTCACTTAGGGCGAGTGGCATCCCGTCAGTTTTTTAGTGGTAAGTCTCACAATCCCCACCACATATTCACTAAGCGGTGGGGCTGCTGCAAAGCATTTTTCTGGCGATACAAAAAAAGCCCCGAGATCTCGATTTTTATAATTGGCGACGACGGGTCGACGCGCATTAGGAAACGCATTCATCTATTAGACTGTGGGTGTGGGTCGGTAAGTCGCCCGTCAAAAAAGTCGGACCGTTGTTGTTTGTTGCCGTTAACAGGAGGCTTACTGAATATAACAAAATTAATTTGCCGATACCGCACAGATCCCGTACCGATTCAGTCAGGAAGTAGTAAGTATTTATTTTTAAAATAACTAACTATGTCATACTATTTATGACGGGAGGTACAATCAGTGAGTTCCATAAAACAGTTTTAAAGTTGACTGACATCAAAATATCAAATTTGTCTTTTTTTTAAATGACAGTATGATATTTGTGTTTTCTGAATATGCTCCCGTCATAATTATAAGTCTCGATAGTTCTATACATTAAAAAAGGCATAAATAAATAACGCACATGTCATACAAAAAATATAAGATTCACATACATTCTTCCTTATCTCTACAATGCACATTTTTTCTTAGACAAAAAAGACGCGCTAATTCCCGAGCATTCGACGGAATTCGCGCGGCTGACGTCGATGGTTGCAATGTCCTTCAATAGACTTCGCGCGTTTGAGAGCCTACCATCGTCGATGGTTTAATGTTCCTAATGTTGCGGAGATAAGTGTAACTTTGCAATAGACACTTTCGATCCGTTTCGACTTTGCGCTAGTGTGAAACTATGAATAGGCTTGTTGCCGTAAAAAATGTAATTCCTTAGTCCGTCTTTTAGATTATTCAAAAATAAGGGACACTAATTTTTTCACTTGCAAATTAGACCAAAAATGACTAAGATATAGCCTATTAAAGTTACGTGTGACGTCACGCCGTGTGGCATTTTTTCGCATGAGGTGACGTCAAAGGCCCCCACTCCTAAATCGTTACGCCTTGTATATTTGTTATTTTTGTTTAAACAAAAAAAGAAAAAATACGTGTCCAATATTTTTTTATAATCTAAAATACGGACTAAATATAATGTAATTATTTTGACCCTGGAAACAACACTACTGACCCTAACAATAGTTTTAATTCAACAGACGCCATCTAAAAAATATACCTACAGAAACGGCGCACGCCTGCGCCGCGTCGCTTCAATATAATTTTGTATGAAAACTAATAAATAATTTTGCTTGCATACATTTTGTATGAAAATGTTTTGAAGCGACATAGCGCCTGCGCCGCGCCTTCGCCGTACGCCGTGTCTGTTTCAGGCCTCAGTCGCGGCTAGTTTTATCTATTCACACATTTTAAACAAATTACTCGATTTATACAACATCCAAAATAAAAATTGATAACATAATTTTATTTATATACAATAAATTAATAATTACTTACAAATTACAATCTAGTTCTCTCTGGGAACGGTGACGGTGGTCTCGTGTTTTCATACATGTCAAATAATCTACTGTTATTCGCTGTTAACTCCGTCTTAACTTCCTCTCCTATCCTCTCTTTTATCTCTTCAACAATAGTCTCGTCAGTCTTCTCTGAAGTCTCTTTCTCTATACTCTTCACTGATTTTTCATTGGTGAACCTGTAACGAATTAAGTGTTGTGTAAAAATAATAATTTTATTGTAATTCGCTGCAATATACGTCATTAAAAAAGAGATGGGGGTAAGGTAAATTTACGTAATAGTACTTAAGTAATGTAGTTTGTGTCTTGTGTCTAAGAGAGGTTATTTCTAAGAGAGGTAGGGCACAGCGGATAATCCGCTCAATTCGAAGCAGCCCGTCTGGGGAAGGACTTCCACCTTACAGAGGATCGTAGCCAAATAGAATTGGTCTCGGCCATTTTGTGTTCCTACGGTGAGTATGGTCTCCAGAGCTCCACTTATGGGGGGTTGGGAGGGTTGGCAACGCGTGAGTGATGCCCCGGTATTGCAAGCGTCTATAGGCTACGGTGATGCTTACCATCAGGCGGGCCGTATGCTTGTTTGGCACCTTAGTAGTATAAAAAAACGTATGTAGTTTGTGTCTCGTGTCCGAGACTCGCGACTGGCCTTGTATTTGGGTTGCAATGCAACTGAAAACCAGTGTTTTACTCAGTATGAGCTGCCACACATTCATTGCTGCGGCTGTGCCATTCTTGTATTAATTAAGTTACTGTTATGTGTTTTGTAAACTGTAATGTACGTGGCGAATGAATAAATATTTTTATCTAGCCATCTATCTAAATCCTAGACTACATGAACGGGAATAATACCCTTTGTAGTAGATTCTTTCCCACAGGAACAGAACTGCTATACTACAGAATTGTTTATACTGAAAATTTTGCACGCCCCAACGAGGGTAGTACGCTCTAATCACCTTAGATTGAAGGAAGACCCGTATCCCAGCAGTGGGATGATTATGGCTTGATATGATGATGAACGAGGGTAGAATAAATTGGAAAACTATTTTTAAAATCTAATCTATTAAAAAATTTAAAACTGTTTTTAAAATCTAATCTATAAATATTTTTTTTGCAAGAAATACAAACAAATCCGTGGTCAATTATTACTTTTACAATAAAAGTATCATGAGCAATTTACCTCCCACGTCGGTAGGCGGCGCTGACGTCAAGTACCTACTGCATAATAATTGTTAAGATATGGACCCGTTTAATCACTACTGGATAGCTTATTCGTCGTATGACAGTTTTTTTATGTCACGACGCGGAATTATTGTCATATTACTGACAATAATTCGGTCATAGTCAGTCAAGTCATATTATTGACCATGTAAGATCAATTGGGGTAAATTTTTTTACTGCATCGTGTGCTATTATTCCCTTTTTACCAACCAGCCCTAGCGCAGGTATTCCCTAACTCATACAAATGTGTAAGTATATGTAATTTTTTATATTAAATAGAACGCCATCTAGTCTCGAAATTGGGAACCTTTTCATCATTGCTGTAGGTTTGAACTCGTATTATACAAAAGCAAGGTCAGAACGTTTTTCAAAGAATACCCCGTCCTAAGACAGATGGCGCTGACTGAACTTTGCAAAAAGGATCTTACCTTCTTTTGGGTCCAGGCATTTTCCTTGCCCATTTTGCGATCAACGGATGAAGCAGTTTTTCGTCATATACGTCCGAATCACTAGCCGTCATTAGACCAATAACAATTCCTAATACTACACATATTATTGTACCTATAACTGAGTACCACATGTACGATATTGAGTACATGTATAGTAGGCCGTTGGATCTGGAAAAAAAATAGTTTTGTTAAGAAAAAATGTTCCGTGCTTTGGAGCGCACATTAAGCAAGGTCCCGGCTGTTATCAATGGATGATAATAATAATTATAATAAATCTTTATTTTCAGAAAAACATGTTACAGTATTTCAGTATACACTGATCTTTGAGATAGGTCAGACCTGTGGGTCGAAGATCAGTCATGACGACAGGATGACAGTCGTTAAGCCAAGTGGCTTGAAACCTCTGGTCTCAGCCAATCAGTATTGGAGCAGCGTGACAGGTACGCTCTAAATCACTTCAGTTGATGGCACATTGTATCTCTGCAGTGAAATTATTATGGGTTGATACGGAATGGATATGGAAGAAAACCTAGCGTACCACCCTATAATATTAATAATAGACTAACACATTTCTTTCGAATTTAGTGTATTTTTATGTGTCTCGAAAGTGATTGACCGCCTGTTGTACTTTACCTACCTGTTTGTACTTTTAATTTGTTGTTTTTTTTTTGGTGCAATAAAGAATATTGTATTGTATTGTATTGTATTGTTAAAAGTACGGAAATCGTATTTTGTATACATTTTACTTTTACTTACATAGCAGATTCCGGCGGAATATATCTAGTTTTATTCATAGATTGTAGTATAGGCGCCAATACCATCAAAGTGTGGTTTACGCCGACAGGCAACGGGCGGGAATTGAAAAGAGTTTGTGTTGCGTTGGGACAACCCTGAAAAGAAATATAAAAAAATAAAGAACCTTATGATACAGTAGTTAGGAAGGTAATTTGTTTGCTGCGGGGCGGGGTTTGATTCCCGCATAACTTAATAGATTTGAGTGAGAGGTAGGGCACAGCGGACAAGCCGCTCAAATCGGAGCAGCCCGTCTGGGGAAGAACCTCCACTTTACAGAAAATCGTAGCCAAATAGTATTGGTCACGGCCATGCCGTGTTCCTACGGATAGTAAGGTCTCTAGAGCTCCACTTGGAGGTGGGGGGGGGGATGGTTAGCAACGTGAGTGATACCCCGGTATTGCAAGCGTCTATAGGCTACGGTGATGCTTACCATCAGGCAGGCCGTATGCTTGTTTTCCACCTTTGTGGTATAAAAAAAAACTTAGATAACTTACATCAACAGATAATGGCAGCATCTCAACGTTCTTATTGACGTAAAGCAGTCTTCCAGCCGCCATCCAAGTGGTCATGATATGAGCTGCAATCATCCCGGTTAAGGCCCCCTTGCCGTTGGCCATAGGGCATAATGCGGCCAATATAAATACACCGAGAAGGGCGCCCGAGGTCGCTGAGGTCACGAGCAGCGACCCTTCTACGACCCCACCGACGACCCCGACGCATAATGATAGTCCCATTATTATTATTGCTAAAAAATTAAGAAAAGTTTGATTAATTTATACATATAATAAAACAGTAGACCCCGATATGTCTGTACATTGAACATATCTGGCGAAAATAGAGAGGGAACAGTTGGAGAAAGGTAATAAAAGCGAAACAACATTTTTTGGATGTTTTTTGTCTCTGTCTGTTTGAACGCGCACATCTTCCAAGTTGTTGTTTTTACAGGAAGATAGAGCTCGGCTTGGAACAGAATATAGGCTTTGTTTCATTTAAATCGGACGAAGTCGCGGGTAACAGCTAGTGATAATAATAATTATGAATTAGTTAATGATGCCCGTAGTTTTACCCTCGAAATACCGTTGTCCCGGGCTGATATCCGGGATAACAACTATTCTATATGTTAAGCGAGTTATAAACTACCCATATTTCAAATTTCATACAAATCTTTCGAGCCGTTTTTACGTGAAAGAGTAACATACATCTTTACATATTTTCGCGTATATAATGTTGGTAGGATTAATTTGGAATAGGTACGATTGGTTGACAGTAAAAGCTTCGCTTAGTTAACACAAAATAAACTAATAAAAATTTTATACAAGTATGACTATATAACAAATACCGACAAAATTTACAAAGAAACAAAACTACTTAACGTTAAGCAGCTGTATCACTATTACACAAACATTTTGATTCGAAAAATAATCGGAAACAATATTCAGACAACAATCAAATTTAATAAAAAGAATCACAAACATTACACAAGAAACCGCGATAAACTTAACCTACCTACACCCCGAACCAATTATGGCAAGAAAAATATTTTGTATGAAGGAGCCCAAATGTACAATGCACTACCAGAGGAAATTATCCAATCTCAGAGTTTAGGCGTGTTTAAGAATCGTTACAAAAATTTGTTACTGAAAATGTTTGAGTAAGTATGTACCCGTTGTGTTTTGTTTGTTTTGGCACTACACACTAAAATTATTGTTGTGTACTTGGTTTATATTCCCGGACGCAGTTGTTTTACATAATATTTTGTAGTACTTTGTTTCTCATTAACAAGTGAACTGTAATGTGTTCTTATATGAGAATAAAGAAATCTTTAAACCGAAATTCGTCCAAGAAAATTAGTTTTAGATAGATCAGTTTCTAATGGTGGGATGATGACACACAAATTAACAAAAACCAGAGCAATGGAAAAAGGAAAATGGAGTGATACCCCCGGTATTGCAAGCGTCTATAGGCTACGGTGACGGCTTACCATCAGGCCGACCTAGAGCACCCCCAAAAGAGTTCGCAATGCCCATTTATTGTTTGAAAACGACATCGCCACAAGTGCGGGGTGCGGGGAGAACGAACTGTGTTCTGATTGGGCAGGTCAAGGACACGTCATGTCGTAAATCAAATTGGTGCAATTTGATTGGTGGGCGTGTCATCAATATTAGTAGTTCTATTGCATAAGCTTGGCAGAAGCGGGGGCCCTGATATGTGGTCTCTATTGGGGATGCTCTGTGGGCCGACGTATGCTTGTTTGCCACCTTTGTGGTACAAAAAAAATTGTAAGCATAAGGATTAATGCAACAGTTTCACAACTTACCGTAAATAACAGCAATGACCTTAATAGCTGTCAACTGTTGATTATCGGCGATGCCCTTGAACGCGGGCGCGGCTGACACAAAGTCCTCCCACGTAACAGTCGCCAGGGAGTTCACGTTGGACACCACGAAACTGGAAGTAATTACCACTTTACAGCACGTGGGTGATATAACGTCATGTTCTATGCAACGTGTAAGATTATAGCGAATTTATAAAATGGGATCAACCGGGAAATTACAGCTCTGTTACAGATTATGGGTGACGACCTCATTTCAATGTTGGAATTCACATGGACTCATTTTTTGAAAAAGGGCGCATTTGAATGTTGAATCATGGATATCCTCCGACCTCCGTTGCGTAATGGTTACCACGCCAGACCGTCACCCAGGAGGTCCCGGGTTCCAATCCCGGTCGGGTCATGATGAAAAACGAACTTTTTCCGATTGGCCTCGGGTCTTGGATGTTTATCTATTTATGTATTTGTTATAAAATTTAGTATCGTTGAGTTAGTATCCCATAACACAAGTTTCGAACTTACTTTGGGGCTAGCTCAATCTGTGTGATTTGTCCCTATATATTTATTTATAGGCGTGAAGCAGCAATGAGTTTCATTCGGAGAAATCCGGAAGAACTGCTTTTTTAACCGACTTCAAAAAAGGAGGAGGTTCTATGTTTCATTGTCACCTTTAAGATTATCACGACCACTTTACCCTATGGATTAACGGCTGTCTTCCATTGACAACAGCCGGAACCGACGGCTGAACGTGCCTGCGTGCGTCGTGCGTGCGTGTAATAACGAAACACATCCAAACACTGACAAGGCTCGACGCTGCTTAACTTGCGTGTTCGTTTTAGAGTACGACACACAGCGACGCCACCGAGCTCCTCAAAATATTTTGGTAAATTTATAGAAAAAATCCAGATCAAGACAAACAGACATGTTCACGCACTTTGTCTAATCAACAGTTCAGTTTGGTGGGTATCTATACTAACTAATCATATTATAAAGAGGAAAGATTTGATTGTTTGTTTGAATTCAATAGACTCCGAAACTACTGGACCGATTTCAAAAATTCTTTCACCAGTAGAAAGCTATATTATCAGGGAGTGACATAGGCTATAGCTTTTTCCGAAATTTAATGTGGTTCCCAAGGGAACGGGTACGGAACTTCACGCGGACGAAGTCGCGGGCAAAAAAGCTAGTGGGGTAGGTGTGTATAATAATGTATACGCCCAATGTACTTACCTCAACGCTCCATTGAAAAGACTGCCCAAAAACAATCCAAGCATACCGGGCAAAAAGGCGAATTGATCTTCAACATAATAAGCCAAAACCTCATCAGGCGCCGCTATTCTTCCCGCCATGAGTGGGTCACAATATTTGTATATAGCGTATATAGCCATTCCCACAACCCATGATAAACTGAATAATATGGCCACTGCTGGGATATTTGCTAACAGTGTCTTCCTGACCCTGGATTCACTGGACATTGACCCATAACGCTGCACGAAGGTTTGCTGACATCCATAGATTGATACTGACATGAAGAGCTGACCAATTAACGCTGATAGAGTGTCAACACGGACTGTCGGGTCTCCTGTAAACCTGAAATAAGAAAAAAATAATTTATGAATGTATAAAGTGGTAGAGCATTTAGGAATGGGCTAACTCGATCGGAGAAGTGTTCTCTAAGAATCATACTAATATTATAAATGAGAAAGTGAGTTTATTTGTTTGTTATTCCTTCACGACTTGACTACTCAGCCGATCATTCATATTGTCAGGGGTCCAGAGCCCAACATAGGCTTTTATCTCGTGAAAGTATGTCATTCTAATGGGAAAATATTTTTTTTACTATAGATGGCGCTGCAATTGCGATGTCGGCTAACAGATAGCGCACAAGTTGCGCTATGGGTTGTTTTGTTGTCAAACGAGATCTATGTCATAAAATTAACACGAGCGAAGCCACGGGGAAAAGCTAGTATTTAATAATTATAAGCATTTTTACACAGCCTTGTTTAATTAAATATTTTTAATTTATTCAAGGCTCCAAAATACATATAATTAAACAGTTAACCTGCCGATAGTGACGTAGGTATATGTCTGTGAGAAAAATATTGACTTATCTTTTTTAAATTCGTCACGTATTTAGCGGCTAATAGCCTGAAAATACTGACACCAGCCGGGCTAACATGGCAGACGCGACAAAATTTTCTCGCTCCGCTCAGCCAATAGCGTATCTCGGTTATGTCTACAGTAGACAATCCAGGCATTGCTATTGGCGGAGAAGCTTTGTCGCGTGCGAGAAAGTATCTCGAGTGTAAGCATGTTAGGCACGTTGGCACGCAATTAACACCAATAATGGTGGGAAAACGAAAAATTGTGTGTCATTATCAACACGCAAAAACGATAGCAACAATACTAAAAAATCACTATAAAATATGTAATACTTAAATAGTTATAAAGACATTAAATCAGTCGTCGAACCGTGTCAGGTAAATATGGTAATAACTTAAAATTTGTTGACTTTATCATTTCTGAGTTGCAATATACCTAAAATAAATGTATTAACATTTATTAACTTTGTAAAATTTAGACGACCTCTAGTTAAATTATACATATTTATATTATGCATATTACAGATTGACAAGCCCGGTGGTCGATTAGCTAGCAATGATCACTTTATCTCGAGGGCCGCGGTATCGAATCCTGTGCAAAGCAAACATTTGTGTGCATGTACATGTCTGTTTGCCTTGGTCTGGGTGTTTTCTATGTATAATAAGTATTTATTTACAAAAAAAAAGTATTTATATGCAATCTAGTAGGTACCTACCCATAGTACAAGCTTAGTTGCTTAGTTTGGGACTAGATGGCGTTGTGTGATTCGTCCAAGAATATTTATTTATTGATAAGATACTTTGTCTTAACTGACAGATGGATAAATGCACAGACTAAACCGCTGATCGTGAAGACCAGAAACTGTGTGTGACATGAGAGTGTGTATGTCATAGGCATCCCATAAGAAAGGATTTTTTGAATTCCCACAGGAAAGCTAGATACACGCCACCCTCACACCCACCACCCTCTCTGTTCTATCGCCGAACAACTAGAAGATCCGATGGAAGACATCGATTTACGGTGGAGATTCCAAAGACGCACAAAGCGCTTCGCTTCAACCTTCATTGTAAGGACTGCGGTTCTTTGGAACTCTCTACCGGGATCGATGTTTCCTGAAAAATACAATCCAGGAGTCTTTAAATCTCGAGTAAATAGGATACTTCTAGGTGAGCGTGTTACATCGCAGACCACAGCGATGCTTACCATCAGGCAAGCTGTGGTCAAGCGCAAACCTATTGTGGCAAACCGAACTCTTCGCGGAACCGCACGACGCCGCGCGGCATGAATCCGTCATAAGGAATTTTGTACCATATTGTGAACAGACAAGTTCTATATTTCGTTGTCAATTTAAAGCGTCGCGGAGCGCCGCGTCGCCAATGTAAAGTGACCCTAAAGGGCATGTCATTAATATACTTACTTAAAAAACTGCAGTCTTCCACCATCTATATTTTCTTGTACGACCGTCTTTGGTCCACCAGCCTTTACTGTTGCTTGGATGATGAAAGCACCGCTTACAAGCACCATGGTCATGGTCTGGATTACATCAGCCCTGAAGATAAAATGACATCAATATATTTTATCGTTGATATCTTGTTATAAATCCAACTAATATTCAGGCGAAAGTTATGTGTATGTTTGTTACTTCTTCACGCTCAAATGGCTGGGCTAATATTTATGATATTTGGTATGCAGGTACCTGATACCTTGGATTAACACATAGGGCAGGTACTTTTTATCACGAAAAATACGCGATTCCCGTAGGATTTCATCAAAAGTCTGATATAGATGTCGCTAGTGTGCATAAATAAATACACGCAAACGAAGTTGCACGGGTTACACTAGTTAATTATAAACCGGGAACGCGATCATACCCTTGATATTGCCTGACGTTTCGACCAGGTTGCAGCGGCCTTGGTCACAGGCGAACTGAAGGTCGCAATATCAAGGTATGATCCCGTCAATTCCCGGGTTTATTATTAACTAGTTTTTGCACGCGGCTTCGGTCGCGGTTAATTTATGATTAAGATCACGTATAGCGCGACTTGTGGCGCCATCTGTTGGCCGGCAATTGCGAAATGCAGCGCCATCTATAGCAGAAAAGGTATTTTCCCATTGGAATGACATAATTTCGCCTATGTTGGGCTCTGTACCCCTGACAATATGTATACAAATTTTCATAATGATCGGATGATTAGTTAAGTCGTGAAGGAATATCAAACAAACAAACTCACTTTCTCATTTATAATATTAGTTAAGATTTATAATGCAACGCGAAAATTTAAAAGATATCACGTTATAATATCTCATACTTTTTTTGGAAGATGTGTGATGGTCAATTCTGAGTTCACTTGACTCGCAGTGTACCAATTTAAGATGGCGAAAGAACATTTAAAATACCAACGACGGCGTCTACGGACCAATTTAGATGACATACTACATGCCTACTACCCGCATTGGAGAGGCGTGATGGATTTACACGTTCAAATCATATCTATGAATATGAGGAACTCTGGAAATAGAGGCATTTTTCCACTAGTGGGACAGTTTAGGCTAATAATCAATATTTCTTTTATCTCATCGATCACTGACCGTCACGGCAAAAACCTTTACCGTGACCTGTCCCTGAAAGTGCTTTTAGTTCAAGACTCTTGCAGTCGTAGATAGGCACCGATGATTCTGATAATCATTTTCCATCAGAGCAGGGCTACTATGAAATGAAATTCCGAACATACGGACTGACGTTTCGTTGAATTCTAACGAGTTTTGAACCTAGCGAGGTTTACACAGAGTCAGTACAGAAGTCAGTAGCGGCGCCAGTGCCGGCGCCGAAATTCACTTCAACCGTTTACACGGAGTCAACAGTCGTGGTAATTTTTTTACGGTGAACACACGTCTGTTAAGTCAGTGAGGAAAATGGATTCGCGAAAATAGCAGAAACAACGACTGAAAAATGTATCAATTTTGCTGTTGAATGAGAATTTTGGGATAATAAGTACCCTATGTGTTATTCCAGGTTATACAGTACAAACGGATTTTGCGTGAAAGAGCAACAAACATCCATACATACATCCACCCTCACAAACTTTCGCCTTTATAATATTATAGTAGGATTTTTCTCTCTGCAGCGTGGTCCCCGTACAATAGAGCGGCAGCGACTGACTTCGGCATTTACACGGCGTCAGTTGCGCTGGCGCGGGTGGCGGGGGGAGCGGACTGACGCCAAAAATATGAACCGGGAATATTGAAGTCAATACTGACTTGAAATAAATTTACACGATGGCAGTGCCAGGTCAGCACTGACTCGGCAGTGGATTGACGTCAGTTACTGACTCAATGTAAACCTGCCTAACTCTAACTAGTAATGTCTTATTTGACAGGAGTACGTGTTTCGTTGTTTCGGATGGACACTTTCATAGTAGCCCGCCAGGTGACTGGCTAGCTCGTTAGTCCTCGTCTGTAGGACTTCTTGGAACAAACCTGCCGTCTGAACTGGTGGTAGAAAAAATTGACACGATTCGAAAGAGCGTAATAGGTGTTCAAGACGCATATCAACGATACATCCTTTTTGATATAGTTATACTTTTTATTTTTCTTTATAATTTTGTCTATTTTTTTATGTCACTTCTTTTTGATATGTCAATTTATTATTACAATATTTTAGTTCACAATGTACAGTTCAACGTTTAGATCAATATACAGTCCTCAGTTCACCAGCTCATTAGATCAAGGTGTAGTTTTATTGCTACACCCCCAATTAAGTTCAAGGACCGGCGGCGTTCGGTGTTAATAGCTCCGGTGTTATCAACAGGCCTATTTGAATAAAAATATTTGACTTTGACTGTCATAACAAAAATTACCTTATAGCAGCTGCTAATCCTCCCAATAAGTTGAAAACTATAGCAACTGCCGTCAAAACTGCCGCAGACGCCCAGTGGGGTAGATTTAGGACTGCGTGTAAGGCCACCGTAGGGGTGTACACGGTGACTGCTAAATTGAGCAGTTGCCTGATGACAAAGGTTGCTGCTGCCACTCTTCTTACCCATATACAGCCGAAACGCATCTGGAACGATGAGATAAGTTTAGGATTGCATAAAGCCGCCGTAGGTATAGTAAGAAAGATTGGTGTTGTCTGATAAAAAAGGTAACTGAGGTAACTGAAAGATCTTTCTTTCAGTTACCTTCATTATAACGGAACTGCTACCAACCCTTCTAATAATACTTCGGAGCCCACCTGGGGCGTTTTTTTTTAAATACCTACTTGGGAGTTGTAGAACATTTACGAAACTATGTAAGTACTAGCTCAACCAGTCGAGTTTTCTTTTACAGAATATAGCCTGATCCCCGCAACACAGGGAAACCTATCGCGGGTGTCAGAGTAACAATTTTGTGTAATGCATACTTACTGCAGATCGACATCCCGGTCGGGTCATGATGAAAAATAACATTTTCTGATTGGCCTCGGGTCTTGGATGTTTATCTATGCATGTGTTTGTTATAAAATATAGTATCGTTGAGTTAGTGTCCCATAACACAAGTTTCGAACTTACTTTGGGGCTAGCTCAATCTGTGTGATTTGACCCTAAATATTTATTTATTATTAATTACCTGAAGATATTCGTACACAGAATTAGTATGTAGTCTGTAGTATACAGGAACGAAGAGGAAGCAGACCAGTGGAAACGCCAGGATGATTCCATATAACGTCTCCCACATGGCTGATCCTCTGTACACCAACTCAGATGGGAATCCTGAAAGGGAGATACATTTTAAAATATTGTTAATTTAATATATTATGTGTTAATCCAGAATATAAACTAGCCGTTTTGTGTGAAAGAGTAACAAACAATACACAAAAACTTTTGCTTTTATAACATTAGTACACACTCTTAATTTGACGGTAATGAATGAAAATCAGCGATTGCTTTCTGAGCAATCTTTATCGCTGAGTTATTATTGCCTTACGGCCCGTTCACACATGGGAGTCCGTTTTACTGGTACGTTTTTAACGGATACGTCATAAATTTATGCTCTGTTCACACATAGGCACCGTATAACGTTCAACGGATCCGTCATTACTGGATGCAATGTGTGAACAGAAAACTCGCAGTAACTTTTCCCACTCCTTGGTTGACATGGTTGATCAGTGATTATAATAATTACTACACACAATTCACTCGCGCGTTCTCTATGAACGTATAAATGTAATATGTACAATAGAAAATGCGAGTCAAAACCTGTCGCATCATTCCCCCTCCTACACCCCGCACACACCGCCCGCCACGCACACAGTATCTATCCGTTGAAATTCTACGTATCCGTATATTTTTACTGTTCCGTCGTCCAGTATTCAATGACAAAACGGTATGTAATTTTTTTACGGAACGATATTTTTTACTGTATACAGAATACTGTGCCATGTGTGAAGTCGCTCATACAACTACATACGCCATCGACGAAAAAAAAACGTCCACAATAAAACGGAACAGTAAAACGGAGACACGTGTGAACCTGCCGTTATTGTGTCACTGCGGTACAATAATACTCTTACGCATGCAATACCATCACTCACGCGTTGCCAACCCTCCCAAACCCCCCAAGTGGAGCTCTGGAGACCTTACCTACTCACCGTAGGAACACAACATGGCCGAGACCAATGCTATTTGGCTACGATCTTCTGTAAGGTGGAGGTCCTTCCCCAGACCGGCTGCTCCGATTTCAGCGGATTATCCGCTGTGCCCTACCTCTCCTAATAATGTAAAGGAGTTTGGTTTTTCGCGTAGTCGATAAAATAGATTTTCTCTGTTTATTGGTCAAATAATAAATCATGATGACAAATTCCAGCACAATTTGCGCGGCAATTATGGAAATTACACAAAATGATTACATATGTAGACATTATAGAAATACGTGAGGAAAACGTAATTTGCGTACCTACCTACCTACTTAAAGTGCCTACAATCAGCCTGTATAAAACGACGCCATGTTGGCAACGCGTGAGTGATATCCCCGGTATTGCAAGCGTCTATATGCTACGGTGATGCTTACCATCAGGCGAGCCGTATGCTTATTTGCCAACTTTGTGAAAAAAAAAAATTTTTGAGCGAAAGTATTTCTTGTAAATCTGCTTGCAAAATAAATTATTTCATTTATCTATTAGTATGATCAAAGTAATTAGCCTCAGCAACACAACTTCCGATGAGATATGCTAACACACTCGATACACGCCCACTCAAAAAAATATTCACGCCATGTGCCCATCACAAGATCAAAAATTAAGTGCGTCTTATCATTGGATGCTCTCGGAAATGCCTAGAGATTTATCAATTTAGAGCTTGATGACTTATCTATAAATCATAACATCATCATTATATCAACCCATAATCATCCCACTGCAGGGATACGGGTCTTCAACCGAAGGGGATAAGAGCGTACTCTACGACACTGCTCCAATGCGGATTGGCAGAGACCGGTGTGTTCAAGACGCAAGAAGACAACCGATTTGGCTTCTATCGAGAACAGCGGAGACCGACGGCTTAACGTGCCCTCCGAAATACGGAGAAGTTCGAGATAACGAACATCCAGGCACTGGTTAGGGTCGACGTTGCTTATTCATGTTCATCTAGAGCGCACATAGCGACACCATCGAGCTCCTTGTTTTGTACTTGTTTTTTTATATTATCGACTGGGACGTCGACGTTCCGTGTATTTTCTCCCCCGGGATGGCAATAATCTTCATAGCTTATTGTCAATCTGAGGTCGCCGTTGCTGATTCTGGCTATAGGAGACACAGCGGCGGGAATGTGTGGTGGGCATGTCCCGATATCGACTGGCAACAAAGTCAGATAGAACAATAGGGTAAACTTAGTCCCGTGACCTGTAAAACGTCACCTGGTGACGCGCATGTGTGACCTAATTTTACATTGGCATGGCCCTACAGATATAAAGTGCGGAAGAACATACAAGTTGTGGTTACCCACCCCAAAGGTACACTAATATGACAATAATGTAGTTCCCTATGCCTCATCGTTACGGTTAAATTAAAGTGTTTTGAACAATAGAGTCACGTAACATACACATTTGCAAGATCAAGACCATTAAACATGTATTACGACTTTTTCCTTGTGCAAAAAAAATATGACGTCACAATAAGTCGTCTCGTCATAAATAAGTTCGGACTCGATTCACACATTTGGCTAGGATAAAATTCGTTATGAGTACCAAGGCAGCTGTAGTTTCTCCCCCGGGACGTCAATAAGCTTCATTGCTTATTGTCAATCTGAGATTGCCGTTGTTGGTCCTGGGTCTACAGCAGTCACAGCGGTGGGAATGTGTGAAAAAATTGCTATTATTTAACACGTTTTTATAAGAAATATTTTTATTAAGAGAGGTAGGGCACAGCGGATAATCCGCTCAAATCGGAGCAGCCCGTCTGGGGAAGGACCTCCACCTTACAGAAGATCGTAGCCAAATAGCATTGGTCTCGGCCATGCTGTGTTCCTACGGTGAGTAAGGTCTCCAGAGCTCCACTTGGGGGGGTTGGGAGGGTTGGCAACGCGTGAGTGATACTCCCGGTATTGCAAGCGTCTATAGGCTACGGTGATGCTTACCATCAGGCGGGCTGTATGCTTGTTTGCCACCTTAGTAGTATAAAAAAAAAAATGTACTTTTTATTTTATTTTTTATTATTTTTTATTATATGGACCTATCAGTTTGGGTGTACTGACACCCTACACTGAGACACCGGACTGTTGTGGGAGCGTAGGGCTCTCACCGCCAAATAAAATGTACTTATTTCGTGTGAATCGTATTTATTTATTTATTTTATTTATTTATTTAATTCAATCGATTACATTATTTTTTATTTATAGTAAACTAGCGCCCCGCCTAGGCTTCGCACGGGTAGGGATCACCAACTTTTATGAAAATAAAATATAGCCAATGTCACCCAGGTAAAATTGAAATTTCCCAAAAAGGTAAAAGAGTTTTTCAAATCGGACCAATAGTTTTTGAGTATATTACAAACAAAAATACTTTTCTCTTTATAATGTTAATATAGATAAGTCGTATTTATAGTAAACAATGAGTGATCACGCCGAGACAGATAATATTCATGGATGAATCAGAGATTTATCTTATTTGGAATATTATTATAGTATGAAAAGATAGTATGTCGGAAACGTGGAGATAATGACGGATGTGAATGAAGAACTGAATATAAATCGTGTTTATCTATTGATATGATTTTGAGATGATACATTTTGGTTTATCTGTGAAGTGTTGTCTCTAAAGGTACTCAACAATGAGAAATCGTCATAGAAACAAGTACAGTTAGGTGCAAGTTGACCTTTACACTTGTAATACAATTTTGGCTTTTATGACATAGAACTTATGAATGGTATAAAGTGCGATATGTAAAGGATGACATGCTCTTGACTGTACCTTTAAATAAAAATTAATCTTATAATTTTGATTCGTTACTAATCTTTTTGTCAGTTTAAAAATTTAATAGTCGTTTTGCGAGTCAGGCCAACAAATATATCAAATAGACAGACGGGCAACAAAGTGATCTTATTATAATTTTTGTATTTATTTACGAAAACAAAATACCTATATTTATCATAAATCTAGTACTTGGCTGGTTACTGGTTCGTAGCTGGGGACACATTTTACCAATTTGGAAGTGTCTCGCGCAAACTATTCATTCTAAAAAAAATATATATTAGAAACCTCAATATCATTTTTGAAGACCTATCCATAGATATCCACACGTATGGGTTTGATAAAAACAAAATGAGTTTCACTTCTAAGTGTGGAGGAACCCCCAATTTTTTTTTTTGTGTGAAAATCGGTAATGCTGTTCACAGAATACCATCTACTTACTTTTCAACAGTATAGTTCTTATAGTTTCGGAAAAAAGTGACATACGGACGGACAGACAGAAATGACGAATCGGGTTCCGTTTTTTGCCATTTGACTACGGAACCCTAAAAACCGAATCAAAATCCGTTGCGTAGTTTTAAAGATCTAAACAGACAGACAGGGAAGCGACTTCATTTTATACTATGTAAAAATGAATAATAATGACAAATAAAAATTCGAATAAATCTCTTTACGCAATATTTAGAAAAAAAAAAAATTTTATGGCCCTGCTCACCTCTTTCATTGACTGACTGACCCCTTACAAAGCTCAGTCGGAAAATATTTAATAATACACTAGCTTTTTTGCCCGCGACTTCGTCCGCGTGAAGTTCCGGACCCGTTCTCGTGGGAACCACATTGAATTTCGGAAAAAGCTATAGCCTATGTCACTCCCTGATAATGTAGCTTTCTACTGGTGAAAGAATTTTTGAAATCGGTCCAGTAGTTTCGGAGCCTATTCAATGCAAACAAACAATCAAATGTTTCCTCTTTATAACATTAGCATAGATAAGAAACTTACCTAAAAACGACCGTACTCCAAGAGTCCCCCTTGCCACAGATAATATCATAGCAAGAATGGACACACCGCCTCCAGCAAATATATAAGCCCTCTTTGCACTTCCCCCTGCTTCTGCATCTTGTCTCCTCCGCCATAATGGTACACAGGACGATGCAAATATAAACACAGCGAAGACTATACACTCCCACGCTAACCAGCCGGTATTCATTTTGTGTCTGCAAAGAAAAAAAAATAATAATTTACTAACATTAAAATAATATCTGGACAAGCCCACCACACATTCCCACCGCTCTGTGTAAAGCCAGAGTCAACACCGGCGATTACAGATTGACAATAAGCAATGAGGCTTATTGACGTCCCGGGGGAGAAACTTCAGCCGTCTTGGAACTCACAACGAACTTAACCCGCTCAACGTCATATGTATCTTTTACGATACACAAATGTTTTCGACCCCAACATGACGCTAAGTGTGTTAATCAGATAGGGAATAGACGGAGTAGGAAGCATTGAAAAGACTTCCCTTTTTAACAACTGCGTGATAGACAGCAATTTGAAACAAAAGACATTATAGCTTAAAGATATGGTAAATCAAGTGAAGCTTGATTGCCGAGCACCACGGTCTATTGTTACTTAACTGTGTCATTTTTTATTTGAATCACCAATCAATCTTCTCGAAAATGGTATAAAAATAAGCAGTTTCCTTTCGTCTTATTAACCGCTAACTTCTAAACCATGCAAAGAATTTTGAAACAGCTTTTACAGTCAGTTTTTGCTTTAATCTCATTATTGTATAAAAAGCTTCGCAAGTAGGTATTTACACTGTCAATACAATACAAAAAACCTTGTCAAAAGAGAATGACAGACTTCAAAGTGAAACATCGATTTTTTTAAATTTTTATTATTAATTTATTTTATTTATTATGCACATCAACGATACAAACATCTGTATAATATGTCTTATTTTTCTCTTTGATTGCAGGAGGGCAGAGTCCTATAGCTGGTAAACGAACATATAAAATTTATTTATTAAAAGGAGTTCGGTTTTTCACTTTTTTACGCCTTATTATTTTGTACGCATTTTGTGTGTAACTACGCCATCGTGTTTGTAGAATACAGAGACTAATATTATTGTTATACACTTTGTTTACCTGTATTCATAAATAAAGCTATTTGATTGATTGATGAAGTAATCTTTTTTGCTCATGTTGTCAAGTTCACTTGGACGGTGGTTATTTCGTCCAAGCAAGTTCACCACATTATACAATTTAAATTATTTTCCAGAGCTATTTACCATAAAAATATTTTTTCCGATCTTATTTTCACATCGCGCATTGTCTACACCCTGTCCGTCCACACACATAATATTACAACTATTTTCATCATATTTTCTTTATGTCATAGAGCAAACAAACAAGAAGGGAGTGACAAAATAATTTTTATTTTATTTTATTAGTTGACAAATACGGCCCGCCGCCTGCCTGATGGTAAGCATCACCGTAGCCTATAGACACTTGCAAAACCGCGGGTATAAAGCAGACAAATAAGCCAGGTCATCTGATGATCGGTGGTTACGAACGCCTGTGAACATCAGCAATACCAGGGGGGAGAACGAGAATCGTTCTGTCGACGCACAGTCCAATGGCAAACAGGCTTTAGGGGAACGGTTGCAGAATCGGGGGCTACTGATGCGTTGCCTACTACAAGATAGGAATTAGGGGAAATGGGATAACAAAAGACAAAAGTTCCCTCACTTACCCAATTAGATGCATTGCGGTTTCACGCGGATATTCTTTGACAGGGTGGTACTTAGCCCATTTTATAAATACTCTAACGATCCATGAAAATGCCTTCACACGTGGAATGGTAAGTCTATACTTTGCATTTCAATATCATGAACTGCATTATAACGTGACAGACATCACGATTTAGTTATAAATATGATTCTACATAAATACACAATAACATTAATTTATATGTAACTAGTTCATTGTATACCTATTATTTATTTGTCTGTGTTGTTTTTCAGGAAACACTATTAACAAATAGATTTAATGGCTATTGTTTCTATGAAAAGTATGATAACAATGTCTATATTTCATACTCGGCGCGTCCCCATCGAGACGCCTCGCCTGGTCAAATCTTGTGTAAAAAAAACTTTGTCTGTCTGACTGAGAATCAACGCATAGCCCAAACCGCTGAACGTGGAGACCTGAAACTTGGAAGGTGGGTTCTTGGTATCATGTGGGCATCCGGTAAGAAAGGGTTTCCCGAAATTCCCACGGGAAAGCGGGATACACGCAAACGAAGTTACGCGGGTTTCTCTAGTGTCTCAACTTTTGGACAGTACACCAGGGGTATTACAACAACGTTTTAAAGCCTCCATTTTAATTGAAAATAGTTACATTATTTTTCATGATCATAATTTTCTAGAAATATGTCACTTGAAAGTCTAAAAACAAGTAAATATGTACTATTTCAGTAAAGCTGGATTTTCGATGGCAAGTCGGCAAATTAAACTTGAAACACTATCTCGGAAACCGCTCACTTCTGTCCGACCACCTATAGATGGGGTCTAAATTGCAAATGACCTCTAGTTTAACCACTTTTAAGGAATTGGACCAAAAACCTGCCACCCTGTATAATATGCCCTTGTTGTTATTCATTTGTGAAAAAAATCGAATCAAATCAATCTTTATTTGTAAATATGGCTATGGCTATTTGTAAATATTTATAAATAACGCTAATAAGGTTGTTGTTTTTAACAATAATAAAATGAGAACACCATATTTCAGCTAGCGGTACATACAGAAACGTTTTAAATAAATAAAATTACCATTAAAATAAGAATAATTTGCATTCTATTATTATAAAAATGACAAGTTACTAATAAACGAATGTTAAGTTATTTTTTTTTATGGATATACTAATACGTCGGAAGATAACGTCTCAGTCTATAAGACGATAGGACAATTTATATGTCTAAGTGCATTTACGGCCACTAAACAGGATTGACTATAAATAGCAATCCAGGATTATCTCTGGCGTGCATACCTCGCAAATCATGGTGCAGACTTCACTTAACCGGTTCTTAACCACAGTTATGTATTCAATTCGCGTAGCTACATAAACTGTGAGGCTTCGTTAGTTAGAATATATAAAAATATTTAAAAATAACATTTTTTTTGACCAAAACAATAAAAAGACAAAAAGTACAAAGTAAAAAATAATCGAGTTGGCTCGGCAGCAATCAAACACAAAATTTTCATATGCTCGGTGGTCGATTGAAGTTTCGCAATAGCTACTTTATCCCAAGTTCAAGAGAGGTAGGGCACAGTGGGTAATCCGCTCAAATCGGAGCTATTCTGGGGAAGGACCTCCACCTTACAGAAGATCGTAGCCAAATAGCATTGGTCTCGGCCATGTTGTGTTCCTACGGTGAGTAAGGTCTCTAAAGCTTGGGGGAATAGGGAGGGTTGGTAACGCGTGAGTGATACCCCCCGGTATTGCAAGCGTCTATAGGCTGCGGTGATGCTTACCATCAGGCGTGCCGTATGCTTGTTTGCCAACTTTGTGGTATAAAAAAAAGTTCCGTCCGTTCGTATCGTGCACAAGGCAAACATTACATTTTGTGTGCATGAACATGAATATTTCTATTGGTCTAGATTTTTTCTGTGTATTTATTGCGTAAATAATTATTCATTTACAAAAAAGTGTGCGTGTAAAATCAGGAATCTATTTTAAATAGGACGTAATTTGCCATAAAAAAAAAACAAGAAACTCGTACGTTTAAAAATTATGAAAATATTTTTCAACAATGCCTTGCGAACCGTGACAAGATAAAGGACGTCACACACAGGATGCATGAGCAATGCGATTCGTATAATTTCAGAAACAGTCGACAGGTTTCAAAAGTGATATCAGGTCAATCACCTTTCGGTTTCTGTGTCATAAACTTTTGTACAGACAGCTGCCAGAGAAACCTGACCCCCCAAACGCTAAGAATAAAGTTGTCTCATGTAATTCTCAATGTATTTAATCGAAAATTAATAAAAATTTACATTTTGATTACATACCTACGTCTAGAGTTGCCTAAAAAACCTAATTCTTACATCGTTTGGGGGTTTCTCTGGCAGCTGTCTGTACGTATAATGCACGTTAGCGCAATGCGCGCAAAATTTTAGTCTGTGTGTAACATCGAGTACCTACATATCCCTGTTTGTAATATCAAAAGATTTTTCATAGTCAAAACAGAGTGTCTTAAAAAATCAAAAATTTTTTTGGTGATCTACAAAAAAATTCGTTTTTTAAAATCAATTTCACACTAGACGATCACTTCGTACGATCAACAATGCAACGCGGACGCAATTTAAATTTGCTACACGTTTCTGTGTGTGCCAACCATTATCACAGTGGATATTTTGAACAAATATTCTATTTCACGAAGAGCATTTTGCTATGGATGTTGTAACGTTGACATGTACATTATTGTAGTGTGCGTACCTCGGAAACGCTCGGAAAATCGCTCACGCACACATGAACAGTGTACATGTACACGCCACAACATTCAAAGCCAACTGCTCTTGGTGAAATAAAATATCTGTTATAACACTATCTCATAAAATAACAAAAGCTGTGACACATAATTATAGTTTACTGCGAACGTACAGACATTATAAAATGTGTTTATATAGATGGTTATCTTAAATGGTAGGTTCAGTCATAATAATGATTGTTTGGGGAATACTGACTGTGACGTGTGACGTGCAACAATCACACCTTTGTTAAGAGTACTGTTATTATGAAAAAAAAAACTCTATAAAGTCTTCATAAAATTAGAGTTTTATTCGAATCAAAAGAAATATTGCATTGCGAAAATACAAGAAGAAAAGACCTAAAACGAAAAATTAATCCAACACTCCAAATTGTAGCTTATTTTATGAATATTTTTTATAGTTGTTATGCAACTTTTTGTAAATATTCATTTGAACGAACAATATTGTATTTTTTATACAAACAAGCATACCTACGGCCTGCCCCTCCTGATGGTAACAAGTCACCGTAGCCTATGGACGGTAACAAGTCACCGTAGCCTATGGACGGTTGCAATACCGGGGATATCTAAGCCGCTCCTCTACCCTGGTTGACAGTCCTCTTGTGTAGTTAAGAACTTCTAACACTAGACGTGACAAATGCTGCTAGCATTTTGGGCACCCTGCCACAGGGGCCATGCCTTTTCAATTTTTAATATTTATTGTTAGTTAAGGTTTGTATTAATTTCTTAGGTATGTATTGAACGATTAATAAACAATTTTCTAGAATAAAAATAAGTTATACTAGACATAGATGAAAATATATAAGATGCCATATAACTATACACGTTTTAAAGATAGTGGGGGCTGATTCTCGTAACAAAAACCTATTCTATTTGGATTCAAACACTCGCTGTCCCGTTCAATTCATATTTTGTACGAGTGAAACAGCGATTGAGTTAGAATCGAAATAGAATCGGCTTTTGTTACGAGAATAGGGGGTCAGGTCATTCATACGTTTGGCACTGTTTCAATACGAAAGCGGTAGTCGTAATCAAAATAACGCCAAGATTGTAAAGTCTAATGCACTTCGGGAATAGCCCAGCCCATCCCATCTAACATTTTTACCGACATGCGGATTCGTCCAATATTGCTTCAGTTACCTACTAGTTTTGATGGTACCATTACCATTACCATTTCGATGGTACCATGTTACGTGTGTAGTTTTGATGGTACCATCAAAACTTCCAAGAGCTTCTAGATCCGACTCAAGCAAAACAAATCTTCCATATATTCCAAATTTGGAATCTCTAGACCCAGCGGATTGGACTGTGCGTTGATATATAGTAAAGTCTCCATACAAACTTTGGCACCCCTTTTCACCCCTTTAGGATCGGAATTTCAAAAAATCCCTTCTTAGTGCTCATATAGAGAACTCAAGAAATATTCTGTCCAAATTTCAAGTCCATTTATCGAGTAGTTAGCCGTTCGATTTATAGATTTAAGAACTTTCTACCCCCAATTCTCCCGCTTAGCAATTAATTATTAGAAAATCTTGAAACAGGTGTTTATTTGTTTGCTTTGTAAAGTATTTACTTCAAGTTTTCTTTGAATCGGGCCACGCGTTCTTGTTTCTTCATACAAACTTTGGCACCCCATTTCACCCCTTTAAGGGTGGAATTCCAAAAAATCCTTTCTTAGCGCTCCCCTAGAATACTCAAGGAACATTCTCTCCAAATTTCAAGTCCATAGGTCCAAGGATTTAGGCTGTGCGTTACCTGTCAGTCACCCTGTCACGGTATTGTTTTATATCTATAGAAGACAGTTATAATTATAGGAATTAATGGATTGATAATTTTATTATGTTATAGTATATTAGTTTAATTGCAGGATGCAGGCCGCTGACAGCAGGTCGCATTGGAGGAAGTTCTTTCGAATCGTCACCATTTTTTTCTACCACCTGTTTAGACGGCAGATTTGTGCTAAGAAGAACTGGCAAGAAACTTAGCACTTGCTCTTTTAATATGTTACTAATAAGTTACAATTACAATGACAAAAAATATAAAAAATAATATATGCAAATATAAAAACAATGTTACGTGTGTAACCAGCACTATGCGTAAACTATTAACAAAAGAAAAAAAAATACAAAAACTTTTTTCCGTGATGAATTGACTTTGTAACGAATAACACAATTCTTGTAATTTAGCGATGTATCCATAAACACACTAAGGAAAAAGTATTTTACTATTTAATAGTTAATAGGGTTAACCTATTAACAGTTATTATCCTTATCAAGGAATACCTAACGCGAAGTAAATTTATTTAGTAATTATGAAGAGATCTAATTTAATTTCCTACAAGATTAATAGGTTCATTCAGTGATTTTGTTCTACGTTAATATCTTTTTTTTAAAGGAAGTTAGCCAACAAACTTTTCTTTTTTGCTTGTCTTTGTCTGACGACAATTAATGAACACGCGAAGACCATAAAGACAAAAAAAAATTGTTTGTTTGCTTCGATCATATTTGTTTGCTTTGAATAGGCTTCAAAAGTACAGGGCCGATTTGATAAATTATTTCATCGTTGGAAAGCTACTCTATCCGTGGGTGTTTCAAACAAATTAGGGATCCTTACAAATCCTTGCAAACCCGGGCCAAGTCACTTGTCTTTGATACATAGACTATATTTTCTTTTTGAAGTGAAAACTTCTTTAGCGGCGCTTGGCACTTTTTTTAGATTGGTAAAAAATGTTAAACTCGCGTCAGATCCGTAGCCTGATCGAAAAAGCGTAAGATTCCCTAACCATTCAAAAATATGTTGATGTTTAAGTTTTCACTTCTGCCGACACGCCCGGAGTGCAACCAGTCCTTTTTTGTTACTAATTAGTTCTTGTGTATTTAAGATGTTTTACCCATTGATGTATGTACTACGTTTTACCAAGTAAACATTTTCTTCCAGTCTTTTTATTAGTAAGTAGTACAGCCGGCATTTATTGTTTATTTCCGTAATCTATTGAAATATACTTCCTAGTTTCGCATTATAGATAAAATATCAGTACATATAACATATATATTATGATGATACATAAGCAGTAAACAATGCGATGTGTGGCACGAAGCCAGATATTGATTCAGTCTCTCTAGAATGTCGTATTTGGTCAAGTTTGGGCTATATTTAGAAGATTATAAGGGTCTGTCTGTTTCATCACCCAACCGTCTGATAAAATGACAGATGTTTGACAGTTTTTGTGTGAATTTGACAGTTTTTAAACAGAGTAACCAACTATATTCAAACTTTTTTTTTATCGTCAGAAAAATGCTTTGCAGGCAGCCCCGCACCGCCTGAGGAATATGCGATGGGGACTGTGGAACTTACCTTAAAGACTGACGGGATGCCACTTGCCCCCTAGGTACTAGATTCAAACTAAGCTAGGCTTAGTCCAAATTCATCCAAACTAAGCTAATGAACTTACAAATCATAGAAGTCAGACCAATTGATTGATAGGTACCTCCTAGTTAAGAGAGGTAGGGGCTAGGGCACAGCGGATAATCCGCTCAAATCGGAGCAGCCCGTCTGGGGAAGGACCTCCACCTTACAGAAGATCGTAGCCAAATAGCATTGGCCTCGGCTCTGTTGTGTTCCTACTGTGAGTAAGGTCTCCAGAGATCCACGTGGGAGGGTTCGCAACGCGTGAATGTTATAGTTATACCAGTTCATGAGTAGAGTATACTTGACGCGCCTCACGCGCCAAGAACACATGTTACATTTGTAATTCTAAGCATACTAAATACTAGCTTTGCGCGCGGCTTCGCTCGGTTAATTATAAGACATACTCAGATCTCGTTCGACAACAAAACAACCCATGGCGCGACTTGTGGCGCCATCTGTTGGCAGATACAGCGCCCTCTATAGTAGAAAAAACATTTTACCATTGAAATGACATACTTTCACGGGATAAAAAGTAGCCTATGTTGGGCTCTGTACCCCTGACAATATATGTACAATTTTTCATAATGATCGGCTGATTAGTCAAGCCGTGAAGGAATAACAAACAAACTCACTTTCTCATTTATAATATTAGTTAGGATATGAAACCGATATCTTTGTGTCGCCACACGACACGACACAATACTATGATTCTGTCTTTATTTGAGTTACCTATATATTATTTAATAGGTTTGAAAATAAGATTGGACGGGCGAAGTCAAGTCACCCTAGTTTGATAATAAAACTTTAATGGCATCTAAAAACGTTATCGAAAAATGTTCATTCATCATTATTGAATTTATATGCATGAAGCCATTTTTTTTTACATAAGTAACATTTATTTATTTTCTATCCATTTCTTGCGTTCGTTCCCATTTCTTTATTCAATACGATTAGCTGAGTCAGACAGAGGTTGCCATGCCAACACTAGTCGCGCAGACATAAAACGGAGTTCAAAACTCATACTTGTCTTATAAGTGCAAAACGACAATCGATTTTCATTTGTTTTCTGAATAGTGAGCCCAAATTTTGGGGCGTACTTTAAGTTTAGTTAGCCCGTAGCACAGAAATTAATATGGTACTAACGTACTCATAGACCTAGGATCGCGCTCTACCGCTCCTAGGTCTATGGTAGGTATAGCCCACGCTACATTTTGTAACGATGCAGTTAGAAGCGCTAAGCGTTATCAATACGTTCTGTTGTTTTAATTTTCTGTTGTTATATGGACAGGCTGGTGGTGCGTTGGCAACATGCCTTCGGTACCAAGAGCGCTCGGGGCAACATTGTATTGATATTAGTGTTTATTCTCGAGACGGGTGTCTTCTATGTATTAGAAGGATAATTATTTACAATAATATACCCGTGCTTACTTTGGGACCAAGTGGTGCTGTGTAAATTGTGTATTTGATGTTTTCAATTCAAACTCGCGACTTTATCACTACTGCATCGCTACAAAAAGTCGGCGTGTGCTATGAATGAATGAAAAGTTTATTCGGTTAGGTACATGGTACATTCAAGAGCAGCTCGACCTTTACATATTGGACTTTTTACCATTCTTAAGTTCTATGTCATAAGAGCCAAAATTTTACTGCAAGTGTTAAGCTCGACGTGCACCCGACTGTACATAGTTAAATTGGTTTGCAGAATAAATTACATAGTTCAGCATGACCCGCCAAATCTGTGAGTCATGCTGATGCAAAAAAAAATTATTAGTATTAAAAATATTAATTTGTTTACATAAGAAAAATAAATAATTTAGAGGGAAAATAGAATTGCATTAATCTAGCGTCTTAAGCTACAATTTTTTATGTGGATGAACTGACAGGAAGGAAACTAGAATCAGAAGAAAGAATTATCACGAAATGCAACTTTTAATTCTTAAAAAAAATATATCTACAATCTGACCTGGTAAACTTTGTTCCGCCTTAGAGGCACTACCCTATCCCTACCTTACCCCTACCCTACCCTAATGGGATAAAAAGTATCCTATGTCCTGCTCCTATCCTATGTATCCTATATCCTATGTTCTGGTTCTAAACTACCACTCCACCAATTTTCAGCCAAATCGCTTCAGCCGTTCTTGAGTGAACTAACACGACTATCTTTTATATATATTATGATTTTTTTCTAAAAAATATACCTAATTATTATTTTTCCTTAAATTCTTAATAAAAGTTTTTTTTTGATCACGTTATATCATTAATTTTCTAAGTTCTTTAGAGACTATTATATTAAATAAGTGTGAAAAGACTTCTTAATATTAATTTAATATACCTTTTAGTTTAATTGTTTTTATTTTTATTTTTTTATATTTTTTTTTATAATATATTTATTATTTATTTAATTATTGGACAAATCACACAGATTGAGCTAGCCCCAAAGAAAGTTCGAAACTTGTGTTATGGGATACTAACTCAACGGTACTATATTTTATAACAAATACATATATAGATAAACATCCAAGACCCGAGGCCAATCAGAAAAAGTTCGTTTTTCATGACCGGGATTCGAACCCAGGACCTCCTGGGTGGCGGTCTGGCGTGGTAACCATTACGCCATGGAGGTCGTATTTTAAATTTAGTTTTAGTTTTTTTTCTCAATGTACTTCCTCCCTTTTTCAATAGCAACGTTCCTTTCCAATTAGTTTGCCTGGGGCCTGGAAGAATTTGCATAGCGATAAGGCCTATTGCGTTCACTTTTTATTGTTACTTTTGTTTTTATGCAATTTATTGGTGCAATAAAGAATTTGTATTGTATTGTACTTCATTTTATTACTTTTTGCTATCAATAAAAACCTTTATGCGAACCCTAGGCTAGGAACACCCGAGAGTATTAAAAATTTTAGCATTAGGGGGTTTTTGAATGTGTTACGTAAATCTTATCTCACACTCTTTTTATACAGTACAAAAATTCTTAGACCGCAAGCACTGAATACTGTAATGCTTGTACTGTAGTACCCGTAGAAGTTTTTTAGTTGTTATTAATTATTTTTTAATGTAAACAATTGGCTAATGATTAAGTACTATTTATTGTTAATTAGTGTGACATTTTAAAGATATTAAAAGAAATTAATTTGCATGCCACCATTGTCGGCTGAATGGAATGAGCTAATGGTCTTATAAAAACTGTACCTAATATATGTATGTACCCCAGTCAAATGCAAATAAAAATGATTTGATTTGAAGAAATTTCGTATCAGAATTTATTTACTATTCCTACTAAGTAGTTTATTCATACGCAGCTTTTTACATGCAGCATTTTTTTATATAAAAAAACACACATAAAAATAAAAAAACTTCACTTACATAGTATAAAAAAATCTTCCGTGAACTAATAATAAATAATTTGGCACATAAAGTTTATGATCACTTCACGTCACGATTTTTTGTCGCGCGATTTTGTCGCGTACGTCTGGTTAGACGCCAATACAGTAGACGAATGCCGGTGTTGTATGTACTAAATTATGTTATATGTTTATATACTTAAATACGTTTTAGTAACAAATTGATTCTAGATTTTGATATTATTCCATGATTCATACTGATATCTAGCAATCTTAAGATGGCATTTAGGGAAGGAAGTATTAGACAGCAAGGGGGTTTAGTAGACATTGTTTCCGGTGGTGATACACAATTAGGCCATGGACACCGGTATTTGGTAATACCGAAAAACCGGTATACCGGATGATATTTTCGGTATTTGTATACCGGTATTTATGGATTTAATACCGATTTTTCGGTATTTTGAATCAGACCTAAATTTTTTTATTGGATGGCTGGCATTTACTTAATCTTCATTTTATACCAAAATAACTAACTAACAAACGAAGCTGTGGCTTGTCCTGTAAATTGTATGGTGTACACACATACGTACGAAGTACGAAGATCTTCCCTTAACGATGAAAGTTTAGATGCATTGTGTTTTTTACGCTCAATTTTTCAACAGCAGTGTGTGTCTGCTACTGGTGCTGACTGATTTATGTCTTGTTTTTCATGATGATGTTATGTAATAACATAATATCAAAACGGATCGTTAACGTTGTTGAATTTGTTGAGTTGTTGATTATGTTTAGTTTTATTAGTGACTAGTAAAATACTCGCAACTTCGTTTGCGTATATCTCGCTTTCCCGTGGGAATTATGAAAAAATCCTTTCTTAGTACACCCCTCGACGTCGTAAGGAACCTACATTCCAAATTTGGAATCTCTAGACCCAGCGGTTTGGGCTGTGCGTTGATATATAGTTAAGTCAGTCAGGACTTTGAATTTTATACATATAATAATAGATAGATGTAGCAATAAATGTTTTTATTTTCAATTATAATATGTGTAAGATTTAACAACATAATATGAAAACGTATCGTTAACGTTGTTGAATTTGTTGAGTTGTGGATTATGTTTAATTTTATTAGTGGTTTAGCAATAATTGTTTTTTATTTTCAATTATAATAATGTGTAAGATTTACACTGATTTGATTTTATTTGATTTATGACAAAGGCTGATTTAAACTAAGTAATTGTGATATTTGGGAAAGTGAGACCAGAATAATAAACTACTTTTTTTTGCATGGATGATGGAATCCATAGTTCTTAGAGTGTTTCCTTTCTTACCTTAACTTTACTCTATGCAGTACTGTTAATTTTACTTTAACATGTCCTTATACGTTTCGTAACCAGTCGTCAAAGAAAATAACGATGAAAAATAGAGTAATTTATATTTATGAAAGAAAATTTTAAAAATACCGAAATAATACCGAAATACCGGTATACCGGTATTTAAAATAAAAATACCGAATCAATACCGGTATTTTCAAAAGGATAATACCGACATGCCCTATACACAATTCGCACAGCGCCTGCTTGGCTACTTTTGAAACCATTGGATTGTTACGTATTAGATACTCTTGAGAGAATGCCCATTCTCACTAACAATTAATAAAATTTAAAAGCCCTTATCAGCTTTTTCTATGTCCAAATCCTTGTTTTTGGTACGCGTATGTATGACATACTAGTGAAACCCGCGCAACTTCGTTTGCGTGTATTTATGTATGCACAGTAGCGCCATCTATATCAGACTTTTGATGAAATCTTACGGGTTTTTTTTTTAAACTATACTTTAACGGACCGTATCAGAAAATCTGACGATTACCTACACTTCCGGACACTTGAATCGAGCCACCCAGCAGTTTCAACTTTGATTGCTGGTAACTTAACAAAAGTATATGATCAACGAAAAAGTTTTTATGCAATTTGGAAGCTGGTACACTTTACATTAATAAGGTATACTTAATTCCAAATTTAAATTTCAATAACTTGATAAAATTACAATTTTAAGTGAAACTTGTCCTGTATAACCTTTCTCAAAGACAAGACTCGGGTTGAATTTTTGAAAAAAAAAAGGAATTATTGGAAAAAAAAAATATTCAGTAACTTGTATTGCCTCCGAGAGCGTTTATGATTGTAGTCATGCGATTTGGCATGGAGTTAATCAACGTCATTATGAAGTGTTGTGGAATGTTCTCCCATTCCTCCTCGATGGCAACTCTCAGCTCTTCCAAAGTTTGTGGTGCTGGTTGGTGAGCTCGAACACGCCTCTTTAATTCGTCCCATAGACGTTCGATGGGATTCATATCAGGGCTCCTTGCTGGCCATTCCATTGTCGTGATTCCAACATCATGAAGGTATGCCCTGACGATTCCTGCAGTGTGCGCTCTTGCATTATCATGCATAAAGATGAAGCCTTGGCCTACAAATCCAGCATATGGCATCACATGAGTCTCTAGGCATTGGTTAATGTATCGACGGGCATTTAGTGTTGGTAGACTTGGTCCTGTCACAACCTCTAGCCCAGTTTTACCATCGGCAGATATTCCTCCCCAGACTATCCACGAGCTCCCGCCATAACTCACTCTCTCTTCAATACAACACTGAACAAAGCGCTCTCCCCGCCTTCGGTAGACCTTCCTCCTTCCATCATTACCATAAAGCATAATCTTAGTCTCATCAGTAAAGAGTACCTTGCTCCATTGGCGTTGAGTCCAATGCAAATGTTCGCGTGCAAACTGTAAGCGCGCCATTCGGTGAGCTCTTGTCAGTTTCGGCCCGTTGGCTGGCTTATGTGGGCTCAGACCACGTTCTTTAAGTCTTTGTCTAATTGTTTGCGCGGAAACAGCCACTCCATGAAAGTCTCGAAGCTGTTCTTGGATCTGTACAGAGGTGAGGTGACGATTTCGTAAACTGGTTGTCGCGATAAATCGATCCTGTCTTTCTGAAGTTACCCGAAATCGCGGTCTTCCTGGATGGCGCACGTATACACCAGTGTCGAGGTATCGATTATTTACCCTTTGCACAGCAGAACGGCTTAAAGCAAGCTGTGATGCTACATCGCGCTGACTTCGGCCCGACTGTAGAAGCGCCACAGCTTGCGCGGCTAGAAGAGGCGGTGTATCCATAATTTTAACGTTTAAATGGCTCAAATTAAAAAAAACAACAATTTAACGATGTCTTAATTTCAAAACAATTACGGTGAATTCAAAATTATGGAGTTAAATAAAAAAATTATGTTAATTTAGATCAACTTTTCTTTTCAAAAGAATGCACTAATTTGGATTTTGTTTCGTTTTTCCATTTGATAAATTCAAAATTGGAACAACAGCACTTCAAAATCATTATGAATATACCAGCATCAAAACTGCATAAAAACTTTTTGATTAACTTAAGAATATTTTTATGTTCTATGTTAAGAATATTTTTATGTTCTATGTCATTTCACATAAAAATGTAGGGTGGCTCGATTCATGTGTCCGGAAGTGTATTTAATGGACATATTAACGTATTCTGCATTCTAACGGTAACATATACAACTGGGCACTATATCAATTTGTAGCATTAAATATTTTTTTATCAAGAATGGTGTGCACAGTTTATAACTTGATAGTCACAAAGATAATACAAAATGTAAATCAGGCCGATCGTATGCTTGTTACTTGCCACCTGTGTGGTATAAAAAATAAAAAAAAACATGACGTTGCTAAAGAGAAAAAGATGCATTCAATATGACCATTTACTGTCAAAATTTGACACATCAAACGTCAAGTAATTGAAAAGCAAAAACAAGCGAGGGCTACTATGAAAGTGTCCATCCGAAACAACGAAACACGTAGTGCTGTCAAAAAAGATATTACTAGCATGGAAGTAATAAGTACTACATACACAGTACTTATTACTTCCATGATTACTAGTTAGAATAATATTCAAAACTGGTTAGAACTCAACGAAACGTCAGTTCGTATTTTCGGAATTTCGATTTCATAGTAGGCCCGTTTTGATTTCCTTCAGAACGTTGAGATATGCGTTTTTGCTAAATAAACCGCCGTATCTTTTTTTTACGTAAACTTAGCAATTTGATTTTTTCACGACTTCATGGGACCGTAGACCTATACGGTTCAAATTAGAAAAAGGGTCTTGACAGACAGACGGACAAGAAAGTGATCTTATAAGGGTTCCGTTTTTCCTTTTGCGGTACGGAACCCTAAAAATAGGTCAAATAAGGTGTCATCATCTCGCGCGCGCTCGCGAGTTTCATGCGCGCGGCGCGACGAATAAACTCGGATTTTCATGCGGGTTTCAGCGTGATTCTTGAGTCATTGGCACTTCCCTGACCACGAAGCTGCGTGTAACATACTTATTATACAAAGAAAACACCGAGACTATAAACGTCATAGCATCACATAATCAGCGCCCTCTGGTGCGCGAAACCAACGCGCCACCATATGCGGCTGTCAATTTTTTTTTAACACCGATTGAGCAAGCCCCACAGTAAATTCGAGACTTGTGTTATGGGATACTAAATCAACGTCAACGTTGCTATATTTTATAATAAAACATACATATATGTATATATTTATTGTATCGATTATATTATGTATGTAGGTATATATATAATATTTATTTTAGAATATTTTATTTTAACAAGCCGCGTTCGTGAATTTCTGCACTCCCAAGGGTTGACTGGTAGAAAATGCATTTAGCATTAAGTCCGCCTGTTGTATCAGTACTTTGTATTGTGGTCAATAAAGATAATTAAATAAATAAATAAAATATATAGATAAACATCCAATACCCAGGCCAATCAGAAAAAAATCTTTTTTCATCATGACCCGACCGGGATTCGAACCCGGGGCCTCCTGGGTGGCATGGCGGTCTGGCATGGTAACCATTACGCCACGGAGGTCGTCTGTGCCGGTGGCCAAAATTAGAACTAACGAATAAGCCTTTAATACAATTACCTTCAATAGCTTCGACGCCCTTGTACAATAGTTTATTACTCCAGTTAGGGTTGGCTGGAAGAGATCTCTTAAAGAGATAAGCTCACCTTTGTACACTACAACTTTCACTGTAATTAGGTTTAATTTATGTGCAATAAAGAATATATAATATCAATATAATATTACCTTCAATAGCTTCAATACTAGCGGCCCCTCCATCGGCACAGATAAGTTTGTGGCGCTGTAAGTCCCAATCAGTCGCAGTCCGCAGATAATGTAGAAACAAAAGCCAATCTAACTGTAGGTTTGCTCCGGTAATTTAAAAAGTTGATTGAATACTAAAGAATGATAGATTACAAGAACTATTTTTCGACGAGCATAGAGATGTTATTTCCTTTCATACATTGACAATAAGAAAAATCGTTTTCATTTTTTGGAAATTATTCAGCCGTCGGTCACGGTTAGGGTTGCCAACTTGGGGTGGTTGTCGGGATAACTCCACGTGGTCCACCCCGGGCACCGTACCGTAACCCGTGGGCCCTCCACCCACGGGCCAGGGGCTTTGGCTTAACCGTCCGGGCCGCGAAGAAGACAACCTCTATAAAAATCACGAGCGCACGAGCACGAGCTCATCATGAAAATTTATGGAAACGCAAAACAATAACAAGAATTTAACAATTTCTTTGACAGTGACAGACAGTTTAGAAAAAGCGCGCTCAGAAATTAACGTTTCAAAGTCAAAATCAAAAATAGTTTATTCTGTAGGCCCACGCGGCCTGCGGGCACTTAGTTAGACACGTCTTTTACAACATATTTTAACTATAAAATAGATAAGCTACTCTATAAACTACCACCATTTCGGGAACAAAGCAAAATGACCACCGGTAAAAGAAATGGCGAAAGAAAACCGCTTACGGCCTTTTTTGTCCAACTACATTCTTTTTTTTTCAATGTTAACAAAAAATAAATATCCCATATATAACCGAGTTATCATCAACCGTGTCATTTACAAGTATGATTGGCAACCCTCACGGTTGTTATTGATTAATGAAAGTCGTTAAAAAATTCATGAGAATAGGTTTTTTACAAACATATTCTCTTGTCATAAGTACACACAGTAATAAATGATTCGTATAATTTTATTAATTTACTCTATAAACTACTACCATTTTGGAAACTTTTTTGTAATTTTTTATTTATTTTTAGGGTTCCGTACCACAAACGGAAAAAACGGAACCTTTTTATGATCACTTTGTTGTCCGTCTGTCTGTCTGTCAAGACCCTTTTTCTCGGGAATGCGTGGAGGTATCGGGTTGAAATTTTAACCGTATACTCAGGTGTACGGCCCCATGAGGTTGTGAAAAAATCAAATTTCTAAGTTTACGTAAAAAAAAGATACAACCGTTTATTTAGCAAAAAAAAAACGCTTATTTCAACATTTTGAAGGAAATCAAAACAAGTCTACTATGAAATGAAATTCCGAACATACGGACTGTCGTTTCGTTGAATTCTAACTAGTTTTGAACCTTATTCTAACTAACACCTAATGTTTTTTTGACAGGAGTATGTGTTTCCCAGGCAGCACCCGTTCACGAGTTGACGCAAGAGTCAGCCATCGCTGTGCTCAACCATATTAGAGGGAACTCAGCGACTCGACTCCCGACGCCACCACCAGTTTGGACATTTAAGCTAGCATGACATACTCAACCCTATCATTGTATTATTTTTGTGACTACCAAGTTATAACGTGCACACCATTCTTGAAAAAAATATTTAATGCTACAAATTGATTTAGTACTCATTTGTATATGTTACCGATAGAATGCAGAATACGTTAATGTGTCCATTAACTAGGTAATCTGCAGATTTACTGATACGGTCCGTTAAAGTATACAATTTTAACTAAAAAGCTCATAGGTATTTGCACTTTACCTTTTATAGTTTGCGTGTAGACGAATTCAATTACGAAAGACAGTGAAATAATTTTAAAATTACGCTAGGTCCACGGAGCCCCGCTTCCTATTTCTAGGGAAGGTAAACCTAACGAACCTACTGTTACACATTCCGTTGTGGTTGTGGCGCACACGCTAGAACCAAAATGGTCGCGTACTGCGCGGTTTCAGAGGAGTTTCCTCCCGTGAACGCTGAAGCTGTGGAATAAGATCCCCGCAGAGATCTTTTCTTTAGTTAGACTATAATATGGGGTTCTTTAAAAGGGGCATTAAAAGATTTTTACAGTGTCGCCAATGCGCGAGTGATACTCCCGGTGATGGAATGCAAGCGTCCATAGGCTAACGGTGACCGCTTACCATCAGGCGGGCCGTAAGCTTGATTGCCACCTTAGTGGTATAAAAAAAAACTACGTACGGAACCCTCTGTGGGCGAGTCCGACTCGCTTTTGCTTTTCTTACCTTACTCTAACTGTTCCCTCTCCATTTTTGCCAAACATGTCCAATGTACAGACATATCGGGGTCTACTGTTTTATCATATGTATAGATAACTAATGAAACTCGTGCAACTTCGTTTGCGTGTATCCCGCTTTCCCGTGGGAATTTCGGAATGTATTATACCTTATAAACCTTCCCCTCGAAGCACTCAATCTATTTAAAAACCGCATCCAAGTCCGTTGCGTAGTTTTAAAGATATATAAAGACAATAAATATATAGCGACAATTCATACAGATTGAGCTAGCCCCAAAGTAAGTTCGAAACTTGTGTTATGGGATACTAACGCAACGATGATATTACATTTTATAACAAATACATATATTATATAGATAAACATCCAAGACCCGAGGCCAATCAGAAAAAGTTGGTTTTTCATCATGACCCGACCGGGGATCGAACCCGGGACCTCCTGGGTGGCGGTCTGGCGTGGTAACCATTACGCCACAGAGGTCGTCAAAGCTCGTCAAAGATCTAAGCATACTTAAATAGCGACAGACATACATACAATCAGTAAGATACTTGAGTCAGCGGAAGCGACTTCATTTTATACTAAGTAAAGAAAGAAATAATTAAGAAAGAAATTATAACGTGACGTAGGTATCTGTGTACTGTACACGTCACGAGATACGTCACTATTCATCACAAAGTTATGTTTACAAGTTTACAAACAGCCACAAACCAAATCAAAATTTGTTTAGCAATAATGTTACAAACAAATCCTAAATATACAAATCCTAAATATACAAGGTGTTGATTTAGTCAGTTGCAATATTTGAAAATAAAATCGTAAGTGGCGTAAATAATTCGTCGGTTCTATTTTAATAGTCGTAAACAGATAGTACCTGTATTTTTTTTTACTAACAAAGATTTGAGAGCTTTTTCAATAATCCTCTATCAATGCGCAGAATGGACGTCGACAATATTCTTGTATTTATGAGCAAAGAGTATGTTTTAAGTCGCTGGCCACTTTTATGAAACTGTTTGACGGCTTGACGCGAATCTGCTGTCAGTAGTGACAGTTAATAGATGGAATCTGGACCTATGTACTGTTTTTATGGAAAATACAATTTAAAGAATTTTCCTAATTTTTCTGCGGCGTTTCTTTGGAGGCTTTAGAGCGGTAGTGACCACCGCCTCTCGCCCGTCGGCGCCCTCTCACACGGAGTGATTTCATAACATAAAAGGTATGGTGTGCCATGCGGGCGGATTTGGATTTTCGTCAAAAACATTATATTAAAATGTAAGTTTTATTTATGTAATGTTTTTTTCACATATTCGTGTTCAGTATCAGCAGTAGATACGCCCCCAAAAATATTTCAACTGTACAAAGAACACATTGTATTTGTACAGATGAAAAATAAGGCAACTGTTGATTCATAATAAGTAAATTGTACATTATGATGAAAATATTTGTTTTCTTGTGTACCTACATTATGCGAACAGATACAAGACAACAGTTAGACACAATATAAGATAATGAAAACAAATAAATAAATAATTTTGTTTGTTTGTTTTTGACAGCCCGATGGTGCGTTGGTAGAGTAGTGATCCTACCTACGAAAGAAAGAAAATGGTACAAAACTGATAGTTTTTTATTTCTATGCAGTAAAGTTACAAAAGAAAGAAATGTTTTCTATAATATAAAAATGAACCACCAAATGTGTTGCTAAGCGCAAATCTCGAGAACGGCTGGACCGATTTCGCTAATTCTTTTTTTAGAATATTCCTTGAAGTACGAGGATGATTCTTACTGAGAGAAAAATTAAGGATTCCCACGGGATAGGGTAGGGTAGGGTAGTCGTAGGGTAGGGGTCCTACCCCTACCCTACGACTACCCTACCCTACGACGTACGTACCCTACCCTACCCCTACCCCTAGGTAGGGGTAGGGTAGGGTAGTGCCTCTATTTAAAAATTTCAATTTACTACTCCTATCCTTACTTATATACCTTGTTGGTTTGTACGAAACCCTCGGTGCGCGAGTCCGACTCGCACTTGGCCGGTTTTTTACAGTAATATATCCTTTGTCTGGTACCCATAACTCAAGCACTAGCCAAGCAATTGGCCATGTGGCGCTGTATGAAAAAAATGAGCTGTATGAAAGTATATTTAAATCGAAAATTTCCAAAAATATCAGAAAACGATTTATTAAAACTTTTATATGGACCATCGCCCTCGATGGATGTGGGACATGGACCATGACACAAAGAGACGGAAAGATTAGAGGCATTTGAAATGTGGTGCTGGAGGAGAATGGAAAGAATAAAATGGACAGAAAAGATCAATAGTGAAGAAGTGCTGCAGAGAGACTTTGAAACGAGAAATAGAAATTAGAAGAGGTAAACTAATGGGACATCTTATAAGACACGACGAGTTTATCAGAAACATCTTAGGAGGTAAGATAGAGGGAAGAAGAGGAAGGGGAAGGCTGAGAAGGGCGTACAAGGTTTAAGTGAAACAAAGGACAGGCGTCGTATAGAGGTGAAGGAGCTGGTACAGGAAAGGGAAAAATGGAGACTGCTACACCACCAAGAGCTGCAGCTCTTGAATTCAAAGATTTTTTTGAAGTGAAAACTTCTTTAGCGGCGCTTGGCACTTTTTATAGATGGGTAAAAAATGTTAAACTCGCATCAGATCCGTAGCCTGATCGAGAAAGCGTTAGATTCCCTAACCATTCCAAAATCACTCTCGGAGTGCAACCCATCCTTTTTTAAATATTTAAAACCAAGTCACTAGATTGCATTGTTTATTTCGGCTACCTATCGCTCTTAGAATATAAAATTAAGTTTTTTGTAATTTAATAATGTACTTAAAATTTCATGTGTAACGACATAAAGAACAAACTTAACAAAATAGTTTTTGCTTGTGTTTTTTCTTCTATTGTTCGTAAAGGTTCGTTAAATTTTTACTACGAAAAAATTCAGAGACCGGTTTTGGTAGATTTTTTCGGTAGCCGACTTTTTGTAAACTCGCTATCACACTTTTGCTTTGACTGGCAGAGCCTATCCACTACCCTACATGGCTCTGTAACAGTGCGGGCGTTGGATAAAAAATTTGTAACCAATTTATCCAGAAATACACTCGCTATTAACTGGTAGTGGCTCGTAAATGAGCTGCTTGACCGTGGCAGTACAGGGGTTTTATTCTTGAAAATAATTTCGCCCGATCGACATTGGATTGTTACGTTTAAGTAATCTTAACAGACTATCATATCAACCCATAATCATCCCACTGCTGGGATACGGGTCTCCCTTCAATCGAAGGTGATTGGAGCGTACTCTGCCACGCTGCTCCAATGCGGATTGGCAGATGCCGGTGTTTTCAAAGCGCCCTAAGGCCACCGACTTGGCGTAACGACTGTCATCTATCGACAACAGCCGGGACCGACGGCTTAACGTGCCCTCCGTAGCACGGAGAAGCTCGAGATAACGAAACCCTTCCAAACGCTGGCTAAGGTCGACGTCGCTTAACTTGCGTGTTCATATTAGAGTGCGACTCACAGCGACGCCATCGAGCTCCTTAACAGACTATATCTAGCTCTAATTAAATACAAAACTAAATGAAATCGGATTGTACGCCAACCAAATAATTATTGAATACAGACGACCTCCGTGGCGTAATGGTGACATCGGGTCATGATGAAAAACGTTTTTTTTTTTTTTCACAAAGTTGGCAAACAAGCATACGGTCGGCCTGATGGTAAGCCGTCACCGTAGCCTATAGCTTGCAATACCGGAGGGATCACTCACACGTTGCCAACCCTCCCAAGTGGAGTTCTGGAGACCTTACTCACCGTAGGAACCAATATGGTCGAGACCAATGCTATATTTGGCTACGCTACGATCTTCTGTAAGATGGAGGTCCTTCCCCAGACGAGCTGCTCCGATTTGTGCGGATTATCCGCTGTGCCCTACCTCTGTTAAACCTCTCGTAAATACTGTAATTTTTTTTGGAGTGGTAGAGCAATTATTACGAAATGGGCTGGCTCGACCGGGGAAGTACCACCCTCTCACAGAATATCGACGTGAAGCAGTAATGCGTTTCGTTCGGTGAGTGAGAGATCCGAAAGCCCAACTCCTTCCCTATACCCTCTTTCCCCCTCCTTCTTTCCCTTTCCTTCCTCCAACCTCCTTGGTGGACAACGCATTGGTAGCGCCCCTGGTGTTACTGATGTCCATAGGCGGCGGTGACCGCTTTCCATCAGGTGGCCCGCTTGCTTGTTTGTCTACTGTATGACATAAAAATAAAATAAAAAAAATAAAAATTAATAAATGAAAAAAATAAAATATCCATGAGCACCGGTAACTGCTTACCATCCATCAGGTGACGAGCTGACTTTATTGTCCTCAACCGTCATAAAAAAACAAGTTACGTAGTCTGTTATAATAATCATACATGACCTAAATGTAAATAATATACGTAATGATCATGTCTTAAAGTTTTTGGAGTTATTTATACAAAAAATTATAACATAACATCTATAAATACATAAGTTGATGTGTCTGTCTGTACATAAAAAATGTTATATTGGCGTGAAGCAGCACTGTGTAGTTCAATAAAGGAGAGAGATTCGGAAACCCAAATCGATCCCTTTTCTACCATTAGTTTGATGTTGGTAACGGTTTAGAGAGTGGTATTTCTGTGTCCTATGAGCTGCGGTGAGTAAGGTCTCCAGAGCTCCACGCTCCACGTGGGAGGATTGGGAGGGTTGGCAACGCGTGAGTAATACCGCCGGTATTGCAAGCGTCTATAGGCTTCGGTGACGGCTTACCATTAGGCCGACCGTAGGCTTGTTTGCCACCTTTGTGGTATAAAAAAAAGCTGCGGTGATCACTTACCATCAGGGGACTAGCATGCTTGTCTGCCAACGTATACTATAAAAAAGCATTATTAAAATACAGTAGGTAGGTACACAAAGTTATATTCTTACCAAAAAGTTTTTTTTACTGTCCAAAAATATGGTCCGGCCGTTTCGGAGATTTTCGGCTGTTTCCGAAACGGCAGATTCGCTTTTGACGGGACATTTAATTAGATAACTTATGAAGAGTATACTTTCTTTTCTTTAGAATTCCCATGGGTATGGGAAAAGTGAGATTGTGCACGCGAAACCGCATGCTTTCGCAAGTTTTACATATTTCAATTATCACAGTCTCGTCATAAAGTCATTTTTGTTTGATTGTATAAAAATTAACACTCATTTTTGGTCTTAAAAATTAGAGCTAATATTTTTGAGTACCTTGGCTATTATTAAGCCGAAGTGTTAAGCTCGCTACATACATAATCCGGTCAGCATAGCCGAGCGGTAAAATCTTATATGTGTACTAGCGACCCTGCCCGGCTACGCACGGGTTTTATTTTTTCCCGTGGGAATAATGTTTTTCCGTGTTAAAAAGTAGCCTATGTCACTCTCCCAGACCTTAACCTATCTCCAAAAAGAACCATGTCAATCCGTTCGTTATTTTCGACGTGAATTAAGGACAAACAAACACTTTCGCATTTATAATACGGATGTAGAATATTCAGAAAACAGAAAATCCTAGCTTTTCCCCGCGGCTTCGCTCGCTGTTAATTTTATGACATAGATCTCGTTTGACAACAAAACAATCCATAGCGCGAGTTGTGGCGCCATCTGTTGGCCTACACCGCAATTGCAGCCACATCTATCATATATCAAATATTTTCCCATTTTAATGACATAGATACTTTCACGGGATAAAAAATAGCCTATGTTGGGCTCTGGACCCCTGACAATATGTACACAAATTTTAATGATCGGCTGATTAGTCAAGCCGTGAAGGAATAACAAAAAACTCACTTTCTCATTTATAATATTAGTTAGATTCATCACATAAAACACACACAAATGCCATCACATAAAATGTTTGCTCGAACGGGAATCGAACCCACACCCTCTGGTGACGAAAGTAGGATCACTACCAACACATCACCGGGCTGTAACTTGATAATTAAATACAAAAACTTAACTTTTTATCTGCCTTTAAGTACTTCATAAGCATTTTGTTTAGTTTTTTTTTGTTTTGGTACAGAGAGCCAATTAACAGTACAATAAAGAGTATTCATAACAAAAAAAACTATTAATAAACCAACAAGTTTAAAGTTAACCCGCCAGTTAACTGGTTTATTGACGACGTTATTTAACGAAGGTATAATAACTCCTAAAATAGACTCCGTTTTTTTCTTTGGATTCACATAAATAAGTAAAACAGGTTGCTTGACTTTAACTTGCTATAGCAGATGTTCTATTTCACGAAGAGCATTTAGCAATTAATGTTGTAACGTTCACATACCTATACATTTTTTATACCACTAAGGCGGCAAACAAGCATACGGCCCGCCGGATGGTAAGCATCACCGTAGCCTATAGACGCTTGCAATACCGGGGGTATCACTCACACGTTGCCAAGCCCCCAAGTGGAGCTCTGGAGACCTTACTTACCGAAGGACCACAACATGGTCAAGACCAATGCTATTTGGCTACGATCTTCTGTAAGGTGAAGGTGTGAAGGAACGAATTGTGGTCAATGCCTTAACAGGATATTGTTGCCTCAATAAGCACATGTCCAACTTAGGGCTGAGTGACACACGCACCTGCAGACGATGTAAGGAGGCTGATGAAACACCACTGCATCTTCTGGGGGAATGTGGGCCACTTATACACAAGCGCAGCACTCATCTAGGGAAACACTTATTAAGCCCAGATGAGTTAAAGGAGTTCCCCCCTAAGCAAATCCTGCGGTTCATCACAGCTGCAGGGTTTAGCGGTGAGCTCTAACAAATCATGTGGCGATCAAAATAGACCAGTCCTGGTCGCAGTGCTATTAAAGCCGCACAAAACAAAAAAAAAACAAAAAATAAAGGTGAAGGTCCTTCCCCAGACGGGCTGCTCCGATTTGAGTGGATTATCCGCTGTGCCCTACCTCTCTTGAACACATTGTTTACAAGTTCGTAGCCTCGGAAACGCGCGTAAAATCAGTCACGCACACTAAAGTAACACAACACAAAGCACATAGCAGAGTGGTCTTCGTGTATGAATATCTGTAAGTGCATCTTAGCGATTCTGTGTGTCAAACAAACACGCAAAGCAACATCGATGCTAGCCAGTGTTTGGATGGGTTTCGTTATCTCGAGCTTCTCCGTGACTTTGGCACTTTAATCCATCGGTCCCGGCTGATGTGGATAGATGACAGTTAGGCCAAGTCGATAGTCTACAGCCGGCTTGACAACACTGGCCTCTGCCGATTGGAACAGCGTGGCAGAGTACGCTTTAAAGGATTAAAGGTCTCACTTCAATTGAAGTGGACTTCAATTGCAATGAGACCCGTATCCTTGCAGTAGGATGATTGTTGATAATGATGACGAATATTGTTATTATCAAAAATTCCCAATAGGTATACTACATTACACGCAATATATTATAAAAGTAATATATATAATAACATGAAATTAACAAACTAAAAACGAAAATGACAATAAAAATTAAAAACTAATATTAAAAATTGAGAAGGCATGGTCCCTGTGGCAGGGTGCCCAAAATGGCGGCAACGTTACCTCGCTGAACGGCGATAGAGATCCGTTGAGCGAAGTAACTGCCAGCCTTTGGGTCACCAGTGGTTTGTCGCAGCTTTTTTGCGATGTCCCTAAAAAAGGACAACGCACTGGAACCCCACGGGCCTAACGTTTCTACACCAAAAGCCACAAAATCGTAGGAGCCGGTCAGCTGCCCATATTTTGTGGGTTTAAGTTTCTCGGCGGAAAAGTTCAATAAAAGTTTTTAAAAAATAAATTGATGGAATGTTTAGGTTAATAGGTTAATGATTATATCATTAAATTAAGAAAATATTTATATAAATTGAGTTATGACCCGATTTGCTAATACACTTCCGGACACATGAATCGAGCCACCCTACATTTTTATGTGTAATGACATAGAACATAAAATATTCTTATGTTAATCAAAAAGTTTTTATGCAGTTTTGATGCTGGTATATTCATAATGATTTTGAAGTGCTGTTGTTCCAATTTTGAATTTATCAAATGGAAAAACGAAACAAAATCCAAATTAGTGCATTCTTTTGAAAAGAAAAGTTGATCTAAATTAACATATTTTTTTTATTTAACTCCATAATTTTGAATTCACTGTAATTGTTTTGAAATTAAGACATCGTAAAATTGTTGTTTTTTTAATTTGAGCCATTTAAACGTTAAAATTATGGATACACCGCCTCTTCTAGCCGCACAAGCTGTGTCGCTTCTACAGTCGGGCCGAAGTCAGCGCGATGTAGCATCACAGCTTGCTTTAAGCCGTTCTGCTGTGCAAAGGGTATACCATCGATACCTCGACACTGGTGGATACGTGCGCCGTCCAGGAAGACCGCGATTTCGGGTAACTTCAGAAAGACAGGATCGATTTATCGCGACAACCAGTTTACGAAATCGTCACCTCACCTCTGTACAGATCCAAGAACAGCTTCGAGACTTTCATGGAGTGACTGTTTCCGCGCGAACAATTAGACGAAGACTCAAAGAACGTGGTCTGAGCCCACATAAGCCAGCCAACGGGCCGAAACTGACAAGAGCTCACCGAATGGCGCGCTTACAGTTTGCACGCGAACATTTGCATTGGACTCAACGCCAATGGAGCAAGGTACTCTTTACTGATGAGACTAAGATTATGCTTTATGGTAATGATGGAAGGAGGAAGGTCTACCGAAGGCGGGGAGAGCGCTTTATTCAGTGTTGTATTGAAGAGAGAGTGAGTTATGGCGGGAGCTCGTGGATAGTCTGGGGAGGAATATCTGCCGATGGTAAAACTGGGCTAGAGGTTGTGACAGGACCACGTCTACCAACACTAAATGCCCGTCGATACATTAACCATTTCCTAGAGACTCATGTGATGCCATATGCTGGATTTGTAGGCCAAGGCTTCATCTTTATGCATGATAATGCAAGAGCGCACACTGCAGGAATCGTCAGGGCATACCTTCATGATGTTGGAATCACGACAATGGAATGGCCAGCAAGGAGCCCTGATATGAATCCCATCGAACGTCTATGGGACGAATTGAAGAGGCGTGTTCGAGCTCACCAACCAGCACCACAAACTTTGGAAGAGCTGAGAGTTGCCATCGAGGAGGAATGGGAGAACATTTCACAACACTTCATAATGACGTTGATTAACATCATGACATGACTGCAATCATGAACGCTCTCGGAGGCAATACAAGTTACTGAATATTTTTTTTTTCCAATAATTCCTTTTTTTTTTTCCAAAAATTAAACCCGAGTCTTGTCTTTGAGAAAGGTTATACAGGACAAGTTTCACTTAAAATTGTAATTTTATCAAGTTATTGAAATTTAAATTTGGAATTAAGTATACCTTATTAATGTAAAGTGTACCAGCTTCCAAATTGCATAAAAACTTTTTCGTTGATCATATACTTTTGTTAAGTTACCAGCAATCAAAGTTGAAACTGCTGGGTGGCTCGATTCAAGTGTCCGGAAGTGTAATTAATTTGAAAACGTTAAAATGTACATTTTGATTACCTACGTCTAGTATTCAGTGAAATCTGTGGGACAACCATGAAAGTGTCCATCCGAAACGAAGAAACACATAGTCCTGTCAAAAAATACATTACTAGTTAATGATAGTTAATGGTAATGACTGAAAATCAGCGTTTGCTTTCTGAGCAATCTTTATCGCTGAGTTATTGCCTTTTTGTGTCACTGCGGTACAATAATGCTCTTAATGTGGATGTTAATGTAAATGTGTATCTATTTGTATGTTTGTGCCTCAGTTATGCAAATAAAGTTATACTATACTATACTAGTTAGAACAAGGTTCAAAACTGGTTAGATTTCAACGAAAGGTCAGTTCGTATTTTCGGAATTGCGTTACATGGTCGCCCCGCTGATTAGAGTTACCTAAAAAAAACTAATTTTTACTTCGTTCGGTCGGTCAGATTTTTCTGCAGAACACCGCGATGGCGCTGACATCATAATCGGCCTAAAATAAATCAAAGTAAACCGATTATAATAATTGTTGTCTTGTGACAGCTATTAAGATTAAATCCTTCTTTTATTGTTTAATGACAAAAGCAATTATACTACAAAGTTAACAAAAAAGATGTATTTTAAGTGTATCAATTTAAATGATTAAAGATATTTGACATTATTAATTTTATAAATTAACAATTTTACAAGTGTTTCACTTATTTTTACAAAACAAAAAAAATACAATTAAATAAAATGTTAGCACGGTCATTCTAAACATTCGAAGTAACATTAATTTACAATAAAATCGGTAAAATCGTTCAAAATATAATAGTGAATAAAATTTGAAAGTTCCCCGTCTTTCTCCTTTAGGGAAAATTTTTTATTCAAGGCCAAAGTTAAAAAAAAATTGTTTTACGCGATTTTCAGCAAAACGGTAAGTTTTATAATAAAAATACCTTAAACAAAAATGTAGATCATAAAATTATTTATAAAAAATGTCTCAATACTTTTTTTCAAACGATTCAAAATGTTATAATTGTCATAATATTTTTATGACAAAATTTACAGGTTTTGCAGAAAATCGCGAAAATATTCTTTTTTTTTTACTTTGGTTTGAATATATTTTGTTCATACAGGAGAAAGACGGGGAACTTTCAAATTTTATTAATAACTATATTTCGACGGTTTTACCGATTTTCAGCTTGTTATAAGTTTATGTAGTTTCACTTTTATTTTTGGTCTAATTTGACCGGATTATGTATTCAGTTTGGCAGATATAAATGCAGAATTATCATGAAGATATAGTTTTTATCAAAATCTGTCTCGGACCTCTTTTGTATTTTTCGCTATCTCAAAATTTTAAGATCTTTTTCACATTTAATTTTGACCTTCGATTCCATTTGAATTCACCTTATTATACAGACGTCAACCAAATAGTTAATTGGTGTTTACAAATAATGATTCATTATAAAATTACATCACGTCAAAAGTATAGCAAAACCACAATATTTTATTTTGTATTGCACATATATTTAAGGAAGCAATAAATATTGAGTATTGAATAATTGAGTCAGTGAGTGTGGTTTCTCCCTGGGACGTCAATAAACTTCATAGCTTATTGTCAATCTGAGGTCGTCGTCAACCCTACAGGAGACATCGGTGGGAATGTGTGGTGGGCTTGTCCCGAATAATTGAGTCAATGTAAAGTTAGTATTTTCCGCGTGGATTTACGCCTAATGGAGTCATCAAACTCTCATTTTATTTTTATCCCAAGTTAAGGCCTACGGTCTGCAACAGAAGTAGATATGCTTAAACAATAATAAATTCTACACAATACACACAGTGCCACGGTCCCAAAGTAAGAAAGTTTTGGCCTGTTCGTGTTATGGGTACAGGACAACGGATATACCACAGAACACAGAAAGAAGGAGAAATGTAATTAGATGGTTTTTGTACCGGAACCAATGTCGCCACTTACACACACAATTACATTTTAACACATTAATAGAATAATCTCGACAGTCACTCTCGCACAAATCGTAAGCCCGTAATTTGCAGTTCGATTACGAACACGGAGTAAGAAGTTTATTATAGTGACGGGCACCTAACGAAATAGGGCGACAAGCGACTTAGAACAATCAAGTTCCTGCACATTTGTGCAGAAAATTGTGTAGAAAATGGCGACATGCGCCCCGCGCACAAACCATATCTCTTGTATTCTGATATCTGTGGGATATACCTATCAGGGTAAATCATACATCATACTTCATACTAATATTATAAATGAGAAAGTGAGTTTGTTTGTTTGTTCACGGCTTGACTAAGCAGCCGATCATTATGAAAATTAGTATACATATTGTCAGGGGTACAGAGCCCAACATAGGCTACTTTTATCCCGTGAAAGCATGTCATTCCAATAAGAAAATATTATAACGGCCAACAGATGGCGCCACAAGTCACACTGAGTTGTTTTGTCAAACGAGATCTATGTCATAAAATTAAGCAAACGAAGCCGCGGGGAAACGCTAGTTAAGTATATAATTAAAATACATAGAAAACACCCAGGCAACATACATACTTATTATTGTCCTATCTTCACCACCAGAGGGCGCGGGTTTGATAGCCGTTTGTGGCAAAATTTATGTGAGTTCATCCAAGTCTGGGTGTGTTCTTTGTATTATCACTACATAGTATAAAACAAAGTCGCTTTTTCTGTCCCTATGTCCCTATGTCCCTTTGTATGCTTAAATCTTTAAAACTACGCAACGGATTTTGATGCGGTTTTTTTTAATTGATAGAGTGATTCAAGGGGAAGGTTTTAAAGTATCATACATTCCAAAATTCCCACGGGAAAGCGGGATACACGCAAACGAAGTTGCGCGGGTTTCGCTAGTAAGTATATATTTACAATAAACATACACGTACCCATAACACAAGCAGATTAAGCCTAGCTTACTTCGGGACCAGGATTTATCTATATATATAAAATTCAAAGTCCTGACTGACTGACTGACTTAACTATATATCAACGCACAGCCCAAACCGGTGGGTCTAGAGATTCCAAATTTGGACTGTAGGTTTCTATGTCATAATGTTTGTGAAACTTAGTATTTAGGTATTACCTACTTTTGGTAAATACATTATTTTTCTTTAATATTATAACTTTATTTGCGTTCTAACCTTAGTCTAAATGATTAATGCTATATCCTATAATTATTGTTAACGTATTAAATCAAAAAAGTGACCGAAAATCCAACAAAAAGTAACCTAATAAACCGTAGTAAGTTTAAATTATTTCACCTATAAGTACCTACACAACTAAAAATAAAACATTTTTTATTTTTATTTGCTCATATAATATAGTATCAACTTAAAAATTGGAAATATTTTGATAACCAGCAATCTTAGAAACAATTTATAAATACATAAATCCTTTCATTTAATCAATAATCATAATGCCATGTTTAACTTTTTTATAATATTAAAAGAAACAGAGTAATTCGTTTTTCGTTGTTTCTGAAAAAATCTTGATTTTGAGTTGATACACTCTTGTAATAGCAGTGCGATATATAAAATTCTAAATTCTGACTGATTTAACTACATATCAATGCACAGCCCAAACCGCTGGGTCTAGAGATTCCAAATTTGGAATGTAGGTTCCTTACGACGTCTAGGGGTGTACTATAAAAGATTTTCAAAATCCTCACGGGAAAACTAGATATACGCAAACGAAGTTGCGTGTATTTTATTAGTTTATTCATAAAGCAAGCAAAGCATAGCAAATACACTTACCTGGATTATTCCGTTTTTCTTGTCAACTTGTTTCTCCTTGTTACTTCTTCTTTTTTCTGTTTTTTCTGTATCTCCTTGTCATCTCATTTCCTTCTCCATGTTCTCCTTCTTCTCTTATAACAAACTATGATGTCCAGTATGCATACTGCAGTGGTGATTGCTGATAAATTGTTCCATGCCAACATGTTTTGTTTGTCTGTAATAAAATTAATATAAAATATTTAGGGACAAAAATCACACAAATTGAGCTAGCCCCAACGTAAGTTCGAGACTTGTGGGATACTAATTCAAAGATAGTATATTTATTTATATCAAATACATATTTATATACCTAAACATCCAAGACCCAGGCTAATTAGAAATAGTACGTTTTTCATCTGACCCAACCGGGATTCGAAACCAGGACCTCCTGGGTCCGGCGTGGTAACCATTACGCCACGGAGGTCGTAAATGATTTAATAATAACTACAAACTCACTCTCAGTGATACTTCATTTTGAGATGTGCACTTGGTCTACTACCCGGCCGCCTCAAGTTTGCCGTTACCTCCCGCCGCGCACACCCCACCGCACCTCAAGGCAGATCCGATATGCTACGCAACTGCGGATCTGCCTTGAGGTGCGGTGGGCTGTGCGCGGCGGGAGGTAACGGCAAACTTGAGGCGGACTGGTAGTAGGTCCATAGCCCATACACATCAGTTTAATTAAGGGTCACTTGTGATGTCATAATATAAATAACCACAACTTTTGTTTAACATTGTAATGTTATTACAGGTTGATCTAAGTCTGTAAAGGGCCCCACAGACTAACAGTCCGCCGGAAGGTATTAGCCTGTCAGTTCATCGCAATACGCCACACACTTACAGTTCCGTTTCAGATTTCGACCTGACGAACGATACGGACTGATAGTGTGTGGCCGCTTCGCGATATCGGCCGGACCGGCCAAAGTCGACAGATATGGGCCGGACCGTCCACGACCTCACGGCTAAATCAACACACACTAACAGGTAGCCGGCCGGCGGCCTTTCGACCGTCATCTCTCGTCAGGCGATCGCCGTCAGTTTTATGATTTTCGACTTTCCAATAATTTTTCGCGGCGCCCTTGCGGTGAACTGACGACTACGGCCTGCTAGTGTGTGGATCCCGAGCCGGTATCCGACCATTGCCGGCAGGCAATAATCGTAGGGCCCCACAGACTATGCAGACCTCGGACGGCAGGCCGCCGGATGCGACCAGGGACTGCAGGCGAACTGTTAGTCTGTGGGGCCCTTTATGTTTTTAGTGTGAAATTGAATCCACAAAAAAAAAATTGTCCTTATCTTTAACTTAATCTTTATGAAATTAAGTTTTGTGTTTTTACATGCTGCCGTCTCTTGTGACACAAAAAAATTATACACTTATTACACAGCGAGATTAGAATGACCGAAATTTTTGGTATCAATATTTGGTACAATCTAAAAGTTTGACGTAGCAGACTCAGAATTTGGTCATGCCTTGTTGAACAAATAAAATACTTACTATGTTATTATTGTTTTTTTACGGCAATAATAACCTGTGATGACTTGAGTATGGTAATTTGTAGTTCTCATTAATATGCAATCATTCATCATCAAAAAATGCTTTAAATGCTTTGAATATAAAATTGTATAGAATTCATACAATAATATAACAGAATTGTTTAACCAACCTTTTAAATTCGCTCTTACATCTTGGCAGTGGTGAAATTTAATGATGATCACATAGTCATAAATTTATACAGACATCAGTCTATGGCAGCTACTACTCTGCTGTCTCAGGGACCCAAAGTGAGTCTTGGCCTTCGATATGAGAGCTCGCCACTGTCTTGTGTACTGCATAATACCCTGCCACTGGGTAGCTAAGTTCATGCAGGTCAGCTTTCACCTAGTTGTTCCAGCGATACCTCAGCTCTATGGCAGCTGGATTAAACCATTATAACGACTTCTGTTTACTGATGTCATGAATGATTTTCTGCAATCAAGTAGGTACCACTCATGTCCCTCTCATAATAATATGTGAATATAGAATCTGGAATCCACTCCAGTAACCTAAAATATCTTCCAAAAGGGTACCAGGTATTCAATGTGTAATACTCCTTGTGTAGTACAGTACTTCTTTTGTTATTCTTTTCTTTATTGTGGACTTGGCCAAGGGATATGTTGAACCTCGGGGTCAAAGTCGCTTCTGGATTTTTTGTGTTTCATTATTCTTATCTGACTCATACAGACTTGTTCCAGGTGAGACATTGTCTCACACACTCTTGCTTCTCTTAGAACTTAATGCTTTATCTTAGATTTATTCTGAAAATTAAATACAAACATTTAAAAATAAAAATGTCAGTCTGAGTCGCTATAAGATGTCCAGCTATTTAATGAAGAAAATAGTCTATCCAAAGATAGTTAGAGTGATCACCGGCTCCCACTTTATCAATCCATTTTCCCGTGGGAAAATGTATAACAAATATCAGTCACTCTCTGGTACCTAATACTCTATTTTAACTCTATCTAACCATATGTACTCAGTATTAAAAACCAATGCTACCATGTTTCTTATATCTTGACCAATGTAGTAAACAATCTTAGCGTGTCTTTTTATTCAAATATCCAAGTGTAAAATCGATAAATCGCCAGAATAATAAGTGTTGTGTTAAATGCCATTTCTAACTATAATATAGTTATTTAAAGAGTTACTATATCATTATTATTTGGGTGTGAATGATAATTTTAATTGCCTATTTTCGTTAAAAAGACATGTTAAGATTGTTTACTACATTGGTCAAGTTTTATGAAACAGGGTAATAATAAAATTACTTTAATACCTACTGAAAGAACAAACAAAAGTATGTACCTACTAAGTATTTCTTATTTTCTAATAATTATGGATATTTTAGCGATAACTTACTCAACTATCTAAATTAGAGAAATAATACAAAAACCTGAAAAAATTGTAAATAAACAAAGAAACGTCAGATTACTTTTTTTTTATTTTTCAATTTTACTGTTGGCAATGTTTGGCTGTTTGCCATGTGAAATTTAGTGAAATTTAGACGGAAATTAGACTATTTTTTGTGGCAATATTTTCTAACAATTATAAATAATGTATTTTTTTTTTATGTTAAATCTTTTTTTATTTTTACTTTACTCTTTGCTTTGTAATGAAATAGGTTATTTTCTGAGAAAAGGAGAAAAGTGCTAAGTGTTGCAAGTAACTAGTATAATGTTTCCCCTACCGTACGAAAGATGTCGCTGGCTGTTTTTAAAAGTCAGTTGTCATAATTATTAGTGAACGGTACCGTGATATTTTTGACGCGGCATATTTAAATTCTTTTGTTGTCACGTACCACCTCGTACGTGTAATGGTCAAGTATGGTGGTACCGGTGGTGACGGTGGTGTGGTGCGGTGCTCATACCCAAGATATGATAAGTATCATTTATCTCGACTAACAGAGATTTTAAATTACTCTGTGCCCAAGACGTCAAAACTTGTAGTCTAAAAAAATTACAAGATCGAATAATATTGCTACGGGAAACTCAACACCCATCAATATTTTTTTTAATTTTAATTTTACAAAATACACACCACATGCGATGACCACCATAACGTACGGTCGGTCTTCTATGGGTTAAAAAAAATTATGCCAATTAATTATCGAATTTATACGTACTAACATGTCAATTTTAAATAGTATAGAAGCAAGTGGAAATTTAGTTAATTTAGATCTTCAGCAAAGAGGGCAGTTTGTTTTGTACAATGATACTTACCTACTTATTTTAAAGTCAACAAAAACAACTTATTACAAATAATTACCACCTTAATGCAAAATATAAAAAAAAAATCGATAGCATGTCACCTTTTTTTTTTTTTTTTTTTTTTACGTCAGAAAAATGCTTTGTGGCAGCCCCACCGCCCGGGGAGCACGCGGTGGGGACTGTGGAACTTACCACTAAAAAACTGACGGGATGCCTCTTGCCCTGTGTGGCGGGGCCACGGGAAACTGGGATACAACCGCGACCCCGCCAGGGTCGTCCGGCCAAGGTACCAGCCGGACACGCTCGCCCCCGATACGCTCCGTCAGCAGTACACCGCATCCAGGTGCACTGCCGACACCGAGGACCATCGCTCCCTCAAGACGACGGGCCTTCCCCGGCCCGCCGTCTCGGCTGGGCTATGGTCCCCGTCCACTCGGCGATCGCACCCACTGTGCCGACCGCCAGCCAACGGCCACACCACACTTATTCAGCGTGGCGCGGCCGTCAGCTCCGCTCGTGATTTTTATAGAGGTTGTCTTCCTCGCGGCCCGGGCGGTTAAGCCAAGGCCACCGGCCCGTGGGTGGAGGACCCACGGGTTACGGTATGCGCCGCACGCCGGCTGGTTAGGCCGGCGCCCACTAGGGCGTCCGCGTCAACCCGCGAGCCGAGCGCAGGGAGTGGACACACCCGTCCGCCTGCAACCCGCACCCGGCGAAACGCAGGGACCGGACCCCGCTCGTCCCCCTCAACCCGCGGCTCGCCGCAACTCGAGCGCAGGGAGGGGACCCACGTGTCGGGACTTCAGCCGCCGGCAAGGATGTGCCGGCGTTGCCCGGGGTGGACCACGTGGAGGTATCCCGACAACCACCCCGATAGCATGTCACCTATCGCAATCGCCTGTATCTGCTGTTAAGCCTCCCAACCTTATAAACCACATCAAACCCTTCACATAAAAATAGTATAAAACCGAAACAATAAAAGGCAGTATAATTTCCTACATTTTATTCAAAGACGATACTTTGCATCTTTGCTGATTCCAAATCGGCAGGCGTTTGAATATATCAATGTAATAGGGTTTTGCGAAGGGTTTAAGGCTCAAATATTACGATGATAGAATAGAATTATGTTATCGACTTCATTTTTATACAATATACAATAATACTAAATTATGTTTTTATACTTATTTTATTTAAGACAATAACCGACTTAAAAAAGAATCGGTACAATAAAATTATTTCCCAATATAATTTTATTTATTAAACACTGTGTGAGTCATTGATCTATAGGCATGCTGTAAGTAGGTAGGTACCTATAACCGCTGATCGTAGAAATCTGAAGCTTAGAAGGTATGTGTTATGACGTAGGCATCCGACAAGTAAGGACTTTTCAAAATTCCCACGAAGTTGCACGGTTTTGGCTAGATAACGTTATAATTCATAATTGAAATGAAATGAAAATAATTATTTCAGAAATTAGGCCTTCACTGGAACTTCTTGTTGTCATTTAGGTACAACTTGTCTGTATCCTACTTCCAACTAATATTATAAAGGCGAAAGTTATGTGTATGTTTGTTACTTCTTCACGCTCAAATGGCTGTGCCAATATTTATGAGATTTGGTATGTAGGTAGCTGATACCTTGGATTAACACATAGGGTACTTCTTATCCCGAAAAGTACGCGATTCCCGTAGGATTTGATCAAAAATCTGATATAGGTGGCGATGCTGTGCATAAATAAATACACTGAAACGAAGATACCACCAAATTAAGTCTACTGCTGTCTCTTGTTGCTCTTCTAGAAAGCACTTGGCGCTACCGATACATTTCTCTAAAGCGTCCGTTACACAAGGAGAGTTTCTCGCACGCGAGCGGCGAATAATCGTATGCGATTATCCCATGGCAAAACTCGCCTTTCGATTCTCGCCTGCGGTTGTTTACATTTTGACAAAAACTCGTAGTATTCAAGCTATTCTCGAATGCGAGTATCACAGGTGAGATTCGCTTCTCTTAATATGTTTACACTACAAGCGAGTAATCGTAGATCTAAAAACGCATACGTGTCTCGACTTGTATAAACAATGCTCGGGCGAGAATCACAAGTGTCGATGCGAGACTCGCGCAAATCACTCCGTACTGATTTTGACACGAGACTCGCCATTCGTGACCTAATTTACAAGTACACCTTGGGCCACCTCAGAAGACATTATAGCACCACCACTGACACTTCTGAACAACAGTCGTGTTTTTGAATGGCGAAACTCGTTAGAGAAACTCGTATGATTTGTTTACACAGACTCGCGGCCCGGAGAGCTTAAGTAGCGAGAATTGTATTCGAGAGGCAAAACTCGGAGCATTTGTTTACACTAGGCGACCATATTATTGACTGGAAGAAATCGCCGTTCGCGTGCGAGAAACTCTCCTTGTGTAAAAGACGCTTAAGTCTTCACTCCTAATCTGTCAAATCAAATCAAAATTCTTTATTTGCAAATACATAGGTTACAAGGGTGTTAAAACAATATTTTAGGTTCTGCTATATTTTACGTTACGGTGTGCAAATTGTGTACGTATATATCATATTATTAAAATATTTTTAATTAATCATACCTATATCAAAATAATAATCACAATTTAAGAAATAAAAATAATTAATCAGGACATTCAAATAATCAAATAATAATCAAAAAATAAATAATAAATGATTATACAAAATTCATTGCAAAGAAAAAATAATAATCCGATTACAATTTTATTTGTCCTCAATAAATTCTTTAACACTTTAATAAGTCTTGTCAATTAAAATTTTATACAATTTGCTTTTAAAAATCTTTATGTTTTCACTGTCTTTAATGCTTTTAGGTACTTTAATTTATATTTCTGGTGCCAAACAAAATGTACTGTTTCGGAAGAGAGAGGTCTTACAAGGTGGTCTGCACAGTCTATTACAGTTACGCTCTCCTTTGAGTTTCCCAAAAGATTCCAGATTTGTTCTAACAAAGATTGCACTCTCATATATATATGTATATATATATACCTAAACTTGGTAATGTTAAAATTTTTAGGGACCTAAAATGTGGTGATCATAAAGTATCATAAAGTACTACTTTAAACTCTTTATGCAGTACCTATTCAATGGGATAATCTTAATCGTAAACGTGAGTTACTGGTCTTAACCCCCCAATTCACTTACGAAGCGACTAAAGTAACAAATTGGCCACAAAATCGTTCCCCGCATTTTGTGGGAAATCTCTGAATTTCGGGAAAGAAACGTGAGAAATGATGGAACCCGAATTTCTTTCAAGTTACGTTCTATTTGATCTACGGGAATTCTATTAGTGATGTAATTGGAATGAATTGTAGTGTCTGTGGGATTGTCGCACATAACATTTTGCTATGTGGAATTTTTGTTTATTTTTAAAGAGCGCTTTCTTGTATAAAAATAAACCAAGCCTGTATTGTTTTCGTCATAATTGAATCAGCTGATTTGCACTTAAAAGAAATGGCTAAGAAACTTAGAACTTGCTCTGTAAAATGGTGTAGTAGTAACCTCGTAAAAAAAACGGACGGAATCTTGCTGAAAGATATTAAAGCACCCTAATGGCAGCTGCGTAACTATGTGTAAGTGTGAAATGGCTGACTGGCACGCACACATTCACACCATAGTAAGCCGGCCGGTTCGTTCGTATACGCGAGATGGCTTACTATGGGTGCTTCACTTTTTAGTTTCAGTGATGGTGTCCACCTTTTTTTCTAGGTCCATGGGTATAGTCATTTAATATCTTTTTCAACATATAATCCCACTGCAGGATACTGATCTCCTTTCAATCGAAAGGGGTTAGAGCATACTCTGCCACGCTGCTCCAATGCGAATTGGCGGAGATCAGTGTTTTCGAGTCGCCTAAAAGCCACTTACTTCATCCATCGACAACAGCCGCGGCCGACGACCGCTTAATGTTTCCTCCGAAGCATAGAGATAACGAAACCCGTCCAAAAACTGACTAGAGTCGATGTTGCTTAACTTGCGTATTCGTTTTAGAGTGACACACAGCGACACCATCGAGCACCTCAGGACTCTGTGACTCAGGTTATAAATAAATAAATATATAGGGACAATTCATACAGATTGAGCTAGCCCCAAAGTAAGTTCGAAGCTTGTGTTTTGGGATACTAACTCAACGATATTATATTTTATAACAAATACATATATAGATAAACATCCAAGAGGCCAATCAGAAAAAGTTCGTTTTTCATCATGACCCGACCGGGGATCGAGCCCGGGACCTCCTGGGTGGCGGTCTGGCGTGGTAACCATTACGCCACGGAGGTCGCCAAACTGTGACTCAGGTAAGTATTTGTACATTTTATGGTTATATCGTATTTAATGGAAAATAGGCAACTGGAGTTTAGTTCGGGGAAGGGTCGTAAAGTCATGGATTACAGACCCTTTGTCAAAATGTCAAGGTATAAAGGTAATCCGTTCAACTGTATTGTTTGGAGTTATGATAATAAGTAGAACTGATTTGAACCTGCACAAATTTGTTTGCGTGTATCCTTTCCCATGGGAATTTCGAAAAATACTTTCTAATTGAATGTCTACGCAATACAAAGAACAAACTCTCCAAGATTCAGCACCCCACCAACATGAAATGAAATTTTCAGAAAATACCAACTGACGTTCCATTGCAATTCTAACCAAAACGGTGCAGTTTATAACCTACTAGTAATGTCTTTATTGACAGGACAACGTGTTTCGTTGTTTCGGATGGACACTTTGATCTCTAATATCAGCAGTTAGGTCGGTAGTACAGCCTAGCTACACTAACCGGCTAAGTCCGATGGACTCGCTGACCAACGACGGGTGTGGTCCTCCAGCATTTCGGGGGTTGTGCGGCGGGTTGACACCTCGCCCACGTAAAACCAATGTTGCTGGTGAAGCGTATCCCGTTAGCGCTACACTAGCTTGCACAACATCGTCAAGAAAAAAAATATCAGCAGTTTAGGCTATGCATTGATCCTTCCTTCATACAGTGTGTTCCCGCGATCCCGCTACATAAAGGCTGCCAAGAACCACCTTGTCCGTGTTTGTGTGACTAAAGGTCGAAACGCACTTGCGCTGCACAGCGCGGCGCGGCGGCGCGGCAAAATATTATTTCATAGAAATTGTATGAGAACGGCGCGGCATAGTTGCCTCCGAAGGATATTTTGCCGCGCCGCTCCGCTCCGTTCCGTTCCGCGCCGCAAGTGCGGTATAGACAACTGTATCGGCGCAGCGTTTTTGCTTGTCAGTTTCTATTTTCCTCCGAACGATTGTTTTAATAAGGTTGAAAAGATGGACGAAGAATAATTAATTAATTTTGTGAGTGGATATTCTGAATTGTATGATTATCCAAATTACACGAACCAAACAAGGAAAAACAATAAATGAGATCGGCATCTTGTTGGGAGTGTGTAGTAAACAAATTGAAAAAAAGTTCTTATTTAGGTAGGTAGGTTTATTATTACGTATACATGTTGCGGTAAATGTGATAAATTATTATTATCAACGCTAAAAAACGGAAATACACTTCGGTAGAAGCGATCCCATTTCGGTAGCAATACCGAAAAATTGGTAGGTTCGAGATCATTGGGCCGCGCCGCCGCCGCCGCGCCGCTCCGATGCAGTGCCGCTCAAGTGCGGTTAGCCTATGCCGTGCCGTTCCACTGCAGCGCCGCGCCGCGCAGCGCAAGTGCGTTTCGACCTTAAATACCTGACTGACCGACTGACTACACAAGTCAGTCAGGGGTCCGATTCTACTAACACAAATGCAACAATGGACTCTCAATGGTGTCTCAATTGTGTCTCAAAAGAATGCCGATAGTGTATCAGTGGAAATGTCAAAAACTATTCCACTGTTACACTATCGGCATTCTCTTGAGACACGATTGAGACACCATTGAGAGTCCATTGGTGCATTTGTGTTAGTAGAATCGGGCCCCAGTTATTTAGTCGGTATGCTCTCCAAGTGGCTTTAGGAAGGGAGAGCTCGACATGCAGTAATGCATTTTATGATCAAAACAAAATAAAAACAAAATAAAAATATTTTAGAAGTGTTGTCGATGTTTCTTAGAGACATCCACGCAAACGAATCCGCGTTAAACCAATTTAGGTATCATTATGACAAATTGAATTCATGTCATCTATAAAAAAAACGAACACGCAATATCAATAAATATAATCAGTGTAACAGGTCCTTCTGTTCACTTGATTTTAGATAATGTTTTGTAACGTTAAACCTAAACCTTACGAAAAAAAGTAATTTGTTAAAAGCACAATAGAATATGACCCCTTTTATAGCTGTATAAAAGATAAATGATACGTACCCTTGTCGGTTATAGACTAAGATCTTGTGATAGTATTTTCCACCCTATCACCTCCCTCAGATCAATGTTTAATCACATAGAAAGGTTTTTCTTTAAAAATATTGCAATTTTCATTTAATCTTTTAACTTGATTTTACTCGAGACTTCACACGCGTATGTCTTTGTCCGTATAAATTCCCAATTTTGTTATTTGAAATTGCAGTCCACCGTAATTACAGAAGATCGTATCGAAATAGCATTGGTCTCGCCCATGTTGTGTTCCTACGGTGAGGGGGGGGGGGGGGCAACACGTGAGTGATACCCCGGTATCACTCACGCTTTGCCGTTAGTAAGCGTCTATAGGCTACGTTACAGTGATGCTTACCATCAGGCGGGCCGTATGCTTGTTTGCCAACTTTGTAGTATAAAAAAAGTGAGGTAAGAATATTGCAATGGTATCACAGTGTATCCAGCGACCCATGTAAAGATAAGTTCCCTAAAAGGGTCATAATTATCTTGTTCTTATTGTATTGTTTATGATACAATTTCCATAACACGAGTAGATTTTAGGGTAGCACGATGGTAATTTACCGAGCGTTACATTTCCACACTAATGTGTGGGAAGTGAGTTGATGTTTTGTGTTTGAAGATGATTTGATTGGATATAGAGGGATAGTAGTGTGTTGGTAGTCCTTTGGCATCAGAGGACGCGGGTTCGAGTCCTGCTCTGGGCATCCTGGGAAGACATTTGTGGTTGGTCTCGAGTCTTGATGTTTTCTAAGTATAAAAATATATTTATTTATTGGTACAATACATAACTAAATAACATGAAAAAAATTAAAAACTAAATAAAAACTAAAACTAACATAAGAAGTAACTGCCAGCCTTTTGGTCACCAGTGGTATGTCGCAGCCTTTTTGCGATGTTCCTAAGAAAGGACTGGATGGAATCCCACTGGCCTAATCTTTCTACATCAAAAACCACAAAATCGTAGGAGTCGGACAGCTACTGATATTTTCTAGGTAGGTATATCCTACTAATATTTTAAATGAGAAAGTGAGTTTGTTTGTTTGTTATTCCTTCACAGCCTAACTAATCAGCCGATCATTATGAAAATTTGTATATATATTGTCAGCCCAACATAGGTTACTTTTTATCCCGTAAATGTATGTCATTCCAATGGGAAAATATTTTTTGTACTATAGAGGCCGCTGTATCGGCCAACAGATGGCGCCACAAGTCGTGCTATGGGTTGTTTTGTTGTCAAACGAGATCTATGTCATAAAATTAACGCGAGCGAAGCCGCGGGGAAAAGCTAGTATTTTATATATCTGTTGCCTGGTACCCATAACACACAAAAGTTATGCCTAGCTTACTTTGGGACCAGTGGGGCAATTCACGTAACAAGAACCGATTCTAGTTCGATTCGACACTCGCTGTCCCGTTCAATTGCTATTTTGTATGAGTGAGACACCGAGTGTCGTTGAATCGATTACGTGAATTGCCCCACTGGTGGCGCTGAATTATTATTTATTTTAAATGTATAAGAGGGAAAAAGGAGACAGGAGAACGCCCTATGAGCAATCTCATCATAATAATATGACAATTTTAACGAATGATCATTGAAGATGTGAAAAGAATTCTATAACACTGCGTAGGTATGATTGTCTTACCCCAGACGGGTAACTAGCTTCACCTGACACAAAAACAATACAAAACCAAAAAAGCCAGAAACAAACAACTCAATCCCCCAAATGAAATTGAACATTTTAGAATTCCGCCGACGGCCACCCGAAATTAGTCGCCTTACAAGCAACCACAACACTGAGAATAAATTTCAACCATTTACAAAAGGGGTTATTCTTGTAATTTAATTAAGGTAAAGTAAGGGTATGCTGGGTAAAACCCGTGTACATCCCATTTCATCCGGGCGAATCACCCCAAACATGCCTAATTGGTTTCTGCCTTTACAACGGAGATTGCTTTGTCTTTTTTCGACATTATAAAATGTTAAGTGGACATTGCATGGATAAATTAGCATAAGCCGAGTACAGACTTGCGAAATGTAACATACAATATATCACGCAATGATATAATTTGCCCTCAACATACAATAAATAAATAAATTGCACGCGGCTCAGGGACTCCCCCGGTGTCTCTGTTCTCCATGGGTGGCACGACCCACATGCTCGTCTCCCTACCTCTTACATTAAAAATAATAATAATAATAGGGACAAATCACACAGATAAAGCTAGCCCCAAGCCAAAATAAGTTCGAGGCTTGTGTTATGAGATATTAACTCAACGATATTATATTTTATAAATACATAGACTAAAACTAAACAAAAACTAAAGCTAAACATCCAAGACCCAGAACAATCAGAAAAAGTTAGTTTTTCATCACGACCCGACCGGGATTCGAACCGGGACATCCTAGGTTGCGATCTGGCGTGGTAACCATTACGCAACGGAGGTCGTTAACAATGTCACCATTTATACCTTGAATGTTGATGAATGTTAGCTAACGTTTTGAAACATTATACTCGTATTTTCATTGTTACTATTTGTTAGATAACGTTTTGTAACACTATGTTCAGCACCAAGAAAGTACGGTTCCATGAAAACTTCATGCCGTGTCAGCCTTCACGTTCGTGGTGTAAAACATCGCTTACGTTATCTTTCAATTACGCTATAACCGTGACACCAACCGTCACGTATTACCTGCTTTAACCCTTAAGATGCCGGATAAAAAAGTGTTTGTCACACATTTCGTTTATTCGTCCTGTGACAATCCAATGCATTTAAATGGTCACATTTGTGTTTGCGAGCCCATAGTCGTAAGTCACTGAAATGAGAATCGATTTTTTATAGAAATAACAACCAATCGGATAATCCACAAAGTTATTGCTTTAGAAAACTAGATATAAACCGCTGCTACACTTGCGCAAAATTTTTATTGATATATAGATCTCCTGTAAACCAAACATTTCTCGAATAGCGCCATCTATTGGCCGAAGTATGTCAATTGTAAAGGTTCGGCGATTTCAGCGCCATCTATAGTAGAAAAACCTGCTTAGTTTTTTTCTGTACCCCTTTACAAAAATATGTAAAATTTAAAATGCGTAAAAGCCAGCTAAGTGCCCTTATAATAGGTCCTTCGATCCGGATTAATTTGTTAACTCTTTTGAGTTATTAAACCTAGCTATTAAACCATTAAAAAATCTTTTACGACTGCATAAAGTACTGCATAAAGCTATATTATTTCAATTTCAATTTCAATTTCAATATTTATTGCGTTCCATACAGTATGTAAGTTGTTACAGATATGATTTATAAGTACCTACACATTATGGGCCCTTGTCGGGCATAGCAATTAGGAGAGAGGAAGGCGATTTAAATTAAATAGAGATTATAAATTTTAATATTTGTTTATTTCTTTTCTTTCTTATTTTTTTTTTTTTTAATCCTTATTTTTTTTAATCCGAGTAACCTATCTTTAAAACCACATGGATATTCAGCTTTCTCTATGTCCAAATCCTTTTTTTAGTACGTGTATGACGTATAAAACTATCGTAACTAAACCGTATTTATATTGATAACTTTATATGTCACACGTGCCAAAAGCAAGGATTTGAAACATATTATGAAACTTTTATATTTTAGGAATTTGTTGGTGAAACCGGCAATATAACGAAAATTTTGTCAAAAATCACTTACTTCACGATAAGACAAATGAACACGAGATTAGGGTCAATGCTCCCCTCGTCTCGTATCAATCAAGTTGACATCTTAATTCCGATTCCCGACTATATCATAGGCCTGAAAGTGCGGGCGATAACTAATGTGCCAATCGGAAAAATGTCGAATGATAAATAAAAATTGTGGATCAATTTGTTAAGCGCCATCTAGTGACAATTAAATCAAACTATTTAGTAATCTGCGGTTAAACTTGGATTTTACACTAAAGAAACACATCTTGTCCTATACATATAAAATGATTTGTTCTGAAATGACTGACTGACTAACGGATCGACGTTCAGCTAGTACTATTATCTATTCTGTGGTTCAGCCTAAATTGTCCTCTATTTCAAAAGCAATTGAAGTCATATTTTTTTGTCGTGTTGTTCCTTCTGCCATCTGAAGTAAGGAGAAGCTCGAGATAACAAATCCCATCCAAACACTGGCTATGGTCGACTTTCCTTAACTTGCGCGTTCGCTTTTGAGTTAACAAATTGATCCGGATCGAAGGACCAATTAAGGTTCTTTTTCCATAAACGTAAAGTTACACACGCACTCCTCAGCATTACATTATTATACAGTAACTTTAAATAGCGTATGTCTTTTGCGTGAGATGTATCATCATTAATGCATACCGACTTATCTCGAAGCTGCGACCTCGGGCGTATATTTTTACTCACTACAAGACTTTCCTCTTCACAGGTAAAGAGCCACATAATTTATGTACGCAGAACTCAAATAGAGGCTACATTACTAACATACATATAACAGACAGTCCTAGTTTTAACTATTTAAAATGCAAAATGGAATATAAAAGTGAAAATACAAAAAGAAACGACAATAAAATTAATAAAAAATAAAATAAACTACTCTATAACCTAGCACCGTTTCGGAAACAAGCAAAATGGCCACCGGTAAAAGAAATGGCGAAAGAAAACTGGTTACGGCCTTTCTTTTTTTTCTAATTGTTATAATAAAATTATGATTTTTGAGAAAAACATTTTACTCGTGTTTCATGCCTTTCAATAAAGAACCTTCATGCTGAATTTCATTCGAATAACTCCAAAAACAGCAAAGTTTCATACTAACTTTGCACCCCCGTTTAACCCCCTAAGGGATAATTTTTGAGTAAAATATTTTACTCGTGTTTCATACCTTTCAATAAAGAACCTTCATGTTGAATTTCATTCGAATAACTTCAAAAACGGCAAAGTTTCATACTAACTTTGCACCCCCGTTTCACCCCCTTAGGAGTTGAATTTCGCAAAATCCAGTCTTATTGAGCACTTTCGCCCCAAAAGAAACCCCCATGCAAAATTTGAGACTCCTGGCACGTGTAGTTTCGGAGATTTCGTGATGAATCAGTCTGTGATTTTCTCTTATATATATCGCACATAAGATGCTACATAGACGTAACTTCAAAAATCACGAAAATGACTTAAGAGCGCCATTATATTTTTAAAGTGCGACATTTTAAGAGGAAACAAAGACGCATAATCAATTCCTTCATTTTGCGGAAGATGGCGCGAGTTGTCTCCGTAGCATTACCGTGAATTTGTACTATAATTGGTGCGACGGTGTCTGATCTGTCAGTTGCGCCGGGGGCCCCGTTAAGTGTGGACGTCGCTTGGACATAGTTCGTCGTAACTGTAAGTTAAGCCATTGTTGTATTTGTTTATTGGAGAAACAATAACGTAACTGTATGTTGAGTTATTGTTGTTCTTCCTGTGTTTTTTTGAGATTGTAAGTGAACTATAAGTCTCACAGACTTTTTTTGGGCTCAAATAAAAGCTAAATAAACGTACTACTGAATATTTAGTGACCTTTCTTCATAGGGCAAGTAGATTTGCAAATATTTTGAGAAATACGTAAGTAAAACCTAAAATTGCAGTTTTCGAGAAAAATGGGTCACCTTCTAAGTTCTATAGCTTGGCTCCTATGAGGCCAATAGAGCTGCGATTGGGCTCAAATTGTCGTTAATTTTGTCTTCTTTAAATATGTCATAGATGACTTTTCCGTAGAAAGCATTTTTAGAAGTTATAAGCAAAAAAGTCAAGGTTTTTCGAGCACCACAAAGTTAGCACAGTGGGGCAATTCACGTAACAAGAACCGACTCCACTTCGACTCAACGACACTCGCTGTCTCACTCATACAAAACAGGAATTGAACGGGACAGCGAGTGTCGTTGAATCGAACTAGAATCGGTTCTCGTTACGTGAATTGCCCCATTGGTCTTTCGGAGTTGCAAACTTGTTTGTACACTATTGGTATCTATCCTAACAACATGCCAAAAAATCAGAACCTTGCAATTATTTGCGACCTTAAATGCTTAGATGACTGGCCTACAAGGATTTATGCTATAAACTTGTGATCATCGCAGGCTAACAAGTTATTTTTACTTGCGACTGTTATACGGATTAAGTGCAAAAATACGCATTATCCATGCTACAAAGACACATCTGGTGGCAACTCTGAAGTTTGATAAGTTTCTGTTAAATTTTTTCATGCTTTTGTCTTTTGTAGACGAGTACCTACTTTGAAATAAAACCAATAAAAGATAAGAATTGTTTCATTATAATAATTTGAACTCAATTAAAAATATGTATTATTTTCAAGTGTGCTACTTCCCTTTGAAGAAACAGTGACGCAACTGGTGGAGTCTTTAAAAAAAAAAACGCTTTTTAGTGAGTGTGACTAATTTTTTTTTCTGTGATTTTTTTTTGTTTTAAAAGGAATTAATTGAGCTATATAAACCAATTGATCGGAACGTTTTAGCCCTTATAGTTTCCAGCCAATGACTGCAAACGTGTAAAAAAAATCTTAAATTGCATTTTCTGCAAAATGATAAAATGTAAGTTACGTCTATGTAGTATCTTATGTGCGATATATAGATTACACATTTACAAAAATACGCGAAATGTCATACGCAAGGGTGGTGTGGGAAATAATCAAATAGGTAAGTTACCTTACCGTATTATATTTTCTTAAACTATCTCCGTGGCGTATTGGTTACCATGCCCAGGAGGTCCCGGGTTCGAATCCCGGTTTGGTCATGATGAAAAACGAAATTTTTTGATTGGCAAGGGTCTTGGATGTTTGATGCATTTGATTAAAATATATTATCGTTGAGTTGGTATCCCACAAGTTTCGAACTTACTTTAGGGCTAGATCAATCAGTGTGATATGTCACTTTATATTATTATTTTATAATGATTGAGAAAAATATAATATTATGACTATATTATTAAGACAAATAACATTGTTGTTACTGTTATAGTAACAATGTTATTTGAAATAGTCTTGAAACACTATCGTTCTTGTATTCAGTTCTGAACTCTGAAACCAAAGTAAACCCTTTAATCTGACCTCAAGGACACACGGAAGTATTTTGCGCCAATGATTTATGTACGTATAAAAAGAAAAGCAAGAAAAACTGTTTATTTGGTTACATTTTACAATAAAATTTTACACAATAAAACTACATAACATTATTTTACTTTGATAAAACTAAATAATATGGACCATGGGATGATCTACGACTCTGGGCCAGACACGTTGCACAATCATAATTATGTAATAGGTATTAGAATAAAAATCGTAGCAGAAAAACATTAAATTACTTACCTCGCTGTCGCTGAGATCAAGTATGTATACCTTCTGATGGCTAATTTGCAAATATAGAGAGATAACTACAATTGTAACAGATAGTACAAATATCCAACAACAGATGGCGCAACTTGTAACACTAATTCTATTTTTGATTAACACTATCGCCTGCTAGATGGCACTGTTTAGTTAAAAACTATTTCTGCATCGCGCTAATTAGTTTCGTTTGCGAAAATATTGACCTGTGTCGTTTGCCGATCATTGTTAAGGTTTATTACCTCTGTATTTATTACCTTATTCAACCCTCAAATTCATACTTTAGTATACGCGCTTCTCCACTACTCCGGCATCCGGTTTTATGTCTAAAGTATGAATTTCTACATCGGACCGGCGATTACCGGACCGATAGAAATCGGATGCCGGAGTAGTGGAAAAACGCTCTAAGCCTTGTTAGGCAGGTATCGTGAGTAGCACCTGCACGTCTTCGCAGCGCAGACCCTTTTTTGCTACGCCGTAGAACAAAAGCTACGCCGTAGAACCTGCAGATAATAAACGTAAATTTACATGCCTATGGTTGGTTACCTGAAATTCTTGAAACGTTGCCTTGCTGAATAGCAATATTTGTTTTACATATCTAATTACTTTTTAAGTTAGTTAAGTATGATATGACAAATTTTCTATTGAATAATGAACTCTACTGTCGACAGGCCTGTTGGTCGAGTGGCTAAAGATGGTACCTTTTTTTTTGATGAGTAAGGCTTGTACTATGGATACTAGATTGCTGATAAATATACATAAATACTTTTTTTTGTAAATAAATAAATACTTATTATACATAGAAAACAACCAGACCAAGACAAACAGAGATGTTCATGCACACAACTGTTTGCCTTGCGCAGGATACGAACCTGAAGCCTATTTTGGGACTAGATGGCGTTGTGTGATACGTCCAAGAAAATTTATTAGTCAGGTAAAAGTTCCAATAATCTCCCGTATACAATCACCTAACCGGAATGAATGCTTGTGACGTGACGAGACGACTACACACAGATACCTGAATTCGAATCAAGTATCCTTTCACTACAGACGTTGGTCCATGAACTAAGCTATTGTTTATAAACATGCCAGCAAGGGAGAACCGTATATCTGCAATGGAATTGATTAAGGTAAAATACAATGTTGATGATGATAATACTAGCGTCAATAGCCCGCAAGTTATTGTGGTACAATTTGCGGAGTGCAAAATTTTGTTTTATAACTTTTTAATTTAACTTTTTTTATACAAGCTTTTTAGAATCGTCACATTTTTTCCTACCACCCTTCACTTCATAGGATCCTTTTTATAGTAAGCTCTTCAAACATACTGTCGCAATACCACCCAGTTCAGATGGCAGATTTGTAATAAGAAGAACTGGCGTGTAACTTAGCACTTTGCTCTTTTAAAAGAATCACTAAGGCCGCTTTTACATCGACAAAATTTCATGCAAGTGCTCTCGCGACAGCTTGCCACCAAACTTCTAGCGAGTTTTCGCGATTAACAACACAAATATAATATTATTAACGTTGTTGTTTGCAATAAAATCACGAAAGATTTCTGCGAGTTATGGATCATTCGATGAGCTACATTTGGTTGACGGCAAATACAACTGCAGCCGCCAGCCAACGCATCGACGGCTGCCGTCGACTGTTTTTTTTATTTTTATGCTAACACCCTCTTCTGAGACATCGGACTGTTGCGGGAGCGTAGGGCTCTCACCGCCAAAAATTTACAGTGTCGCTGCCGTCGACTGATGGCGACGGCTGCCAGTTGTAGCGTGCCGCGTAATACTAGAACGTTTCTCGCTCGCACCATACGGATGTGAATGAGCTCCCAGCCTCTGTGTTTCCTTCGGACTATGACATGGGACTATTTAACAGGTACATTAGAGGTCTCGTCAGAGGTGGGCAACGCTTTCCATCAGGTGGCCAGCTTGCCTGTTTGTCTGCTGTATTACATAACATAAAAATACTATTGTGTGAATTCCTCTACTAGTTTATGACTTACCTTCCGTCATTCAAAGGTGCACATTAGTCTCCAGTACGCTTCCAGACCGTTGACCGCTTAACTCGGAGAAATCACAGCATCAACAAAAGGCCACTCCATCTCTATTATCTTGTAAATTGGTTTTACTATTCTGTCGTCCAAATCTCGTTTCAAGTATCGTATCGCTTTTGGATATTTCAAAATTTGGAATCGATTGACCATCATCATCATTATGGCCACAGGATGAACAACACAGAAACGTTTATATAGGGACAATTCATACAGATTGAGCTAGCCCCAAAGTAAGTTCGAAACTTGTGTTATGAGATACTAACTCAACGATATTATATTTTATAACAAATGCATATATAGATAAACATCCAAGACCCGAGGCCAATCAGAAAAAGTTCGTTTTTCATCATGACCCGACCGGGGATCGAACCCGGGACCTCCTGGGTGGCGGCCTGGCGTGGTAACCATTACGCCACGGAGGTTTGGTAGCGACCTGCATCAAGCGGCTTCCTGCAAATCGATTGATGCGTCAGAATGTCTGCCAAAAGAAACAATACCCATGAAATTTCTTGTGGGAAGATCTGTTTTGCGAATTATTAATAAACTAGCTGTTACCCGCGGCTTCGCCCGCCTAAAAATTAGCCTATGTGGGCTCTGTACCCCTGGCAATATGTATACAAATTTTCATAATGATGGGCTGCTTAGACAAGTCGTGAAGGAATAACAAACAAACAATCTCACTTTTTTCATTTATAATATTAGTATTATTAACGGGTTTTTTTTTTGTTAAATACAGTGCTGCAACCCCTCTTTTGATGATGGATGATTTTGTGCAAGTCACAGTCGGAATATTAAATTTTGGACATACCATTTCAAATCAAAATGGAATTGAATTTTGTGTACAATTGTTATGGGAATTCGACCTTAATGAAAGGTATTTTGTAAATATTTCAGTTACGAAATATTGATATAACGAGGTCGGCTTTCGAACAATTTTGTTGTAAATAGTCCTTGATGAATAAGTTGTTAGAGTGAAACAACATGCCCCCAGGCCTTCGTAGAAAACAGACCATCTCCGTTTAACTTTGTTCTATTCAACAAAACTACGATCAGATAATTTTATAATAACAATAAATCATTGTGGAGCTCGATGGCGTCGCTGTGTGTCGCACTCTAATATGAACACGTAAGTTAAGCGACGTCGCCATAGCCAGCGTTTGGATGGGTGCCGTTATCTCGAGCTTCTCCGTGCTTCGGAGGGCACGTTAAGCCGTCGGTCCCGGCTGTTGTCGATCGATGACAGTCGTTAGGCCAAGTCGGCCTTAGGGCGGTTTGAAAACACCGGCCTCTGCCAACCCGCATTGGAGCAGCGTGGCAGAGTACGCTCTAATCACCTTCGATTGAAGGGAGACCCGTATCCCAGCAGTGGATATTCTATCATAATTATTTAACGTGCCAATAATGTATGTATTTTTTAAAACACTCTAATTAATTAAATTCCTATTAGATATTTTATTGTTGCTTTCAGTTTCGTTCCAAGTTACATTCTTCGTCAAACGGACCTATTATATTGTGACACCTTTAGCAGAATTCCATAACCACAGAGAGGAATATAAAGCTGTAATTTTCTAAAACATTTTGTTACATTTTCCTACATCAACTGGAGATCCCAAAATCTCAATATGACAGGAGAAAATTCTAGGGTCGCTGCCGTCGCTGGTAACGTCCTTCATGTCACACAATTTAGAGACAGGGCGTTTATTTTTATTTGTTTCTAAATAAGTATAAATTTTATTTTTAGGCACAGTTCATTATTATTGAGACAAATGCAATTCTTTGGTCGCCAACACGGCTGAGTCTCGCAGACGTAAAACAAAGAAATCATACTTATTACTCACTAGCTGACCCGTGCCCACTTCGTTGGGCATAATGTTAAAAGCCTTTTTATTTTTTGGTTTTTTATAACCTATGACACTCAGCAATAATGTGGCTTTCTATTGGTGAAAGAAGTTTTAAAATCGGTTCAGTAGATCCCGAGATTACCCCTTACAATTTAACAAATACACAAACTTTACCTCTTTATAATATTAGTATAGATAACAACAATTGATTTTCAATTGTTTTATACACTGTGAGCCCAAAGTTTTGGCGCACACTATAGTACAAATTTGTGTCATCTGGTGGTAGAGCAGATATGAAATTTGTTTAAGCTTAAATATAGGGCTTGGTACGAATAGTATTTGAGTGAAAATAATATAAATACTTAAATCAATATATAGGGACAAATCACACAGATTCAGCCCCAAAGTAAGTTCGAAACTTGTGTAAGAATATTGAATATTGAAGAGGCCTATGTGGACTTCTTGTGGCTGAGATGATGATGATGTAAGAATATTAAATGAAACGAAATGAAATCGTTAATCGTTCGTCAAATTAAATGGAAGAATTGGTATATATTTTAAAGGTGAGAGAAAAAATGAATGAAAGACTAGTTAAAATGTGCCACAAGATAGTTAAAAACCATAAATACATATATACAAGGATATTTTATGAACGTGAGTGACGTTTGTAGAAGGGCGTTACTGTGGTATATTTTCATACATTTTGCCAAAGGCGAACTGTCAAAAAGTGACATACCATATAGGTATTATGAACGGGAGTTGTAGTTCCAAATTCGGCCACGATCTTATAGACCTTTGTAATATGTAAAGTTTATAAGGATTCGGTTTGCCACAGTATTAAAGCTGTCACGTGGTGCGATAAAAAAAAAATAAGGCTATTCCCAAACCGTAAAATAAGCAACTTGAAAAACAATTTACACTGCATTGTCTTGAATATCCAACATTAACAGTAAAAACAGCGAAAATTATAATACTTAACAAAAAGTACAGCTATTTTGCCCAAATTTTCACAAAATCAAAATGTGTTTTCTCAGTTGAAAATAACCCTTATTTCTATAACACTAAGGTTGTGTAAACGATACAGTTTTTGGATATAGATAGGGAACCCCTCAACATAAATAAGAAGTTCAAGTCAGGTTTTCGCAAGTTTGCAAATTCAGAGCAATTTTACAAGACAGTAACTTTGAATGGATACATAAAATGTGTTGGAATACATCCGATATTATAATGATAAAACTTTAATTCTAATAATAATAATATAAATAAATAAATTATTCACAAAGGGCCACCTAGGTTACTCTGCAAAGCAATCGTGATTTTTATTTCAATTTAAAATTAACTGCAAATCCAATTTTTTTTATACCACTAAGTTGGCAAACAAGAATACGGCCTAATGGTAAGCATCACCGTAGCCTATAGACGCTTGCAATACCGGGGGTGTCACTCACGCGTTGCCAACCCTCCCAACCCCCCCAAGTGGAGCTCTGGAGACCTTACTCACCGTAGGAACGCAACATGGCCGAGACCAATGATATTTGGCTACGATCTTCTATAAGGTCCTTCCCCAGACGAGTTGCTTCGTTTTGAGCGGATTATCCGTTGTGCCCTACCTCTCTTAAGAATCTAATTCGTTTTCTTGAAACTGTATGTGTACTTTACTATTTATTAGTGTACATTCCGATTTCATTCAGTTCAGTATTTAGTTAAAGCTAGTGTTACTCAAGAGTACTAAACGTAATGTAAAAGAGTAGCCTAGCTAGTCCCAAAGTTATGCTTTACCGGCTTGTGTTACGGCATAGAATTAGTAATAACCCGAGCTAGAATAGCCACTCTCCGCCCCGCACCGAATCGCATTACCTTACCTTACCCCAGGCGGGTATCGAGGCGGGTGCAGTCGCAAAGGTGTGCGCTTAGTAAACGAATGTGTATACGTGTGCGCGAGTACAGACGACATTGGCCTATGTAGTAGAAGTAGGTAAATATTTGTTGTATGGAGTGTCCGTGGTGTGGTTATGGGTTATGGGTGCCAGGTATCGGATAAATTATAAACTCTCTTGGTGTCCGAGCGAAGGTTCGAAAGAACGTTTCTCACTCGCACTGTACGGTTGTGGAATGAGCTCCCAGCCTCTGTGTTTCCTTCGGACTGTTTAAAGGTACATTAGAGGTCTCGTCAGAGGTGGGCAACGCAAATTCAATCAACATAATTTATCACAAAAACCTATGAGTGTATCATAGATATAAAAGGAGCAGTTTACTGACTGACTGACTGACTATCAACGCAGGGCCTAAACTATAAGGGTTAGAAATTTTAAATTTTGCACAGGGGTTCCTTTTATAACGTAGGGGAGCACTAAGAAAGGATTTTTCAAAATTCCCACGGGAAAGCGAGATATACGCAAACGCGGGTTTCGCTAGTCCTTTAAAAAGGTGTTTTTGAGTCCTTGAACATTTAGACGATTTTTAACAACACTTTCAACTATCAAGTACAAATAGTACTTTCTTATCATATTGTGTTTTTATATGTTATCTAAAAATACGTACTCTATAAACTCCTTTCAGTATTTTCAGCGTAAATTTCCTTTAGCCCGACGTACGTCGATGTTTTTACAACCTCACCCTCTACCTTAGATATGAAATATCAAAAGTTTTTTATGTAAACAATTTTTTTAGTAAAGTATTTCGTAGGTACGCCTTTAATTTTGTATGTAATCCATACTAATATTATAAATGTGAAAGTGTGTTTGTTTGTTATTCCTACACGGCTTGACTAAGCAGCCGATCTTTATGAAAATTTGTTTACATATTGTCAAGGGTACAGAGCCCAACATAGGCTACTTTTTATCTCGTGAAAGTGTGTCATTCCAATGGGAAAATATTTTTTCTACTATAGATGGCGCTGCAATGCAGTTTCCGGCCAACAGATGGCGCCACAAGTCGCGCTATGGCTTGTTTTGTTGTCATCATAAAATTAAACGCGAGCGAAGCCGCGGGGAAATGCTGTACTTAATATATTCCAGTCCACTTGGCACATTGATTATTTATGCAAACCGCTGCCAAACATTCATATTTTAAGCGTTTGGTAGGTCTATGTCCAACTGTGGACTTCTTGTTGAGATGATGATTATACTTGCACGAGATTTCAAATTACAATTATAGTGTTTGAATAGTGTGTCATACCATACCATGGTGGCCCAAAAGTGGGGAAAGTTGGACGTCCAGTAGCGAGATGGGTGGACGATATAACTAAAGTCGCAGGTCGTACTGGATGAGAATGGCACAGAATCGAGTTGGTTGACGTACTAAAAGAGAGGCATATGCTCAACAGTGGGCATAAACGGGCTGAGATGATGATGATGACCATACAATATTGTGTTAACATAAGGTTGTGTTATCGCAATAAATTAAGTTTATTCAATATCCATTGAGGAGCTCGATGGCGTCGCTGTGTGTCGCATTCTTATGAACAGTCAAGTCAAGCGACATCGACCCTGGCCAGTGTTTGGATGGGTTTCGTTATCTCGAGCTTCTCCGTGCTTCGAAGGGCAAGTTAAGCCGTCGGTCCCGGCTGTTATCGGTAGATGACAGTCGGTGGCCTTCGGGCGGCTTGAAAACCCCGGCCTCTGCCAATCCGCATTGGAGCAGCGTGGCAGAGTACGCTTTAATCACCTTCGATTGAAGGGAGACCCGTATCCCAGCAGTGGGACGATTATGGGTTGATATGATGATTCAATATCCATTAATATTTTATTTCAGACGATTGTTTGAAAGAAGAAAGAAATGTAATTTTATTCGTCGTAACTGTAGCACACAAAATGATGCTCCGGTTGACAGATCCGGTGGTCGAGTGGCTAGCAATGGTCACTTTATCCCAAGGGCAGCGGGTTCGAATCGTGCGCAAGGCAAACATTTGTGTGCATGAACATGGCGGTTTGCCTTGGTCTAGATGTTTTCTATGTATAATAAGTATTCATTTATTTACAAAAAAAAGTATTTTAGTATATTTATCAGCAATCTAGTACCCATAGTACAAGCTTAGTTGCTTAGTTTGGGACTAGATGGCGTTGTCTGATTCGTTCAAGAATATTTATTTATTTATACTGACATACCTTATCATATTTAGGTACATTATAATACAAATTACAATAATACCGTGTGAAGTAGGTATTCATGTTTGGAGCTTTTGTACCAAGTTTAGTGAAGTGACAGTCGCTAGATAGTCGACGGAGCTCGATGGCGTGTCGCTGTGTGACGCACTCTAAAACGATTAGTTATCATTCCAGGAACCTGAACGACAGGATTTTGCCGGTAAAACTGCGGGCATTCGTTAGTATAGTATATAGTTAAATATTAAATATATATATATAGAGACAATTCATACAGATTGAGCTAGCCCCAAAGTAAGTTCGAAACTTGTGTTTATTTATTTATTTATTTATTGCATTACATGTGACACATACATTATATTACTGTACATAATACATAGCAGTTATCTACATGCACCTTTTAAGGCATAGCAACTTGAGTAGAAAAAGAGAGTTATGGGATACTAACTCAACGATATTGTATTTTATAACAAATTTTTTTTATTTTTTATTATTAAACCAATATTACAACACATTACAATTGTTATATTGTACCTATAAACCTTATTAGGTTTGTGTAGGTACTCACATTCGTCATAATAACAAATTAATAATTATGCAGTGTATACTTAAAAATTATTTGACAAAGGTACTTAAATCTATTATGAGTGAGCGAGCGCACAGCGCCGGCTGTTTCGGCAGGCCAGTGTAGAACCGGTTATGCAGGTATAGATCGTGCAAAGTGCATACAGGATGATTCAATTTGTCAGTAATAAATTAATGTTCGTGACGTTTTTATCATGACTTATTAAATATATATATACACACCCCAAATATATATTCCATGTATTGACGTGCATTTCCCTTAATTTGGTATACCTACATATAATATATAATGAAATATGCATGAAATATATATAATGAAATTTTCTACCACCCATATAGCGATTGATATCTAGTAATAATATTTATACTTGTACATACATATACTTTTATTTTAAATATATATATATTATTTTTTTTATTTTTTTTTTATTACAATTTATTTAGGTAATGTAAATAGGTACATATATTATATAGATAAACATCCAAGACCCGAGGCCAATCAGAAAAAGTTCGTTTTTCATCATGACCCGACCGGGGATCGAACCCGGGACCTCCTGGGTGGCGATCAGGCGTGGTAACCATTACGCCACGGAGGGTTATGCATATATATATTATATATATGCTTTATTTCATACAAAAATCTTTCTCAAGTGCCGTTAAGCGTGACAAATGCTTACAGCACTTGACTCGAGACACTCGGTAAACTCGGTGAGGGAGCATCAATCAAAGTCCTCGGCAATACACTACACGTGCTGTGTAATATTACATAGAAAAAAGAAAAATGATCTATCGATATTTTTTATTGCAACCTCAAAGGTTAATACGGATTCTGTAATAAATCTTTATTTTAACTCTGTGGAAATTAAAAAAAAATAATACGGTACTTATCAGGTGGAGTGGTGGAGCAATTATTACGAAATGGGCTGGCTCGACCGGGAAAGTACCACCCTCTCACAGAATATCGACGTGAAGCAGTAATGCGTTTCATTTGGTGAGTGAGAGATCCGGAAGCCTCTTTCTCCCTCCTTCTTTCCCTTCCCTTCCACCAACCTCCTTGGTGGACAACGCATTGGTAGCGCCCCTGGTGTTACCGATGTCCATAGGCGGCGGTGACCGCTTTCCATCAGGTGGCCCGCTGGCTTGTTTGTCTACTGTATGACATAAAGAAAGGTTATAAACACGCGTAAATTATAAGCAAATACGTTGAGACTCTATTGCTAGAAATTCTAGTCCATTCTTCTAGGTACTACTAAATTCGTTAATTTTTCTTGAAAGTGATTTTCATACGTAACTCGAGTAGAGTTACTTAGTAAGAGTCGTATCAAAAGCATGTGACCAGTGACCAGTCTACTACGCGCAACTGGTATCCGACGAGTAATAGACGCGTCAACGCGTCATGTGTTGCGATTGGTGAATTTGTATGAAAGCTACTCACCAGCAACTAGTAGGATACGCGTATGCTACCTACTCGAGTTGCTTGTGAATTGTGTCGTGGGCGAAATGTCAAATATCTTCTCTATAAAGGGCGCCAATTCGCCACGAACAATTAGTGGAACAGTCTATTTGAAGTCGGTTAAAAATCATTTTCCATACATACACAGAAAAAAGTACCCCAAGAGATAAAGTGATTCACATTCTATTGTAGATGTGAAGACACCTTATATACCCAAAGGTACTTACGAAGTACAATGGCTATTTGGCTATTCGCGTTCCCCATTTACAGGCTCAAAGAAAAGGGCTCTTTGACCTTTGTTAGCGGTCCATAATACTTTGTCAGTACAGTTTCTTCAATTTTAATTCGTGTCACGTCATTGTGTGGTACAAAAGGTTAGACCTTTGAGAATTGAGGATTAGAGAGCATCAAAAGTCTTGATGATCCTATGGCGTTGGGCGTGATGACTTTAATATCAGGCGGGCCGTATGGTTGTTTTCCATTTTAGTGGTAATTTTTTTTTGACCGGTTTAAACTATAGTATAGAAGATGGTGACCAAATAGTTGCTTCCATAAATTAAACTTTACAGCGTAGAGATAAAAAATAAATGAATGTTTTATTTTTACAAGTTAAGGCTCCAAGGAGCCGATGACCTTGAGGATTTGACCTCTAAGTAACGTTACTTCACCCCTTCACCCCGCTTTAATATGACGTAAAATGCTAAAAACTTGACATCTATTGATCATTTTGTAGTACTAAGTTTTGATAAAAACCTTGCCTTTTTCACCACTAGAGGGCTGGCAATGACGCGCGGCGCGGTAATATTAACGACATCTAGTTGAGAAACCAATTATTAAAATATTTGAACACTTTCCATAGGCCTCTAGAACTAAACAATATCAGTTGACACTTTTAAAATGATATATGAATTATGATAGAACTAAATATATATTATTAAAAACAAATCTTAACATTGCAAATGAAATTTTGCAGGCGATGTATGTTATGTCGTATTTGGTTGGTTACACAAAATTATTTAACGAAACCCGTTTTTGAAATTTTCGAATTTTCTTTCGAATTTCTGGTACTTTTCTTCCGAATTTCTTGGCCTTGAAGATCATGATTTGAAATTAATATAATCTATCACCATAATAATATTATGGTGATAGATTATCATTATACATATTATATATTTGGAAATCCCCTCAAGAAAATGCAATATCGAATATTATTTTTGAAAGACAAAAAAAAAGTGATTGAGAAAATTCAAATTACGTGCTTAAAATATCAAAGCTTCGAATGGCACATCCCCGTTGACAGTGGGCTTTACTGAAATGGATAAAAGCTCGAATTTAATTTACGTAGACGATTTATAAAGATTATGCGAGGCCCCCGCGATATTTTAACTTAAGGGATGAACTGAAAATTCAGGAGACACTTCTAAGTAAATAACTTCATTTACTAAACCGAGTGTGTATGCACATTATATACATCTTTAACGCCTTTATTTATTCTAATTATACAAAATCCATACTAATATTATAAATGCGAATATTTGTTTGTCCTTCAATCACATCGAAATTAACGAACAGACTGTCATTTTTTTGGGGATACGTTAAGGTCTGGCGTCTCTGGAGTGACATAGGCAACTTTAATATTTTGGAAAAACATCTTATTTCTACGAAAAAAAAATGTAAGACCACGCGAGCGAAGCCGCGGGTAATGGTTAGTACATTATTATATGTGTAAGTGTAAACTACCACCATTTCGAAAACAAAGCAAAATGACCACCGGTAAAAGAGATAGCAAAAGAAACATCCAATTTCACAAATAAAATACAAGTATGAAAATCTGAATTATTCCGATGTTCAAAATTCCGAATTCTACTAGAATGCCTCCAGATAATTTTATACTCTTCAACATCACTCCCTTAAGTGAAAATTAAGTAAAATTGAACCGAAGTAATCGTTTCTGACGATTGAGGAAACATTTACTTAACTTATAGAAACGTTTAGGGTTGTTTTAGTTAATTGCCTGTTTTCGGGATGGTTATTTCGTCTGTTAATTTTTCTTGGAAACTCGGGTTTTGCGTCTACCATTTCTTATCTCTTTTACGATTTCCAGAAGGGTTTATAATGACTTGAATGATTCACATTTATTGTTTTAATTGTGATTTGAATCTTGTATTTGTGTTATTTACAATTTTATCATTTCTCTATCATCGCACCGCTCGCCATCGTCCCTGTCGATGGCGAGCGATGCATCCTCACACGCTAAAACCAAACCGGTCCCGTTACTACGCGATTCCAGAGGGGTTTTCTTCACCGAACCCTCAGGTTGTGGAATGAACCCCCTGTCAGTGCTTTCCCTATCGATTACAGCATGGGGTACTTCAAAGAGGGTGTGAAGAGGTTCTTACAGGGTCGACAACGCGTTAATAATGCTCCTGGTATTGCAAACGTCCATAGGCTGCGGTGCTTACCATCAGGCGACCGTATGTTTATTTGCCACTTTAGTGGTATAAAAAAAGATATAACTAAATGTAAGATATTATGCTTTTAATTTCAGCAGTAATTCCGTCCGCGTGTGCTTTCAGTTTTCGACAAAATAGCTCTGCAATCTATATATGTACAGAAAGCCGCAGAAAAATATGACGATCAAAAGAAAGTATTTTTTTTTGTAACTAATCAGATGTCAACGAAAATTAATCGAATTCTAAACGTAATCAAAATGTACATCTACATCTACACTAATATTATTGGCTATGTGCACGACAGTAGCGCCACCTAGAATGCGCAACTTTCCGGGATTATGCCAAATAATGACATCAGTATTTTATTGCTTTCTAGTAAATTAAAGATAAATAAAAAGACGACAAGTGGTATTTTTTAAGGAATTTGTTAAAACAGTGCATAAAATAATGGATATCATTATAAAAACTGGTTTTGAAAGTGTAAAACACAATATTCGTTTCCAACCTCAAACCGTGTTGGTAGGAGAAAAATTAGTTTTAGCACAACATGTAAGAAATGTTAAAGAGCTACGAAAGAACGGCAATAGTTATTTAATACGAGCCCACATAAGACAATAATAAATCTCGTAAATATCACATAAAATATAGCGCAAATAAAATTGATCATAATTTAAGGTTTTACTTATTTCTTTTTATGGCATCTATCCATTTATTTCTTTGATTTAAGTTTAGGTAATATATAGAATTTACACCGACTATTTGTGCCGTTATTTTTGCAGTTCACAACACAACATCTATATATTATTAGGCATTTTTTATTATTTTTTATTACGAACTCCGTGCAAATTGACTTTACTTTCCCGGATTGTTGCGTATTTCTGCCACGACAAGCGCTGCGATCGCTTTACTATACCCCCACCATGTATTTGCACATAGCGAATAAAGAGGAATGATTTTTTTTGTGTGTGTCTCTCTCTCTCTCTCTCTCTCTGTGTGTGCGTGTGTGTGTGTGTGTGTGTGATGTTTGTAATGAATAAACCCAAAAGTACTAGACCGATTTTAAAAATTCTTTCACCGTTAGGAAGGTATTACCTTATTATTTTTTTATTTTATAGGGTCCTTAGTAAAATTCGTGCGAAGTCGGGGGTGGTCCGCTAGTTTTTAATAATTTCAATTCAATTCAATTTTCAAAATCGTTTAAATACAAATTACTTATCTACAAGAGAAAACTTAATTATTACTTCGTTTCGGGGTTCTCTGCAGACATGCACAGTTCTTTGTGAACATCCTCCGCTTTCATAGCGGCGGCACTTGGTTGAAGGCAGATACAACTGCAACCATGGACAGATGGCGACAGTTGTGGCGTGCCTCACCATTCACTACACGAACCCGGACCCGACTCGCAACCCGGACCCGAGCGCGGACCAATCCGGCGTTGCCCATACACTGCACGAACCCTCCACTCGAAGTATGGCATGTGGGGTTCGACAGGCGCTCGCGGCTCGCCACGAGCCCGACGCCAACCCATTTGACAGTCTGGTGTACCGGTTCGTCGCTTCCATACACAGGCGGATTAGCCCGATGGCCGACCAATCCGCCGGACCAATCTGCGTGTGAATGGTGGGCTTAATGGCACGTCATGAAATTTTCGCGTCGTCGTAAAGTGCGCGTTGAATCTGTCATTCAGACGAGCGGCACTTGATCGACGGCCGTCTGTCGATACGTCGGCGGCTGCAGTTGTATTTGCCGTCAGGCAAGTGTCTCTCATCTGAATGAGTCCTTAATGGTACTTCACATCGTTAAATGTGCATAATTTATATTACAATTAATTAAATTTTACGTCTGTCAAAGGAGAAATATAATAATAAACAAAATGTTTTGAATGTTACCCAAACAAGAGCTCCGCAAATATTTTGACTGTGGAAATACTACGAAATGCGCCGCATACCGCTCAAATTCTGACTTGAATTAAATGCTTTCCTGTTATAAAAAAATATTCAAACCAAATGCTTCTGTGTACAAACTTTCAACGTTTCCAGCATTTTTTAAATAACACACTTAGAATACTAGCTGTTACCCGTAGAATACTAGCTGTTACCCTTCGCCCGCATGGTCCTGCCCCTGACAAATAATAAAAAACTTTTTTCTCGTGGAAATAAGATGTTTTTCCGGGATAAAAAGTAAGTAAGTAAGTAGCCTATATCACTCTCCAAACTTCAACCTATCCCAAAAAAAAACATGTCAATCCGTTCGTTACTTTTGACGTGAAAGAAGGACAAACAAACAAACACACTTTTGTATTACGTCAAATTTTCACTAATCAAGAATAAAAAAAAGTATTATTTGATACAAAAATCGTGTCTCGTAAAATCCGGCAGAATTCAATTTCATTAGTACTCGTTAAGTAACGAATCATCTTTCGCACAGATATAAATCCAATTAGACTCGCCAGCTTCGTGAAAAAGATGGTCCGGCCGCATCATATTCGATCATGTAGCCGCTACATTGTAGCGCACGGTGCGCTGCACAAACGGCTCGTTTAGACCACGCGAAAGTCGCCGCGCGTGGTATGATTCGAATCCCGGTCGGGTCATAATGAAAAACGAAGTTTTTCTGATTGGCCTCGGGTCTTGGATGTTTATCTATATAAATATGCAGGTATTTGTTATAAAATATAGTAACGTTGAGTTAGTATCCCATAACACAAGTTTCGAACTTACTTTGGGGTTGGGGCTAGCTCAATCTCTGTGATTTGTCCATATATATTTATTTATTTACAATTGTTACTCATGCCTCATCTATTTTGAATATTTAGATTTATATCTGCTGACTACAGGCGCACAGTTGTTAAAAAATTCAAAATGGAAACGAAGACAATCGAATTATAGTTACAAAACCAAATTGTTTGTTGATTTATTATCTTTCCACCGGTACGATAGGTAGACAAATAGTAACCATTTGTTAGGGACTGAGCAAAATATATGGCTTTTCGTGTTCAAATACAGTTATCAAACTTTTGTTGGACTTTGTATCGTTTTGTCACAGATAAGAAAACAACTTCAAAGAGATTATGCGGAGACATGGTCCGCATTGCATTATTTTTCCGAGTTTTATATGAAAATCTTAGACAACCGGATTCACAAGCGGCTTGAGTAGCATACTGGTAACCTAGGTACTAGTAGCTTGTGAGTAGTTTTCATGAAAATTCGCTACTTTTTCGCCAATATATCATGTTATCGTGTATTATTTCTAAAACCAAGACCATAAAAGTTATACTACACTATACATATAAGTAAAAAAACATAATTAATAGCAAAATATTAAATTTCAACTAGGTAACTACCAACTCGGAAGCCAATAGGCGTGTTCCGTGCTTGAACATGAAAAAAATACGCTGGTCAGCGTACACCGCACAGAATGGATTAACCATCAAACAAAAGGCGTGTTCCGTGCTTGAGGAAAATACGCCGATCGGCGTACGTCGCACAGAATGGATTGAAACCTATTTAAAATCAAATTTAGAAAATTTTAAATCAATCCAACGGAAATGCTCTTTTAAACTAAACGTCTTCAATACAATTTTGGGGTCGGTCTTAGAATTATTTTGTATTAGCAATCCCACTGCGACCTTTTACATAAACAGACAAAAACCTCTCTTGATTACATTATACCTTTTTTCAATTCATTGATACGTTTCCTTTTAGTAATTTAATTTTATTTTCGTCCATTATTAGGGATCAATGTTTAAATCACTTTTTACTTAACAAATTAGGCCTTAAAAAGCTTAAAAAAATATTAAGTAGGTACCTCTTTCAAAAAAATTAAACTAATGCAAAATAAGGCAGATTCTTCTCCGAATTTTAAGGAGATCCACTCTGCTTCACCAAACCCCACTGGTGGCTTCAAACTTCAAAAATTTCTAGACCGAAGTGAGGACCTTTGTCTACGAAATTCCCAAACAAGTTGAAATCAAATTACGTGAGTAAAACCTGTGACGTTCACTACACTCTTGTCACGAAAAATATAAAATATTTTTTTCAATATGATCCCCAGAGCGGTTAACCTGTCAACGTACCGCCAGACACATTTCACCTAGCCTAATTATGAAAAAATATTTTTTAAAACATTTTATTCGACTTTCTTTTACTGACACGGCTTACCGACAATAAAAACCTATATTTGCCTTATTAGCCCGGTGGTGGTGCAGCCAGAAGCACAGATTTTTAAAAATCTGTGCTTCGGGGGGTACGTTGCCATCAGTGTCGGTTTCTGTTGATGGAGTGTTCCCTGGTGAGAAGTGGCCTTCAAGAGGCTTCAAAACACTTTCCAATCCGCATTGAAGCAGAGTGGCAGAGTACGCTCTAATCCCCTTCGATTGAAGGGAGACATCCCTGCAGGCTGCAGTGATTAAGAGTTCATATAATACTATCTTTTTTGCCCCGTGGGAACCACATTGAATATCGGCAAAAGCTATAGCCTATGTCACTCCCTGACAATGTAGCTTTCAACTGGTTAAGAATTTTTGAAATCGGCCCAGTACTTTCGGAGCTTATTCAATGCAAAAAACAAACAATCAAATCTTTCCTCTTTATAAAATTAGTATAGAAAAACAAATGAAAGATAAAATTCTAAAATAAATTTCATTATTAATATGACTGTTGTCAATAGATAATTGTAGTCTAATCATTGACCGTTAGGTGACTAGAAAACAGTGTTACCAGCTACGCGCAGTTGACACTAATTGCGGGAAGCACACGAGAAGAAGAAAAGGAATAATCCTATGTATCAAACCTCAAAACACACAGAAAAATAATATTTTACGAGCGCAAGTTGAAATGTATATTTAAAATTATCATCGTTCATAATTAAATATAAACATAGTATATTTATTTAGGACGGGATCTGAGATGCCGAAAAGCCAAGGAATCGTGAGTTTTACTTTAACGTTGTCATATAAAAAACATAATAATTTTATCATTATAAATACATTAAGGAAAATACGGGAACTAATTACGATGGCGAAAAAAAGTCTTTGATATTTTTAAAATCTCTTTTCCGTCCTCTATATCTCTATTTTATTGCTCACTAATTATTATTTGTACGCATGCAGTGTTTATCTATAATTCTACACCTGTTTTATTTATTGTAAGTTTCATTGTAATCAAACGCTAGAATCTAATTAAAAAAAAAAACGTGTGGCACTCAGGGACTGCCGCGGTAAAGCTATTGCATAGTCGCGGGCTCGAACTCACTCGTGGACGCGGCCAAAAAGCACGCTGTCACTATTAGCAGATAGCAGCTAGTCGACACGCATACGTCTAGTCGCACGCACATAAACACCGTGCCGAAGTCTGCCGAACTGAAACGACGTTAGACGATGCACGGCTTTAAACGCCGCGCGGAGTGGGGGGTGTTAGGTTTTATTTTCGTTACGGAATTTTTTGATTCAGTCGCCGCGCTCAAAGCCCGCGATAAAAACTAAACATTCTAACTAATATTATAAATGACAAAGTGAGTTTGTTTGTTTGTTATTCCTTCACGGCTTGACTAAGCAGCCGATCATTATGAAAATTTGTATACATATTGTCAGGGGTACAGAGCCCAACATACATGCTACTTTTTATCCCGCGAAAGTATGTCATTCCAATGGGAAAATATTTTTCTACTATAGATGGCGCTGCGATGTCGGCCAACAGAGATGACGCCACAAGTCGCGCTAAGGGTTGTTTTGTTGTCAAACAAGATCTAAGTCATAAATAATTTAAATAAATGAATTTTACACAATTCACACAGCACCTTTCGGTCCCAAAGTAAGCTAGGCTTAACGTCCTTGTGTTATGGGTGCCAGACAACGGATATATCATTGTGAATATATACTTACTAGCTGTTGAGGAGCTCGATAGCGTCCGAGGAGCTCGATAGCGTCGCTGTGTGTCGCACTGTAATATGAACACTTAAGTTAAGCGACGTCGACCCTAGCCAGTGTTTGGATGGGTTTCGTTATCTCGAGATTCTCCGTGCTTCGGAGGGCACGTTAAGCCGTCGTTCCCGGCTGTTGTCGTGACCTTTGGGCGGCTTGACAACACCGACCTCTGCCAATCGGCATTTGAGCAGCGTGGCAGAGTACGCTCTAATCCTCTTCGATTGAAGGGAGACTCGTATCCCTGCAGTGGGATGATTATGGGTTGATATAACTGACTAGCTGTTGCCCGCGGCTTTACCCACGGAAAACACGTTATTCCCGTTCCTGGCCTGATATCCGGGATAAAAACTATCCTATGTGTTAATCCAGATTATAAACTACCCGTGTACCAAATTTTAAACAAATCTATCAAGCTGTTTTTACATGAAAGAGTAACAAACATTCACACATCCTCACAATCTCTTACATTTATAATATTACTAAGCATAAAACATAGAAAACACAGACTCGACAAACATAAATATTTGCCTCGAGCCGGAATCGAAATTGCACCTTCTACTGTCGAAGGTGTTCACCACCAACGCACCACCAAATCAGAATCTATAACTCAAAAACCGAAATCGCAAAAAAGTTAGAATCTATAACTCAAAAACCGAAATCGCAAAGAAGTAAGAATCTATCATTCAAAAACCGAAATCGGGAGTGCTTATTTGCCACCTGAATAATACAAAAATATATAAAGCAATGTGTAAAGAGGTATTTGTTGGGATAATACTGTTGAGCTTACGGATTAAGCGAGCTCTCCGAACAAAATCACAATACCTGCTAATTATCGAGATAATGATTTATTGGATCTATTTAATTGGAGATTAGATGCGTGTTATTCATTGGACGTCTTCGACGAGTATAGGACACCTGCGTTGTTATTCGCAATCATTAATGGTGTTCTTTTCCTTTATTTAATGCATTTTCCTATATAAAATGGACGGCATTGATCACTTACCATCAATCGCACTCACTCCCACTAAACTAAGTGAATACAGGCCTTTAGGTTACCTGCTTATTCTATTAAAAAAATGGTCATCCGATACATATCATACCAATGTATAACTAATACCTAATCAGCTTAAAATACCTACTAAATGGAATTCCATTTAGAAAATGAAATTATGTGAATGGTTTATGAAAAAAATGTTTTTATAGTGTTAAGGATTTTTGTAAACGGCTGAAGCGATTTGCATTCAGTCTGTATACTATCACTAAAGTAGTATTATAAGGTCATAAACAAAATAACGTGTACTCTTGCAAATAAAAAATAATTTGGTTTAATTTGATAAACAAAAAACGTATTTTACAAATATGAATGCGCAGAGGAGCTCAAAGGCATCGTTGTGTGTATCATTCTAAAACTAACACGCAAGAAGTATTATAATATCTGTGATGCAGGTTAAACAACGCCAATCCTAGCCAGTGTTTGGATGAATTTCATGAGCTGCTCCGTGCTTTGGAGGGTACGATAAGCCGTCGGCTTCGCGATTAACTAATATCAGTAGTAAAAAAGTCGCCATTCAAGCGTATCATGGGTATATAGGTATGGCATACTTCTATGGGGAAACTCCTGTCATATAGATCGCGTTCTCAAAGCGCAGAAATAATGCATCAGGGCCATATGTAATGTTGATCAACAAACATCATGCAGACCTTTGTTTGTGGAGTTAAAAATTTTGACAGTTCCTTGCGTATACATTTTTGAAACTTGTGTATTCGTTAAGAACCACCATACATTGTTTACAAAGCGGCAGGAAAACGTGGGGTACAGTTTTAGGAATCCAAACAGACTCAACATGCTCCCAATGTTTTTTAGCAACAATAGCTATCAAATGGCTGTTAGGATATATAACAGACTGGGCGAGGATATAAAGTCTCTGTCTTTGAATGCCTATAAAGCAAAGCTGAAAAACTGGCTAATACACGACTGTTTCTACTCCATTGATGAATATTTTAATTATTTTAAATCATATTAATTCTGTATACTTGTCATTAATATTTCATAATTTACTGTGAATTATTTTTTTTATTTTATAAATTTTCTACTACCTATTGAATTTGATATATTTTGCATGCCAGAGTCTGGTTAAATGTGTGAAACTTATGACATTTTCAAATATCTGTATCCACCACATTTTTAGCAGAATAAAGTTATTTGTATTTGTCGGTTACGGCTGTTTTCGATTTATGACAGTTAAGCCAAGGCGATTTGAAAACACTGGCCCCTACCAATCCGCATTATAGCAACGTGGCAGAGTGCGCTCTAATCCTCTTCGAAGGGAGAGTCAAGGAATACCTGCAGTGGGATGATTTCGAGATAATCTACATATATAAAATTCAAAGTCCTGACTGACTTAACTACATATCAACGCACAGCCCTAACGGGTCTATTTCAATTCCAAAGGAATGTAGGTTCCTTACGACGACGTCTAGGGGTGTACTAAGAAAGGATTTTACAAAATTCCCACGGGAAAGCGAGATATACGCAAACGAAGTTGCGAGTATTTTACTAGTATGATATAAAAAAAAACACTAATTTATAAAGCCGTAAAAAAATCTAAAGTAATGAAATTTCGTTCACGTGTACTTAAAAATATATTTCCTTTTCCATCCCTACATAATTCAGTATATAGAATGGGTTGCTTTTTATTTTTCAATATAGGGATACATAAATCTTAATGGCGGAGTGGTTATATTGAATGGGTTTCAAAAAAAGGGCGCATTTGAATGTTGAATCATGAATATCCTCCGATCTCCGTGGCGTAATGGTTACCACGCCAGATGGCCACCCAGGAGGTCCCGGGTTCGAATGCCGGTCGGGTCATGATGAAAAACTAACTTTTCTGATTGCCCTCGGGTCTTAGATGTTTATCTATAATTGTATTTGTTATTATAAAATATAGTATCGTTGAGTTAGTATCCCATAACACAAGTTTCGAACTTACTTTGGGGCTAGCTCAATCTGTGTGATTTGTCCCTATATATTTATTTATTTAATATTTATGGGAATAATCATTGCCGGGTGTTGTACAATCAGCCAAAGAAAGAGGTGAGCAGGTCCTTAAATATGATTTGTTTTCTAAATATTGCGTGAAAGGAATTACTCAACTTTCATTTATCAAATAGTTTTTACGAAGAAAAAGAAGTTTCATAACAAATTATTATTTATTTAAAATTATATTTATAAGAGAGGTAGGGCACAGCGAATAATCCGCTCAAATCGAATCAGTCCGTCTGGGGAAGGACCAACACAAGATCGTAGCCATTGGTCTCGGCCATGTTGTGTTCCTACGGTGAGAAAGATATCCAGCAGCTCCAATTTTCATAATGATCGGCTGCTTAGTCAAGTCGTGAGTCGTGAAGGAATAACAAACAAACTTATTTATAATATGGCGATAAGACTAAATATAATTAAATAGATTATTGTAGAAAATGGCATAATTAAAAAATACTTAATTTTAAAGTAAGCTTTCTTTTCTGCAGCACTGCGAAAGTTTCCCAAGACTAGTTCCTAACTTTTGTCAAGTGGGTTGTATTTGCCAAGTTCAGGCACGTTTAAAAACTGAGTGGGATTTAATGAGAGCATTCTTCATGTGAGATAACTCCAGAGATCTTCAAAACAAGAACTCCTTTGTTCTAAGTTTTTTGTCATTTCTACATAATTCACACAATCCCACCTGCTATGTTACTCTGCATAGCAATCGTTGTGTATAATTTCAAATGCAAAATTAACAGCAAATCCTTGTACGTACCCTTGATATTTTATACTTTACTAACTATTTGATTAGCTTTCAATCCGATTTCATTTAGTTTAGTATTTAGTTAGCGTTAGTTAAGCTGTAAAGAGTACCTAAAATTAACAATCCAATGGCGAATGTGCGGAATTATCTTCAAGAGTAAGGGGGCTGGTCAAACAGACTTTAATTTACGCAGCTGTCAAACTATTAGCATGATACCGAATATATCAAACAATCGTGTATCAGCCATATATCAGCTCACATCTGTCTGATTTTATTTAGCGCGATTGCCCTGCTGGTCTCAAAATAAGCTATACTTACCCTGCTTATGTTATTAGCACCAGACAACAGATTCTGGGAAGTGGACGATCTGGGAGTGGTCATTCTGGGATGTGGTCCTTTTGGGAAGTGGTCGTTTTAGGAAGACATTATGGTACAAAAGGAGATATATTATTGTAAATATTTACTTATAATACAAAGAAAACACTCAGACTCAATAACAAACACAAACGTTATCACATTAATGTTTGCCCCGAGAATCGAACCCGCGCCCTCGGGTTCCTAAGGTAGGATTTCTATCGACGCACCACCACCGGCCTTTGTCACATGATAGTATTTTAATTACGACTAGTAAACCCAATATTCGCAACTTCGTTTGCGTATATCTCGCTTTCCCGTGGGAATTTTGAAAAGTCCTTTCTTAGTACACCCCTAGACGTCGTAAGCACACACCTACATTCCTTTGGAATCTCTAGACCCAGCGGTTTGGGCTGTGCGTTGATATATGGTTAAGTCAGTCAGTCAGGACTTTGAATTTAATATTTATAGATTTTATTTACTCGATAAATTTTCTCAATGCAAAAATATCACAAATTCAAATTCAATAATACTTTATTCTGTGGGCCCTCGTGGGCACTCAGACACGTTATTTACAATTAATGTTAAATAATAATTTTATTATTCTTTAAATAAGCTACTCTATAAACTACCACCATTTCGGAAACAAAACAAAATGACCACCGGTAAAAGAACAAAACAGTTTATCAACAGAAAAGCCTACCAAACTATAAAACATTTCGCAGAAGCTTGTTAAATCGCGAGAACACCCCCAATATTATCTGAACGAGCTGTCATCGACTTATACTTAGTATTCCGCGTCCGACCGAACCGAAGTACCGCACGCAACAAGCATCGAAATGAAAGGGAAAATCCGGTAACTATCGGAACACGGGTTCAATGACGAAGGTGGATTTTCGAAATATGAAATACTAGCTGCAGCCCGCGGTGTTACCCGCATTTATACCTATTCATATTTTATGCACAGCAGCGCCATCAAGTTTATTAAGCGCACTATCAGACTTTTGACCAAATCCTACGGGAATCGCGTACTTTTCGGAATAAAAAGTACCCTATGTATTAATCCAAGGTATCAGCTACATACATACCAAATATCATAAATATTGGCCCAGCCATTTGAGCGTGAAGAGTAACAAACATACACACAAACTTTTACTCTTATATTATTAGTGGGATTATATCAATAGCGAATGGCTACTCGTGTTTCGTGCTACGTATTTTAAAATTGTATTTTATGCTGACCCTATGTAGCAATGCTACGCTTCAGTGCTACGACACATCTACGGCACAATTCATTACTGCACGCTACGTCACTACACGTATATGCTACGCTCCACAATACTGCGATCTGCTACGCTTTTTATTATTATTTGTTAGTTTTGTTACTTGTATTTTAAATGAAATGTAATATTAATACGAATAATTTTTATTTTATGCTACGTCGCAGCAGCAGCCTTGCTGTCTGCTACGCTACTACACAACAGTATGCTCAACGTTCGAAATTGCTACGCCAATAATGTGTAGCTTCGCCATGTTGTACTTTGCTACGTCGTAGAACCAGTATTCATATCTCTACAGCAAATTTCGCTTCTCATATTACATCTAACTAATGATACTCGCGCAATTTCGCTCGCATATATCCCGCTTTTCCGTGGAAAAGAAAAATCTTTTTTATACCTATGTCATACAAAAACCCACCCACCAAGTTTCAAATCTACGATCAGTGGTTTAGACTTTACGTTGATTCGTCAGTCATTAAGGCCAAAGTTTTTGATATTCATGTGTATGGATAATAAAATTTTCTACATTACTATTATTTAATTTTTTTTATGTAAGAGGTTGGCAAACGAGCATGCCGGTCACCTGATGTTTAAATTGTAACAAAGTATTGAAACGTTAACATTATTTAGACAATCTAATTCCAGTGTCCAATTTCTCAACTTAATAGGCGTGTTAGTTCGGTAATTAGACGAGTTTCCCCAGGCAGTAGTGAAATGGGACTCTTGACTGTCGAGAGCTCTCCATAGACACTTGTGGTGTCCGGTTGCGTTTGCTTAGACGGGCGCCTGGGAGTCGTGTATTTTTAGATAATTTCTTGTGTAACGTTGGGAAAGAAAAAGATACAATATGTCGTAAATGCCGTTTACCAAAGAAAATATTAAAAAGTATTTTGGCTTTTGAAAAATTACGAAGAAACACATAACAGTAAATTAGCGAACTTCCTTTGCGTGGGGCTTTTTATTACAGAAGAGATATTATTTATTCATTCAAGTAATAAGGACTCATATAATGTTAGTATACTTATCAACTAGGGGTTAGTAAAAATTGAAAAATTACACTTACACACTTTGGGCCATTCCTGCACCATACCGCCCGATATGGTACAGCAATGGCTCATATATAGGCAGTCAAGTCTGCTGGCGATCATGGTCAGGATACTGTTGGGAATGAGGTAGAGTGAACACCCCCACCCCTAATCAAAACGCAGTTACGTCTTATGTATAAATTAAATTTATAATGGCCAATGATCGCGATCGTCTATTTACCTAAATAAGGACCCGTACATTGTGTCGAGAAAGTATACTACGATTTTGTCCGCTTTTACCTACAACTTAATCACATATTTGGCAAACATGGCAAAATTTTTGAGAGAGAGAGAAAAAGGAAAGAACGTGCAACTTATCTTTTGTATATGTTGTGCCGCGGCGTCGCCCCCGACTAGACGCTCGATTCACCGCCGCCTCAAGTCCCGTTTCGCCGAGTCCATTTTGTATGTGTAGCGTACTCCGCCGTCGCTCGCCGGTTGATCATATGAAATCAGTTTTGCAGCGAGTATTTTTACGTGGACGTGGAGTTTTAATTTCTAGAATACCTAGAGGCCCTGCGATATACAATTGTTTGTAAAAGTTAGGAAGACCCCTACCGGAAGGCCGGGTAAATCAATAATTCCTCTCATGGAAACACATCATACGTAATATAGGATATCAATTATCAAGTTATTGTATGTAGGAATTGGTATGAATAAAGACCTTCCGAGGCGTACGAGAAAAGGAGCATGGTATAAGTACCATCAGTAACGCGTTGTTTTCCATGATCGGAGCTCTGATTCTGGATGGGGATTGGCCCAAAGTTTAGAGTACGAGACACAAAGACAAGTAATCCTAACTCTTTCATTCCTCGCACGCATGCCGATCACCCAATTCTTATACCATCATTCCTCTCTTCTTTCATACTCATGCCTCTAACTTTACGTGTATATGTTATTAATCGTTCAGGCATATGCATAAGAGAAATTTGGACTACGAAGTAGCGCCCCGTGGAGCACTTACAAACACAAGCAACTATCAAAATGCGCTATGTGGATCTTTCGGTAAAAAATATGATAGGTTTGTTAGTCGTACGTACGAGAGCGTGCCCTTTCAGACCGTTTTCTCAAAATTGTCATTGTCGGGGAAAAACCCATACAGGCCATAGATACGCAAGAGCCATTTTTTTCCAGTTCCATGTAATGAGGCCGCAGTATCCATCCGGTGAAGAAGGAAGGACGCTAGCGGCCACTAGTCCTACCTCCTCGGGCTGACGCCTCACTGATGCCTCATACACATGTAATTGAACTGGATACTCATGACTCATGACTAAACCATACGAGTTGTTTTATTGAGCTCATCCTGTGTCTGACTCCCCACGCGGAGATACTTCGTGACGGTAGTTGCGTTCATGCGTGTCCAGTACTCTTAAATAAACATGCATGCATCCTATGCATTTGCCATACGCCTTTTGTAAAAGGTTTGTTCTATTTGATTTCGCGTGTGCTAAAATGAGGCAATGCAATACAACTCTCTCACTCTATCAGGTTACTCCCTAACAGCTTCAAATCCAACCGCCGCCACACCAACATATACTCGACATGTTTTTAGACCTCAGTAGAAATATAAATTGGCCCAATAAAAGTTATTCACCACAATGATAACAGAAAATTTAAGAGAAATATGAACATAAAAGTGTACAATCTGACTGCATCTTCTACCTCTTTCTGCTGAGCTGCTCCTCACTCGCGCGCGGTAATTCGACGCGTACCAAATCGCGATATCCCGTCGTAGTAATTAGTAATTTATAAGTAATTTTCTAACGGTGCGCGATTTTGCCTAGTTCGACGGTATCAGACGAGGTTACCTTAGAATTAGCTTGTGGCTCTAAAAATAAATTTAACACTTTGCCCGTACTTTCGTAAACTTGTTATTTCGTATATACAAAAGATAACTTGTTAGCGCGCTTAGCTACGTCCGTCCACTCTCACGATCTCGCGTCCGTCCTCTCCGAAACAACAACCCCGAGTCCCCGTCCTGCGCCCGCGCGACGCCTAAATCTTTCCCCTTCCTACTCCCCCACACAAAGCGTCCTAAACTTTTCGCGTCAGTCTCTCACCCAATAGCCACCCTTCCTCAACTTCCGCGTTCCTATGCCGCCCGTCAATTCGCTATTTCCTCAACCCCGCCAACCTCTCGACCAATAGCTGGCGTAAAACTTTTAGCGCCAATTTTGAACACCCCGCTCCGTCTTGCCGTCCCTTTCCCTCACCCGAAGGTTTCTAGAATCTGTTTGCCATTGTTTCACATAGGTACCTGATTTTTTGTACGTTGAATTCTTGGGTATATTGACGTTACACTAATGGGTTTTTACGGAATTACTTGCAGATGTTGTCAGTAGAATTATTTTCTGGCAATTCTTGGTATCAACTAACACACAGGCAAAAACTCAAATTTATGGCTTCAAGTATCTGTTTGTTTGAAAAAATAGAAATCTTCCTAACCATTTCTTGGTATTACTTAACACCCCGACAAAAACCAAATTTATGTCTTCAGGGATATGTACATTTGAAAATATTGTATGTTTTACTTTATAAGTATAATTAGGCTGTGGACAAGCGTAATATGTAATTTTACGTCGGTCACAGTAGCAAAATGTGCTAGCGGGACGTCGACAATGCTGTGTTCGTGCGCGTAGTGTCCACGGTTCGTACCACCATAAGAGTGGCAGAGAATTTATGAAACTATACTAATAAAAAGATACATCACCTGCTTCCTAAAACGATGTTGTCAAAATAAAACATGTCTGTTTATATTGCATTATCATTTCACAACACGTATACAAGTAATCATTCAGTGTTATTACGCCGCGTGATTCTTATTTCGAGTGTGATATGAATGACTAACATTAACTCATACCTTTTTTAGGGTTTCGTAGTAAACAATGAACTTATATTTAACAATAATTTATCCTAACGCATTTCTTCTTCAAACCGGAATTCTGTAAGAGGGTGGTACTTCCTCGGTCAAGCAAGCTTATTTCATAAATACTGTACCTCTCCAGTATTTCTTAAATCTTCAAGTAATATCGAAAACCTTCTAATATTGAAAAAAATATCGAATCTATAAATATACTTTCGATATTCTAATTTTCGATATTTTGAAATTCGATATTTTGACAATAAGTATATATTATCATTCGATAACATACCCGAAAATTGTCTATAATAAACCGGCGATCCTGACTCTAATTAACCAAAGATGATTAAAAAAGTTTCTCAAAATACATACAAGCAAAATTGAAATAATTGAAATTGAAATAATCTAGCTGAAACGGGATTTAGTTTTCAGTAAATGTATAAACAGTTACCCCGTATACAGGGTGCTCGTAAAACGAAACGAAACACCCAATGTAAATTGCGCTGTAAAATAAGTATTAAAACTGAAAGGTATCTTTAGTGAGCTTACTCAACACAAATCCTTGAATTAAACTGTTTTTGTTTATTCCGTATCTGCGTATTAATATTTATAAGATAAAACATGTTGTGTTTCTGTGCCGGAAGACTAATTTTTAGGGTTACTTAAACAAGGTTACGTAGTAACTTAGGAAAAAGAATTATTACCTTTGAGGGAGCACTATTTTACAATAAATTACCTTCCCAATTTAAAGATGCGGACTCTTTAAAGAGCTTCAAGTCATTGCTTACCAAATATATTTTTGAAAATTATTAAATTATCGTAGAAGTGTGAAGTAGCCTTAGCTTATAATAAGTAATTTCTGTTCTCATGTAAGTGGATTAATTTTGTAATCTTTTTTGAGAATAAATTCTTTAAAACCTTAGGTTATATTTTCGCCATGTCCGTAAGTTTACGGTCTAACACCAAAATACTAGAATGCTGTAATTTTGCACGTTTATCATCATCATCATCTCAGCCACAAGAAGTCCACTGCTGGACAAAGGCCTCCCCCTAATGTCTTCAATGCGACTTATACAGTTATAATAATAACTTTGGTATTTGGTAGTGATAACACAAAATATTTTTTGTGAAAAATAGGTTTTTTTTCGCTGGCCCCAAGTTCTGCAGTGTAATTTAATTAGATAGGTCTCTTAAAAATATCGAATGTTTAGCTGTTGTTAGAATAATCATTTTTAAAACCCTGATCCATTTGTGAATTATTTATATTTCGTACTAGCTTTTTTGCCCGCGACTTCGTCCGCGTGAAGGTCCGGACCCGTCGTTCCCGTGGGAACCACATTGAATTTCGGGAAAAGCTATAGCCTATGTCACTCCCTGATAATGTAGCTTTCTACTGGTGAAAGAATTTTTGAAATCGGTCCAGTAGTTTCGGAGCCTATTCAATGCAAACAAACAAACAATCAAATCTTTCCTCTCAAATCAAATCAAATCAAATCAAATAATTTATTTGTGATCCACAGGTAAATAAGATACAGATGTTACAATACATTATTTTAGAGCAAGCTGTGATCAGCCTTATAGGCATACAAATTTGTTGCAAATACATAATTATGTTTGTAATCATGCACTCAGTCGGACATCAACAATTTAAAATTTAGATTCCAAGAAGTCATTAACGGAATAGAATGCATGCTCAATAAGGAATCTATATAATTTACACTTAAAAAACCGTTGTACAGTGCAATCTCCTCTTTAAAATCTATATTTATAAAAGAGAAAATCACTGACTGATTCATCACGAAATCTCCGAAACTACAAGTGCCAGGAGTCTCAAATTTTGCATGGGGGTTCCTTTTGGGGCGTAGGTGCTCACTAAGAAAGGATTTTTGGAAATTCATCCCCTAAGGGGGTAAAACGGGGGTGCAAAGTTAGTATGAAACTTTGCCGTTTTTGAAGTTATTCAATTTAAATTCAGCATGAAGGTTCTTTACTAAAAAGCATGAAACATGAGTAAAATATTTTTTTCAAAATTCATCCCTTAGGGGGTTAAACGGGGGTGCAAAGATAGTATGAAACTTTGCCGTTTTTGAAGTTATTCGAATGAAATTCAGCATGAAGGTTCTTTATTGAAAGGTATGAAACACGAGTAAAATATTTTTCTCAAAAAACATCCCCTATGGGGTTAAACGGGGGCGCAAAGTTAGTTTGAAACTTTGCAGTTTTTAAAGTTATTCAAATGAAATTCAGCATTAAGGTTCTTTATTGAAAGGCATGAAAAACGAGTAAAATATTTTTCTTAAAAATCTTCCCTTAGGGGTTAAACGGGGGTGCAAAGTTAGTATTAAACTTTGCCATTTTTGAAGTTATTCGAATGAAATTCAGCATGAAAGTTCTTTATTGACAGGCATTAAACACGAACAAAATATTTTTCTCGAAAATCATCCCTTGGGGGGTTAAACGGGGTTGAAAAGTTAGTATGAAACTTTGCCGTTTTTGAAGTTATTAGAATGAAATTTAGCATGAAGGTTCTTTACTGAAAGACATGAAACAAGAGATTTTTTTTTTCAAAATTCATCCATTAGGGGGTTAAGCGGGGGCACAAAGTTAGTATGAAACATTGCCGTTTTTGAAGTTATTCAAATGAAATTCAGCATTAAGGTTCTTTATTGACAGGCATGTAACACGAGTAAAATATTTTTCTCAAAATCTTCCCTTAGGGGATAAACGGGGGCACAAAGTTAGTATGAAACTTTGCCGTTTTTGAAGTTATTCAGCATGAAGGTTCTTTATTGAAAAGTACGAAACACGAGTATAATATTTTTCTCAAAAAACATCCCATAAGGAGTTAAACGGAAGCATCAGTGAAAAACGGGGAAAATGATTCATATCGCGATAGAGTTTTCGACAACCACGCGAACGAAGTCGCGGGCACAGCTAGTCTACATATATAAAATTCAAAGTTCTGACTGACTTAACTATATATCAACGCACAGCCCAAACCGGTGGGTCTAGAGATTTCAAATTTGGACTGTAGGTTCCTTACGACGTCTAGGGGTGTACTAAGAAAGGATTTTTCAAAATTCCTACGGGATACCGAGATATACGCAAACGAAGTTGCAAGGGTATATCAACGCACAGCCCAAACCGCTGGGTCTATAGATTTCAAATTTATCATGTAGGTTCCTTACGACGTCTAGGGGTGTACTAAGAAAGGATTTTTCATAATTTCGATATAAGCAAACGAAGTTGCGAGGGTATATCAAATTTGGCATGTAGGGTCCTTACGACGTCTAGGGATGTACTAAGAAAGGTACTAGGCCACGCGGGCGAAGCCGCGGGCGGAAGCTAGTATTAGTATAGATTTACTAAAATATATTACAAAAAACCATGTTTGTTTGTAAGCCTCATACAAAGGGCAGTTGTAACTTAAGAATTTGTTAACATGTCAACGGACTGTTTGCGATAGGGATCTAAATGTATTTGTGGACCCCAATCTTTAAGTGCAAAGGAGACCCTTTCTTGGAGATTCTTGTAAAGGTAAAGTGATCTCACAATTTCACTTTGTCATCTTACAGAAAACCTTAAATTAAAATTAAATCTTACTAATATTGTATGTTTGTATAATTATATATTTACTCAAGTAAACCGAGCATTGATAAAAAAAATCGTGAAGAGTGTGCCACGCGGAAGTATGGTATTTGCCACGCTTTTCTTGCTGGCACATGAGTGAAATGTCATATTCTATGACATTTTTTTTTGGTACGTTTTCAAAAATATCTAAAAATTCATCAAAAATTCTATACCGTAGTGTACGTGTGAAGAAAAAGGAAAGATATGGGTAAAGAAGATTATACAATATAGCAAATGTACTTATTATGACTAAAGATATTCGGAATTTTTTTTTAGGAGAAATGTAATTTACTGGGTTTTATTTCGCCATTTCTTTTACCAGTGGTCATTATGCTTTTCTCTCCGAAATGGTTCTTAAAGAGTAGACTTTTTTATGCCACATAGTTGGCAGAGAAGCATACGGCACGACTGATGGTAAGCATCACCGTAGCCTATAGACGCTTGCAATACCGGGGGTATCATACACGCGTTGCCAACCCTCCCAACCTCCCCAAGTGGTGCTCCAGAGACCTATTTGGCGACCTTTTACGATCTTCTGTAAGGTGGAGGTCCTTCCCCAGACGGGCTGCTCCGTTTTGAACGAATGACCCGCTGTGCCCTACCTCTCTTAAGAGTAATTACACAAATAATTTATAATTTATTACTTTATGACCATGTTTGACGAGAGAAAGTATCTGTGAAGAGAAAGAAGAAGAAGAATGAGAGACTCTCATAATAAACGTTTCGAATCTTGAATCGCTGTGCCTAAAAAAATATTCTATTTAACAAACTCTTCAGTCTACAATATTATTATAGATACAAAGAAAATCCTAATGTTAAAACGTTGCATACGGCTTAGCTCATTATATCGTTAATACTCAGTACAAGCATAATGCGGACTGCTCTCCACACAACCTCGCAATGAGGCCTCTCACAGCTGCCACTAAACGAGCTCAGTCGGTTATGGCACTTACTACTCGTACCTCTACTAGTGGAAAATACTTTTTCACTTCTCATGCTCAGAAAATGCTTATTTGCGCAGGATATAGGCTGCACAAAATCGAATTTTGTGCACAAGGGCAGAAACGTATCTACTCATAAATGTATCTATATTAAGGCAAAGGAAATGAGCCATACCGCCAAACACAATAAAAAGTTCAGAGATAGAATTTGTTATCTATATATATAAAAGAGAAAATCACTGACTGATTCATCACGAAATCTCCGAAACTACAAGTGCCAGGAGTCTCAAATTTTGCATGGGGGTTCCTTTTGGGGCGTAGGTGCTCACGAAGAAAGGATTTTTGGAAATTCATCCCCTAAGGGGGTAAAACGGGGGTGCAAAGTTAGTATGAAATTTTGCCGTTTTTGAAGTTATTCGAATGAAATTCAGCATGAAGGTTCTTTATTGAAAGGTATAAAACACGAGTAAAATATTTTACTCAAAAATCATTCCTTAGGGGGTTAAACGGGGGTGCAAAGTTAGTATGAAACTTTGCTGTTTTTGGAGTTATTCGAATGAAATTCAGCATGAAGGTTTTTTATTGAAAGGCATGAAACATGAGTAAAATATTTTTCCCAAAAATCGTCCATTAAGGGCGGTAAAATGGGGATGCAAAGTTAGTATGAAACTTTCCGAGTCTAATCTTTTTTTAAAATATATATAAAAGAGAGAATCACTGACTGATTCATCACGAAATCTTCGAAACTACAAGTGCCAGGAGTCTAAAATTTTGCATGGGGGTTCCTTTTAGGGCGTAGGTGCTCACTAAGAAAGGTTTTTTAAATTCCCACGGGAAAGGGAGTAATAGGATTGTAAGTGTTTTATCGCAGGCGCTTAAATTAGAAAGCTGATATTTTGTATAGAGGTTCTCTTTATGATGTTGACAAGGATAAAGATGGGGTTTTATACAATTCCCAAGGGAAAGGGAGTAATAGGACTGTAAGTGTTTTATCGCAGGTGCTCAACCTAGAAAGCTGAAATTTCGTATGGAGGTTCCCTTTATTATATTGATAAGGATAAAAATGGGATTTTATGAAATTCCCACGGGAAAGGGAGTAATAGGACTGGAAGTGTATAATCGCAGGCGCTCAACCTAGAAAGCTGAAATTTTGCATAGAGGTTCCTTTTATGATGTAGACAAGGATGAAGACGGGATTTTTTTAATTCCCACGGGAATGAGAAAAATAGGACTGCACGTGTATTATCGTGGGCGCTCAACCTAGAACTCCTAGATTTTGTTTTAAGCTTCCCTTTATAAAGTAGACAAGGATAAAGATGTGATTTTTTTAAATTCCCACAGTATTCGGAATAATTTGACTACTCGTGTATTATCGAAAGCGCTTAACCTGAAAAGCTGAATTTTTTTATAGAGATTACCTTTATGATGTTGACAAGGATCGAGTCGAGTTATTTTAAAATTCCCACAATAACAACATTATTGGCATTTTCGCTTGACCACGCGGGCGGAGCCGCAGGTAACAGCTATTAAAATAATAAAACAACAGGATTTTGTACACAGTAGGTAGCCAAGATTACCAGCGGCGAGCAAATAGACAATGAGCAATAAAGAACACTGACGTCTCGGGGAAAACTACAGTAATAGGAAACTGTTAAATCCGTCTATACTACTTAATTAGTCACAAGTCCAATTCCACGCGGGCGAAGCCGCGGGCACAGATAGTCTATATATCGCTCATTTGCGACAAGAACGTGTTAACGCAAATATGTACCGTTATGGAGTAATGATACAGTGAATCCGGCGCATCGCGCTCTACTTGCTGCTAAAACGCGATATTTCTAGCGCCGAAAATGACCGAGTAATGAGGGAAAAGGTCGGCGACTATCGGTTTAGCGTCATCTCTTTCCGCCCCTAAGTTTAATGCAAGATCGGTTCACGTCAGTTGTCGCCGCTCGCTTGAGGAGGAAAGTGCTGCCCGATTGCAGCAAAAACGTAACAGCTCATGGTGTCACGGTTTTAATGAAAAGGTAAATATAGCTTTTTGTTTTTTTAGTGATTTATTTTTGCAGCTATAAAGGGACATTTGTATATGGGCCATTATTGTAGTAAAAATAGTACTCGCATGCTATGGTTTACACACCGTTGTACCGTTGTTGCTGAAATAAACAATGTTTTTTGTTGGTTAATTTAAGATGTTCCGTTACAGTTGATAATAAAAGTACAAAGTGTTTGGTTTTAATGTTGGTTATCTCGAGTTAACCCATTCTTGATAAAAAATATTTGTTTTTTACAACAAATAGCTTACAATATTGCATTATTAATGATAAAAACATTGTCTAATTACAATTTATTTTTCAGATGGAATCACGGTCTAGGAAGATTGTAAATCTTGTCAATCGAGGAATATTAATGAACATTCACGTAAGTTAGGCAAAACCGGGCAAGTACGTGTCGGGCCACGCACAATGTAGGGTTAGGGTAGGGGTACGCATTTCTTGCTTGCAGATGAGTACAATTCCATATCCTATGACATTTGTACATTTTCGTCAAATAAATTTTACTTCATAAGTTCGTCGGCTATTACTCGGTAACTAGTAGTGCCTACTTAACCGTTATAGTTTTCCTTGTAGATTCACTATATGGACTACTACCATGATTTTTTTCGAATTTCTAAACTCAAGACTTTCGAAGATAGAGGGGGGGGGACCACCGTGCAAAACGAAAATTGACACGTTAAATGTAAATAATTTGCAAACGGACTTGGTTTGTATCAATGTTTTTAAGAGACCTATCTAGCGATAACCCACAAGATGGGGTCAGTGCGAAAAAAAAATTTCATTCCTACTTTACCTGTAAAGTTTCAAAATTTTGTTCGACCACTTTGTTAGCATTGTTAATATGAGTATACATACCAAATTACAGCTTTCTAGCATCAAGCGCCTAGGCGCTAGACCGCGGACGGACAGACGGACATGGCGAAACAATAAGGGTTCCTTGTAGTTTACTACGGAACCCTAAAAATGAAAAGATAATACCGATTCTCGAAATACAAGTGAATTAAACAATCAATTTATTTTTTAGCATGTGAATCAGCACCGGAAGAACGACAACTGCAATGTAACCGGCCTCGTTGCGGCTTGACTAGTTCTTTGAGCAGCAGCACTTCTTCATCGTTATAATTGCTAACGGTTACAGTTATAATTATAATATTATATTTTTTAATGTGATTATTACTTGTATTTCAGCGAAAGTTACACAATAACTTCGCTAAATTATCTTTCATTTTGTAAAACAAAATACTAAAATAAAGAGATTTCTACGACAGTAACGTGTCTTAATTAAAATGTTCCATACATTTAGATTACAGATTATCAATAAAAACCTAACAATACGACATAACTTGTAAAGGTTTAGATTTTTATTCAATTTTTTTTTTCAAGAAAAACGGTACATATCTCTTTGTTTTGCAATACTGCAAATTTTTTACAAGAATAACGCAACAAGGAGGACCCTTTTTTAAATAAATAATCATAATAAATTTAATAACTGACTTAAAGGTCTGAATTCAATTTGATCCAAAAAACGAAAACCTGGAAGTTATGTTGTATTGAGCTGAATAGTCTAAACATAATAATTAAAAAGTTACAGGAATTTTAAACTTTCAAATGCGTTTTACCACAAATGGAGATTTTTGCTTTGTCACGTTCTTGTCGCAAATGAGCGATATATAAAAGGAGAAGCTGACTGAATGACTGACAATCAAAGCAGGGCCTAAAGTATAAGGGTTAGAAACTTGAAATTTTGCACAGGGGTTGCTTTTATCACGTATGAGAGCACTAAGAAAGAATTTTTCAAAATTCCCACGGGAAAGCGAGATATACGCAAACGTGGTTGCGCGGGTTTCGCTAGTTTTATTATATTTACTTTAATTTATTTGCCTTATGTGTATTAAAGATATTAAAATTTAAATTAAAGTACGGTAGGTTATTTAATTAATTTTAAATAAATATTTTATTACAGAATTAATTTAATAGTAGGCTGTATAGGTCTGCAGCCCAAATCTAATATCAATGTCATAAGATAAAAAAAAGCGGCGGGAAACCAGTCTTGTTTTTTCGTGCGTTTATTCATTTATTTCCTCGTAATCGAAGTGAAAAGCAGAGTTTATAACTCGTCCACAAAACCATTTTAATCCTCGACATTACTATCAGACATTGCTAAAAGTCTCGGATACAAATGATTCGTTTTGTGCACTTGTTGTAAAATCTACTATTTCACCTCACAAGCTCGGAAAGAATCTGTTTGTCATTCGAAATCTGAGCGCAAAAGTGCATTTTGTGCCCTAGCGTGGAAAGAATTTTGAAAATTCGAACCTGTCTATTCTATAATTTTTTCCCCCCCTAGTCCTCTGAAAATACATTAATACTTATTTCATGCCAGTGCGCCAACCTTATTTTTAGAATAATCGAACTGGCCAGCACGCCACCGTATGAAAAAAAAAAAAACACTTATTTAATATATTATTTGAGTTTTTCTTGCACCTAGTATTTTCCTCGCTGCCGCTGTAGTGAGGTGAAAAGTTGTGTGTTTCGCTCGGCAGCAAAGTTGTTCTGAGTCTTGTACCTTTGAAACCCTCGCTACGCTCAGGATTATATATTTGAATCCTATCCTATCCTAGAATCCTTCGCTAGCTCAGGTTTCAATATAAGTACTCGCGCCAAAAAACAACTTTGCAGCCTTGCATAACAAATAACTATTATTTTTAGTCCTGACACAAAAATATTAATTTTATCATAATCGGGACAAACCCACCACTCATTCCCACCGATGTGTCTCCTGTGTAGCCAGGATTAACAACGGCAACCTCAGATTGACAATAAGCGATGAAGCTTATTGACGTCCCGGGGGAGAAAACTACCAGCTGTCTTGGTACTCACAACGAATTTAATCGGAAAGAAGATAGTCGAAGTAGGAAGTATTGAAAGGACTTCCCTCCTTAACAACTACGTGAGAGACAACGATATAATAAAAATAATAATTTTATCTTAATGTCACACTCAACGATTATAAAAACTCTTTATTGTTAAAATAACAATATACACGGACAAATAATTTAGAAGTACAATAAAACAAAAATCTTTAATTAATAAAATCTCATGGTAGAGGCAATGGATCCACTCATCCAACATAGTTACGGTTTGTTAAAGCCAGTACGAAACGTATGTATGAGACAGCAATATTTTAAAGTACCCACTACAATGCATACACACTTCTGTATACGCTTTCGAGAATTAGGTTGAAAAATCATACCTATTACGTTCCACTAACGAATGTTCTTTCTATTTTTTGAGTGGTCGAGACTACCTACTACAACTAACTCATTTTTTGAGTAGTAAAAACTTTGAAAAACTTGTGAAACCCACGCAATTGCGTGTATTTATGCAGTAGCGCCAACTATATCTGACTTTTGACTAAATCCCACGGGAATCGCGTACTTTTTTAGGTTAAAAAGGTTCGTGTTAATCCAAGGTATCAGCTACTTACGTACCAAATATCATAAATATTGACCCAGCCATGATCGTGAAGAAGTAACAAACATACACATAACTTTAGCCTTTATAATATTAGTAGGATAGTAGGAACATTAAGTCGCTCGTAAATTGGCTGACTCGACTAGGGCAGTACTATGCTCTTACAGAATATCGACGTGAAATAACAGTGATTTAATGTATTTCGTGCGATGAGTGAAAGACCCGCAATTTCAGGCGGGCCGTATGCTTGTTTGTCACCTTTGTGGCATAAAAAATACGACGTAATTTCTTACTAAATATTTTCAGTAAGAAATTACGTCTTCTTACTGAAAATGTTTAGTGATATTATATCGTACCTATTATTTATTTTTTATGCTACAAAGGTGGCAAACAAATAAATTCGAAATCATTATTATTGATATTTTCATTTCCCTGCGACGTAGACAAGAAATAGGAAATTCCCATGGGAAATCGGGTCTACGCAAAGTTCGTTAAGCTACTGTTATGACGTGTTTCTACGTAATTCTACAAAAACCAAATAACAAAATTCCAACGTTTCATTACAAAAGCAAACTGCTCCTATTACCCCCTGAAGGAATACATGCGTGAAGCTAAAATTAAATTCATATTCGGTACACTCGAATGGAAATCAATTTGTTCAATCTTCGTCGTTCAATACCCTTTTCTACAAACGGAACGATAAGATAGACGGAAATTGAAAATAACCTATATTTTTTTCAATTTATTTCCAAGCTCCAACAATCGGTTTGTTTTGTACGTTCTATGCACTTTTTTCAACATTTTACTTACATACAAGGTGATTTTTTTACCAGCAATATTGAAGGAGAAAGAAAGAAAGAAAGAAAGAAAGAAAAATGGTTTATTTAACGTAAAACACAACTTTTAGGAGGTCAAAGAGGCCATGAATATGACCAAGTTTTACTATGGGGATGTCAAATCGCGAAAAAAATAGCTGATTTATACATTTTGATCGAGTAGGTATGAAAATTTTGTATGAAACAGCTGTTTTTTCTTCGCGATTTGACATGTAAAAATGGTGGTAAAAGTTGATTATTATCATGGGCTCCTTCAATATTGCTGGTGACAAAAAAATCACTTTGTATAATACCGTTTTAGAATGTTTTTTTTTAACACAGATCGAGCTAGCCCCAAAGTAAGTTCGATACTTGTGTTATGAGATAGATACTATATTTTATAACAAATACATATTATATAGATAAACATCCAAGATCCAGGCCAATCAGAAAAGTTCGTTTTTCATCATGATTCGACCGGGATTCGAACCCAGGACCCACGGAGGGAGGGGTGGGGAGTTGGGATACCTCCACGCGGTCCACCCTGGTAACGTCGGCGAGTAATTCCTTAGTTTCTGGACCCAACTCTGGAATTACTTGCCGACGGCCAAATTCCCGACGCGGTGGGTCTGCTCCCCGTGCTCCTACCTTGGATGGAGTACGTGGGATGCGGACAAATCCGCTCCCCCTTGCATCCGTACTGGTGCTGGGGGTGGAGCGACTGAGGAGACAACCTCGTTAAAAAACAAGAGGTGGAGCCGGCCGCGCTTGGCTCGGCCGGCTGTATGATGAGCGGTGGTGGACTCGTTCGCTCGCTGATCCTCCCCAAAAGCGTCTTCGCCCCGACTGGTGTCCGGGCCTACTCCACCCGTTGATACCGGGGGCGACCTCCGTATGGTGGAACGCGGAGGCCCTGCAGACACTGGGTCTCGCCAACCCAGACACTGCGGGGGGCGTTAAGGGTTGGGTCACATGGGCGAATGAGACCACCCTGGAAGAGGGAGTGCGCGGTGGCGCAAAGTGTCACAGAGTCCACTAAGTACGTAGTGGACGCTGTGGCACTTGGAGTGGCGCAGGAGGCGCGGTGGAGGAAGAAAACCTCGTTAAAAATTTGAAGAAGAGGGGCCGGCGGCTCGCTGAGCCCGGCCAGCGGTCGCACGTTGTTGCGACCGCAGAGATGGAGGGGACCCTTGCCCAGCCGAGACGGCGAGCCGGGGAAGGCCCGTCGTCTTGAGGGGGCAATGGTCCTCGGTGTCGGCAGTGCACCTGGATGCGGTGTGCTGCTGACGGGGCGTTCCGGGGAGAGCGGGTCCGGCCAGTTTAACTTTGGCCGGACGGCCCTGGCGGGGTCGCGGATGTATCAGAGTACCCGTGGCCCCTTCACTTAGGGGGCGAGTGGCATCCCGTCAGTTTTTTAGTGGTAAGTCCCACAGTCCCCACCGCATATTCCCCGGGCGGTGGGCCTGCTGCAAAGCATTTTTCTGACGATAATATAAAAAATAAAAAAAAAAGGACCCACGGAGGGAGTCGTATTTACTACGTTTATACCGTGTCTCGTCGATCCCAGGCTTTGAATTGTATTCCTAGACGCGTGGATATCATCCCTTCTTCCAAATGAATTTCAATTTGATCCAGTCTTTTGTTTATTCCAAAAATTTTACAAACACAAATTAAAATTATGGTCAATCTTTTCACCGCGCGTGCGGCCGTCCCGCAGTCGCACTACGCGCATGCGTAGCTGATATTAACCTAACAACCAATGACAATGCGCCGTCGTTGACTGGCGCGAGGGAGACCAAACGTTCCTAGAAATGTAAGATTTAAAAAAGTGACTGTAAAATGTGGATTTTGTAACTTTTTTATTATATTTTTCACCAAATATTTTTTTATTACTTTCCTTAAATCATGTCTATTTTTTGGCGGGGGGTCTAAAAGTAACCCTGTTATAACATTATATTTTTTTTAATAAATTTTTGCGATAGATTTTTTATATTTAGCATTTTTCCCTTTACTCGACTAAGGTTAAAGTTTTGTCTCGTTTGCATATAATGTATGTATCCAATTCATGTTCTTACCACTAAGGTAACAAACAAGCATACGGCCCACCTGATGATAAGCGGTCACCACCGTAGCTTATGGGCGCTTGCAACACCGAGAGTACCACTCGCGCGTTGCCCACCCTGTAAAAATATTTTAATCTGATTATCTACGCTAGATAAGTCGCTAGCTTAATTACTATCCTTCCTTACTTTCTTATCCTTACTTTTATATTATAAATGAGAAAGTGAGTTTAATTGTTTGTTTGTTTGTTATTCCTTCACGGTTTAACTAATCAGCCCTTCAGTATGAAAATTTGTATATATATTGTCAGCGGTACAGAGCCCAACATAGGCTACTTTTTATCCCGTGAAAGTATGTCGTTCCAATGGGAAAATATTTTTCTACTATAGATGGCGCTGCAATTGCGATGTTGGCCAACAGAGATGACGCCACAAGTCGCGCTATGGGTTGTTATGTTGTCAAACGAGATCTAAGTCATAAATAAACAAAATAAATGAATTCTACACAATTCACACAGCACCTTCCGGTCCCAAAGTAAGCTAGGCTTAACTATAGAGGGCGCTGTATCGGCCAACAGATGGCGCCACAAGTCGCGCTATGGGTTGTTTTGTTGTCAAACGAGATGTCATAAAATTAACCGCGAGCGTAGCCGCGTGGAAAAGAGTTACTAAAATATATAAAAATACAATAATGTCGAAGCCATAGTCTTGCGTAAAGATCCTTATTTTGAAGTAGTGATTGCCATTAGTGACATTCAAGAATTAAGCCCCAGTCCCTTTCTCCGGGCACATTCTGATCCCCTTTAAATAGCTGAGAGCTTCACAATCTTTTTGCGGATAATCTGAGGTGAATAGACAGATTTTATCTTATTTAATCTTTTTTATTATAATACACTAGCGAAGCCTGCGTAACTTCGTTTGCGTATATCACGCTTTATTGTGGATTTTTTTTTAAAGAAAATACACATAAACTTTCCTCTTGAACCACTTTACATATTTAAAAAAATATATATTAAAAAAAATAACGATTTGTGCTGTGTTTACCTACATTTAAGTTGTGAATAGTTTCGTTTTCCTTCATGTGTTAAATACTTAATTAGGCGCAGGCAGCCTGTAAGTAGATTTTAATTTATGATATTACGTAGCGTAGCATTAAGTGTACCTATGTGTTGTTATATAATTTTAATGTAATAATTTATTATCAATAAAGACATTTAGAAAAAAAAAGCCATTTAAAAAATCGCATCAAAATCAGTTGCGTAGTTTTTAAGATCTTATGAATGAGTAACGGTGTTTTTGAGTCCCTGGTTGGCAAATTACCAACTTTGAAGTGCTATTTTACCGTTTATAACCTATCTGCACACTTATAAATACCTACATCATAGTACAGTCAGGAGCAGGTCGACTTTTACATATTGGACTTTGTACAATTCTTAAGTTCTATGTCTTAAGAACCAAAATTGAGCGGCATTTTAAAGCTCAACGTGCTCCTGACTGTACAAAATAAACATCTTTTCATATACAACGTTGAGGTGATGTCTGCTATTCAAATTTGTATTGAGGTCAGTCGTTGCCTCATACGGTGCGATTAGCATACCTAATTCTCTTTTATTCGTTACAAAGGGAACAAAAGAAAAATATATATTGACTTTAAAATAGTTAGGTTCTAGTTTTATTGTTTTGTTAAGTGTTCGGGTGCTGTATTTAAATGTTGGACGTTTTAGAATTAAAATTGTCATGGAGATCACATTTGTAATACTATTGGAAGCAATCGCATGCGTTATTGCGATAATGTGTCCGATTCCTTGCACACAGCTGCGTTTCTATCGTCCGATATTTCTTACGAAAGAGCGTCTTGTACTAACTTTATTATCGCAAGGTGTGTGTACCTGTACGGTCGTTTGCGCCCTGACAGACACAAAATATTCTAGAATACCGCAGAACAGAGAAACGTAACGTCCTGCTTCCATTGCGGCGTTATTATTCCAGCAGTGTGTAACTCCATGGCCAACCTAATACAAAATGTACTGAAAACAGATATTGCAATAACGCATGCAACATTATTGACCGATAATAACTCGCCTGTGTGTGGGAGCTTTAAAACGAACACGCAAGTTATGCAATGTTGACCCCAGCCAGTGTTTGGATGAGTTTCGTTATCTCGTATTTCTCTGTGCGTGTACATTTAGTTCCCTCGAACAAAGTTCGCGCTGCCGCCGAGAACGGGTAAATCATAGCGTCAATCAACATTATAAGTACATTTGTTTTCATCGCTCGCCGCCCCGCTCAGGCAGTTGCCGCTCACAGAAGGTTGTTGCTTGGCCGTAAAAGTGTTTTTTTAAATCTAGATACTTAATTTTGTATATTGCCTTGTGTGCGAAGTGATCTAACCCTAGAAGTCGTAGAACGCATTTGTTACCAATTTGAGAATTGGTATATTTTGGAATATAATGAGTTATAACAAGCTGTGAAGTTAGCAATTTAATCCTGCTTTTTACCATACAAATATAAAATATTTTTATTTAAATAGGCCTTTCACAAGCTCTTTCGAAGCGTCTTTCCTTATCCTACCACCAGTTCAAATTTGTACAAAAACAATATAAACGTATTAATTGCCAGTTATCAAAGTTTTATCTGTTAATTATCATCGTTTTGGCATTGCAACTTTCTAATGAACAAGTCGGCCCGAACTTTGTCAGAGAATGGGAGATGTGAGAAGAATTTTTCGCGGTAATTGTAGAGAATTGCACCATATTTTTGGGACTGAAGGACAGTTGTACGCATTTTAAAGAAAATCGTGTCCCTGTCAAATGGTGGAAAAAAAATCCGGGCAATTTCCTGTCAAGAGATTTTTACATCGCAATACATGCCAAGCGGTAACTGAAATCGAGACAAGCCCACCACACATTCCCACCGTTGTGTCTCCTGTAGGCCCAGGATCAACAACGGCGTCCTCAGATTGACAACAAGTTTATTGACGTCTTGGGGAGAAATTACAGCTGTGTTGGAACTCACAATGAATTAAATCAGAAAGAAAGAAATTATAACGAAGTATTGAAACTCCTTCCGACCGGCGACCTTCTTCCCTCCGTCCGCAGCTACTACGTGAGAGATAGCATGAAACAAAATACATCATACCCTAGACCTAGAGAGATGGCCATTGAAGTGATGCTCAATTGCCGAGCACCACGATAATGTAGTAATTCAGGCTAAAACTCTTTAATGGATGCGAGTCTACCGACAGCGAAGCAATGTGTTCACAAAGTAACGAAATATTTGCGTAGGTTTGACCACATACATACCGATAACGTGAACTTTCGCAATATCGTGGTATGTGAGGCGGTAGCAATAGAGCGGTCATTGCTAACCATACCGCAAAGCCAGTATATTACAATCGTAAAAAAGGAACAAATTTTATAATTATTATCACGATCATCAATCATAATGTTCGTTAACTTCTTTAAAGTGGCTTCCCTGACACGCTAATCAAAAATTTATTTTTCTATTAACTGATAACAACATAAATTATGTTTTTTTCTTTTATGCCACAAAAGTGGCAAACAAGCATAGCCTATAGACGCTTGCAATACCGGGGGTGTCACTCACGCGTTGCCAACCCTTCCAACCCCCCCAAGTGGAGTCCGTCTGGAGACCTTACTCACCGTAGGAACACAACATGGCCAAGACCAATGCTATTTGTCTACGATCTTCTGTAAGGTGGAGGTTCTTCCCCGTTCCGATTTTAGCGGATTATCCGCTGTGCCCTTCTTTTTCTTCTTCAAATAACAAGTGACATATCCTACATTTTGTTGATCCATGGTTTTCAGCAGACTTTGCTTCTGAAGTCAGTCGTTTAATTTTCAGTATAGACTTCTACATATCTTTGTTAGAAACTTTTAATTGTACGAAACCTAATATTCATACACATAATTTTTAATTACATACTAAATAAATAACGTTTTACTAAAGTTGTATGAGTTTAGTATTATATAACATAACAGAAGTGTTAAAGAAAAAATATCAAGATTTAAGATCATTTCAAATAAAGATATTTTTTTATGAAAACTATAATTTAGCGTTTACGTTATTTTGTTTTTGTAAATCTAGACATAATAAATTTGTCCTAAATGACTGACTGAATGATCAACACACAGCCTAATCCGATAATAGTAGAGACCTGAAAGTAGGTGCATTGTTCCTGACGTAGGCATCCGATAAGACTGGATTGTCCTAAATCCCCACAGTGTGTTCAAGCTACCGACGACACGGCTTTACTTGGACTCCGAAGCACAAAAAAAAAACAATTTATCTATAAGTACCCTTTTCCTTCTGTTTCCTATTATAGTAATACAGACAGACAGAAATGTTATTTTAAACCACATTCGCATTGTTAATTCTTTCGACTCAAAGTTTCGTGGCGGATGGGATTGAAATTCAGTGGCTTCCATTAGACTCCCCCTTGTTTGAGTGGGCATTAAAATGTGCGCGTTTTACTAACTTTTTAGGAGTGCATAAAGTATTAGTGAAACCATTTTTAAGCTGATTGAATTACTGTGGGGACGCATACAACGCATGAGCTGACGTCATACGCTGACAATAATAATTCCGGGAAAACAACTGACAGCTCTGACTGTCAATTTGTTTTATGTAGCGTCCTCTTCATCCAAGAAATTTGCTTGACGGATAAAGCCGCTCAGAAATCTTAAATTTGTAGGGTGTCCTAGTATAACGTAAAACACACGAAGAACATACATCCTTACTAAGGATTATTTTATGTGAAAACTTAAAAAAACCCATATAGAAAAAAACTAAGCTACTTATCGTAAACCTAAGTACGGAACTTCATCTATATTATTCACTCACGCTTGGCTACTTTTTATTTAGTAGAAACTGAGGCTGGTATCAAGCAATTTTGATCAGTGGTTTGTTATTTGCATTCTTTGTGGAGTCGAGCTTTTAGGGTCCAATTGAAAAAAGGAATAAAAAGTTCGCCGGACGCGGGAATTGAAGGCAATCGGGAGAGTTTCTGATTAGTTTGTTTTAAGATTATATTCTTTGATTGAAATTTTAATTTTAATTTAACTTGAAAGTGTTAGAAATGGATACGACATTTACAACTCTACAAAATTTATTGAATATTTTTTTTTATATTACAAAGTTGGCAAACAAGCATACGGCCTGTCTGATGGTAAGCATCACCGTAGCTTATAGACGCTTGCAATACCGGGGTACCACTCACGCGTTGCCAACCCTCCCTACTCCCCCCAAGTGAAGCTCTGGAGATTTTTCTCTCTCAATATTATTGTTTTTATATCATACGTCAAGCTAACATGCAAACAGGCTAACTGAAGGGTGAAAAACAATAGGAAAAGAGCTGGGCTTTCGGATTTCTCATGTTTGATATCTAATTCTCATTCCGGATGTCACATATATATTACTAGCTGACCCGTGCCCACTTCGTTGGGCATAATGTTAAAAGCCTTTTTATTTTTTGGTTTTTTATATAACCTATGACACTCAGCAATAATGTGGCTTTCTATTGGTGAAAGAATTTTTAAAATCGGTTCTGTAGATCCCGAGATTACCCCTTACAATTTAACAAATACACAAACTTTACCTCTTTATAATATTAGTATAGATTAGTCACCCATGAACAGCAGTGCTTACCATCAGGTGAACCGTTAGTTCGTTTGCCTCCTCGAAAATACTATAACACTGCAATGTTAATCAATTTATAAACAAACTAGTAAATCCCTCGCAACTTTGTTTGCGTATATCTCGCTTTCCCGTCGGAATTTTGAAAAATCCTTTCTTAGTGCTCCCCTACGCTATAAAAGGAACCCGTGTGCAAAATTTCAAGTTTCTAACCCTTATAGTTTAGGCCCTGCGTTGATATGTCAGTCAGCTTCTCCTTTTTATATATAGATTCCTATCACCTTCTAATCTAAACTAATCACAAATCGATACAAAAGTTACCTTCCATTCAAAAGTGTTAACATACACAAAAAGTGACTCGAACTTCGTTAGATTCGGAGTTGGGTGTGAAAAGTTAAATAGGATTCCGATTAATTGGTTCTGTACACGTAACATTTTATATACAAAAATACATTTCGTTTGCGCATTTCATGTAACACAATATTCATCATCATATTATTATCAACCCATAGCCATAATCATACTACTGCAGGGTTACGTACGGGTCTCCCTTCAAGCGAAGGGGATTAGAGCGTACTCTGCCACGCTGCTCCAATGCGGATTGGGGGGGGGGGGGGGGGGGGCAGTATTATCAAACCACTTGAAGACCACTTTGACTTAACGACTGTCATTCATCGCCAACAGACGGTACCGACGGCGTTCGTTTTTGATTGCGACACACACCGACGCCATCGAGATTATGAGAACTAAAAGGACAATAATGCAATGTCAAACAAACTGTTTGTCTTGTTTAGGGATCGAACTTGACGAAGATCACGGCCATTGCGAGTACTAACTAAACATGATTTATGAAAAAATTATAACTTTTAAACTTTCGCGTTGCATTATTATAAATTTACTAGCTGTGCCCGAGACTTCTTTCGCGTGGTTTTCGATAAACTATCGCGATATGAATAATTTTCCCTTTTTTGCAACATTTTTCACTGAAGCTTCGCTCTTATTGGTCACAACGTAATGTAATATAGTTTAAAGTCTTTCTCGATAAATGGACTATCCAACACAAAAATATATTTTCAATTCGAACCAGTAGTCCCTGATTTTAGCGCGTTCAAACAAACAAACGAACTCTTCAGCTTTATAATTTCTGGCCGCAGGGCGTCTTGTTTCGGTGATTCCGCGGGCGGCTACATACGGAGAATGCACGTTACATGTCGCCGACATCACATGTGAAATAGTTACCTATAGTGTTTATATCATTGTATATATGTTAGTCTGTAAGATATATATATATGAGCCGATAATTTGTTAAAATTTTATTTGTTGCCTGAAATAAATGACTCTTATTAAAACATTAATAATATAAGTGAATTAACCCGATCTTACATGATATAGCCTGACGTTTCGACCAGGTTGCACCCGCCGTGGTCACAGGCGAACTGTTCCCCTGTGTGGTGTTCCCGGTTTATTATTATTAATTTATGAAAAATTCACGAACAAAATAAAATATTCTCCATTTTACTTCCTCCATTCATAAATTACATTTACGGGAAACATACGGACTTAATATATTAAGTTTAAATTTTCACGGCCTGGGGATTGCCTTCAATCTTCCAATTTAGACTCGTCTGAAGTCCCCTTGTGCCTTTGTTAGGTTATTATTCGTAATTTCTTATAGGTTTTAACCTCTCGGGGAGCGAGGGAGAATTTTTTAATAAAGTACCTACATAACTATTTTTACATTATTAACATATTAATTTATAATTTTTAACTCACATTTATTGATTTGAGTTCAATGGCGAGAGATGGTGGAGCTTGTGGGTGTCAAAGCGGAACAATCACTCAAGCTAAACTTTTTTGACATTATTTATGACTAGCTTTTCCCCGCGGTTTTGCTCGCGTTAATTATAAAATTAACGCGAGCAAAACCGCGGGGAAAAGCAACAAAACAACCCATAGCGCGACTTGGGGCGCCATCTGTTGGCCGATACAGCGCCCTCTATAGTGGAAAAATTATTTTCCCATTGGTACTACATACTACGTTGACCCTCTCTTGGTGTCCACGCGAAGGTTCGAAAGAACGTTTCTTGCTCGCACTATACGGTTGTGGAATGAGCTCCCAGCATCTGTGTTTCCTTCGGACTATGACATGGGACTGTTTAAGAGGTATATTAGAGGTCTCGTCAGAGGTAGGCAACGCACTGGTAGTGCCTCTGGTGTTGCTGATGTCCATAGGCGGCGGTGACCACTTTCCATCAGGTGGCCCGCTTGCCTGTTTGTCTGCCGTATAACATAAAAAAAAAAAAAAAATACTTTCACGGGATAAAAAGTTGTTGCCTATGTTGGGCTCTGTACCCCTAACAATATGTATGCAAATTTTCATAATGATCGGCTGCTTAGTCAAGCCGTGAAGGAATAACAAACAAACAAACAAACTCACTTTTTCATTTATAATATTAGTAAGGATTTTTAGCCGACATTTATGGATTTGAGTTCAATGGCGAGAGGTAGTGGAGCTTGATTGCCTCGTTGTGGATGAGCGGACAATCACTCAAGTTAAGCAACTCTAAATTATGTGGCATGAAAACACTGACCAGCAGCTTTAGCGAAAAAGAGATGAATGATTTAAGTTTTTTGAGTAATTTTTAAAACAAAAAACACACATTTGCGAGCAATATACGGCATGTATTTAATTTATATTTTTTTATTTAAAATGACGATTGTAAACCAAAATCAAGATTCGGTAAAAATATAGACCACAGTGATACACATACACTATTTAAGATCCTTAAAACCCGTGTGTCTACAATAAAGAATATTTGATTTGTTTTTTTTTTTTTTTTTTTTTTTTTTTTTTTTTTTTTTCAATCTGCAATCGGTCACCATAAGCAGATATTTTCTAGGAATAGGTCAAGTCAGTGCGTCCTCCATTGAAGACAGCTACAGTATATCCTTCCTTTTAAGGCGGTTTTCATAGCTGCGTGTGACTAGACTCGCCGCAAGTAAGTTCGGGTGTTTTTCCAACCGCGTTTTATAAGCACTTCTCGAGGCCTTAATCTCCTCCTTCACCGTGGTCATGTTTAGGTGTGTATGGATCTCCGTGTTCGTAATAAACCATGGGCATTGGGCTATTGTTCTTAATATTGTATTTTGCGCTCTTTGTAATATTGTGATGTTTGAGTCACTTGCACTGCCCCAGAGCTGAATGCCATATGTCCAAACTGGTTTTAGTATTGACTTGTAAATTAGCAGTTTGTTATCTATTGATAACTTGCTATTTCTACCCATCATCCAATACAGGTTGGTATGCCGTATCATAAGTTCTTCTCTCTTGCTTTTTATGTGTTGCTTCCATGTCAGGCGACGATCTAGGTGTATGCCAAGATATCTTACACTGTCTTTGCAAGGTAGTATGGAGTTCTCAAGTTGTACAGGAGGACAGTTTTCTTTCCGAAGGGTGAAGGTGACCTGCACTGACTTCGTTGCGCTAGCTTTGATTCTCCATTTTTTAAGCCAATTTGTTATGGCATCAAGCCCCCGTTGGAGTTGAACTGAGGCCAGCTCAGGTCGTTTGCTACTGGCTAGTACGGCTGTGTCATCTGCAAATGTGGCAGTCATCACCCCATCCACCTGTGGCAGATCTGCTGTGTATAGGGTGTACAGAATTGGTCCCAACACCGAACCCTGAGGCACGCCAGCTCTTATGTCGTAGAATCCGGAGGTTGATCCAGACTCTTTTACCTGAAAGATTCTCCCTGTGAGGTAAGATTTCAGCAGGATGTAGTAGCTGTGTGGAAGACTCTTTTTGATTTTACAGAGGAGACCGTCAAGCCAGACTCTGTCAAATGCCTGTTGGATATCCAAGAATGCAGATGAGCAGTATTCTTTTTCCTCTAACGATTTTCTAATCCTATCTACTACCCTGTGCACTTGTTCGATGGTAGAATGCCTCTGTCGAAAGCCAAACTGGTGATTTGGAATGATGTTACGACTTTCCAATAATGGCATTATTCGTTGAAGAACCAATTTTTCACAAACCTTGGACAAGGCCGGTAGGAGGCTGATGGGCCTATAGGAGCTTGTCTCGTTTGCTGGCTTCCCTGCCTTGTGTGTCATTATGATTTGTGATATCTTCCAATGGTCTGGGAAATGCTGGACCCTTAGTATTCCATTGTACAGCATGGTGAGGAAAACTACCGCTTTTCTTGGTAGTTGTCTCAAAATTTCCTTTGTTATGAGGTCGTATCCAGGTGCCTTTTTGTCTTTGAGACCGTTAATAGTACTCCAGACTTCTCGGACTGTGACTGGTGTAGGTGGGAGCGACATTTGTAGAGGCTCATTGAGAAATAATTCAACCTCTTTTTCATGGCCTGTGTTGCTGGGTTGATTCGGGCAGAACACATTCGATAGGTATTCTGCGAATAGGTTTGCCTTTTCTCGAGACGTGCGGGCCCATCCATTATTATTTCGCAGCGGAGGTATTGCCAGCTGTGGTCTATTATGTGCCTTTGTGAATTTCCACAGTGAATACTCAGTGGCTGCAGTGGCTGTAAGTGATGTCAGTTGAGCCTCAAGAGTTTCACTGTGCCAGGTTCTTAACATTTCTCTTAGACGTGACGCTTGCCTGTTAAAATTTGTTTTGTCCGTTCCTAGTCTACTCTGTTGCCAGACACGGCGTAGCCTTCGTCTCTCTAGGACAGCTTTTTTTATTTCGAGAGGGTAGTTATTTACCCGCTTTTCTGAGGCCAATATAGGTGTAGACCTCCAGCAAGCCTCCTGAATAAGGTTAGTTATATATTTAGTTGCAGTTTCAACTTCATCAGGCGTCTTGAGAGAGACCTTTAGCTTGATGCGGGTGTCAATATATTCTTTGAACGACTCCCAGTCTGTTTTCTTGTTACACAGCCTTTCCGCTCTTTCTCTTTCTATGATTTTCGTGCTTAAAGTGAGCATTACCGGTGTGTGATCTGACGAACTGTCGTAACAGGACTCGCATTTAGCATAGTGGGTAGAGAAGCCTTTCATTATGAAGAAATCAAGAAGGTCTGGTAGCTTACAAGTATCTGCCGGCCAATAAGTAGGCTCACACGCTGTAGCTATGGACAAATTATTAGCATCAATGCTGAGCTTTAACTGTCTTCCTCTGGTGCTAGTTAATCTGGATCCCCAGTGCGTATTTTTTGAGTTCCAGTCTCCGCCCGCAAGAAATCGGTTGCCAAGTGTCTGGAAGAATTCAGTATACATTTCCTCGGTTATCTTATGTCTCGGAGGACAGTACACTGAAGAGATGTTAATAAAGCCCCTCTTATCTTCAACTGCTATTGTAGTAGCTTGGATGTGGCAGGTTTTATATTCGGGCATAATGTGGTGTTTTAGTGACTTCCTCACAATAATCGCAGTACCAGCATGTCCAGTCCCATCAGGATGTAGGGTGATATAACACTCAAATAAGTTAAACTTGAGATTTGAGGCAGAGGTGCAGTGTGCTTCCGATATCAGTAGCAAATCCAGACTATGTTGTATCATTAGCATTTCCGTTTCATTTTTGTTGGGAGTAAGTCCGTTTATGTTCCATGTTGCTACACGGAGCGCAATCATTTTGATAATTTATTGACGAGTGTTGTTATGAGCATCATCAGTGTGCCCATTTGTTGTAGGATTAAGTCATATTTTTCGTTCTGTTGAATTAGTATCTGCTCTAAGTTTAGAGATGGTTGGGAGTTAGTTATTTCTTTAGTTGATTCATTTTTTGTTCGCGTCGCTTCAGAATATGTTGTTATGTTTTTAGGTTTTTCAATTGTCTTATCAGACAGGTTAGGCACCAATCTATCCATTGTTTTATCAATAGAAGGCCATTGCCTTTGATACTTTTTTGTCGTTGGATTAGCTGATTTTGAGCGTCTTAGGAGAATTTCCCTGTATACCTCGCATCCCTTGTAATTTGCCGGATGTGGACCATTGCATAGTGCACACTGGGCTGGTGTTGTACGGTCATGTTTTGAGCATTCGGATGTTTTATGTGATTGTCCGCATTTCACGCAACGATGTGGGCGCATACAGTAGTTTTTCGAGTGCCCGTATTGCTGACACCTTCGGCACTGTGTTATAGTCTTTTGCTTTTTCGGGTCCTCTATAACAACGGCTTGATTATATATATATTTCAGCTCTTTGACAGCCTTGTTATTTGGTCCTGGTGCCAAGTTCACAAAGAATGTAGATGTTGGCTTTTTGTCGGGTCCCCATTTTGCATTAATGATTTCACCAGTGATAGTGTTTCCTGTAGCTTCAATGTCTTCTCTGATTGCAGATAATGGTGTTGTTGGATGCAGATTACGTATTCTGAAACATCTTTGGTCTTTCCGATTGAAGGTGTGACCAATGAGTCCATTTTCTCTTACTACCTTTATAATTTGTTTATAGCTTTCTATGTCTGTGCTAATTATTCTCAGCTGACTTCGATTGACAAATTCTAAAAGTATATTCATTCTTATTAACTACAGTTCCAAGAAGTTCTGTAAGTTTATTAACGTCTTCGATGCCGTATAATATTATCGGTGGAGGTCTAGTGGGTCGTTTCTCTTTAGGTATGTCATTGCTTTCAGTGAGATCAACTGTAAGTCCCGCGAATGTATTTGACGTTGGTATTACTGGTGGAGGAGGGCTGCTCGATGTTTTTTTCCTCTTAGGGTTCCTGCTGCCAGGAACTCTTTGCCATGTTGGTGGGCAAATTGGTGCGGTCTTAGTATCTAGAGACAGCGGTTGATTATTTTCGGATGTTGAAGGAGCTCCGATTTGTTGGATATTCCCAAGTGATGAGGATCTTGGCCTCGTAAATAAGCCTGGATGGAAGGCTTGCTGAACTAATTTCTTACTACTGCTGATGCTACTGCTGCTGCCAGGCGCATTTATCAACACAGGAGCCTGGTCGCCCACCCCTGAGCGATCATCGGTAACATATTTCACACTGGCAGGCCCGGATACCTGCAAGCGCCGGGGGTTAGCCGGATCACATGACAAAACATTCTCGTTATCAGACATTATCATAAAAAAGGGGGGTTGGGAGAATAAGCATGGTGCTTTCCCAAGGCATCATGACCACACTTTTAGCAGGGATTTAGTCCCGCTTGGCTAGTGGCAGCCAGTTAACAGGTTAATTAACCGCCGCCTGTGACTCGGCGTTGTTGCTCATTTAGCACCACCCAGGGGGCACGTGTAGGGTTGGTCTAGGAACAGATGGTAAATCCTACGGACGCGAGCAACACCACCCCCCATTTGATTTGATTTGATTTGAATATATAAATATTTCGTACAAACTTGAGTATTCAACTCGCAACCCCTTACACAAACTTCAATATTATTAGTCCATGATAAGATGTAAGTAGCAATTTATTATGATTGTATCGATGGTCGGAACACCATGGGTAATGTACGGTATGAGCGAAGGCCATAATTCCCCGCATTGCAGACAACGTTGCACGGGCACGTTGTGTAGTGTGAGTCACAGACGACAGCGAGATAAAGTCATAGATTTAAAATATTGAAAACTTTTATTCAGAGAATAGGAATATTATGTAAACACGTTCTCTTGTCAGTAGGTTCTTAAACACGTTTTCTTGTCAGATGGTACGTACATAATAAATGAGTTATATAATTAATCTACTCTACTAGTATAACTATTAAGTACCATTACTTTAGGAAACAAAAGCAAAATAACCACTAGTAAAAGAAATGGCGGAAGAAAACCAGTTATGGCCTTTTTTGTCATCTAAAAATATAATGTACATTTTTTTAACATAAAGTCGTGTCATGTGATCCCGTAGTCATTCTACAGGGATACAGTCATATACACGATGCAAATGTAACGGTATGTCGTAGCGGCATCAGACTGTGTAGATAAGCCAAACATTCCTAGTGTCTCACTCAACACGCCTCCGATATCGGCGTCAATCGTTTCGTCGCAAGAAACATATCATCCAGACCACATAAGCGAGCTCCGTGAAGTATTGCCGAAATGAGCGCCATCCACACGCGACGATAAAACTGTGCAAACGTAATCGACAACGACATCAAATAGGAGTTGCAACTCAACCTATGAACGATAATCTGCAACTATTTTTCATTTATACACGATCGATAAAATATACGATCGATTTGCACAGATAAATACACTACACGCGGCGAATTAACCCTTTCTAGACACGGTCTATAACTCTGTCTATTCCGCTTACGCTTACACTTTGCACCACACTGATAGGACCGAACGGCGCGGCTTTGATTACCGTTTTCCGTGCACCGTCATCGACTGCCGTAATTTGCTTGCTTGCACAAACCCCAGCGCCCTTTATTTGTTCGAAAACCACTTATTACAGTAAAAGTCGAGAAATAATATTTTTTATTCATAATACTATCATTTTAATGTAATATTGGTCTAAGGGTTTTTTTTAATGTGAAAACTGAATTTATTGTATGAATAATTTCTTTTTTTCAATAATTCACGAATTCCTGTTATGTTGTCGTTTTTAAACGGATATTTTCGAAGCGACGGCGCTTAACCACGAGTGACCCAAAAGGCTGGTACCTAAGTAGTTGTCCCGCTCAACGCAGCCACATCAATGGTTGAATAATAGCCTTAAAATATTTGTTTCTAATTTATTTTTGTAAAAACAAGTTTCATAACATAGTTTTTATGCTCGAAAACCAGCCTCATAATATTTTGTATTTAACTTATTTTTATGAAAAATGTTATTTAACATAGTTTAATTTATCCCAACATGTACATAATCTGCAACAGACAGCTTGGCCTGACCGCAAACACGGGTTTGCGAGGACAAATTAGGCAGAAAACGCTAACGACGATGCCACAGAGTTAAAGTAATTGTTGAAAGAGAAACCACATACCTACTGTTAATACATAATAGTCGCTAGGTTTTTGCATAAGTATCAATCAGAACAACAGTAGAGCATTCGGCGGGATATCGAGAGGACGTGGGATTGAATTTGGGGCAAATTTAAATCCCATGATCGGTGGTCACTATCAACAAAAGTGGATATTGCAGTAACAATAGTTTTATTATACCTTTCTACCGTGTTAATTTGAGGAGTGTATTTAGGTGTAAAATGAATTTTGGGTACCTTATATCTTTTAAAAAGTCTATCTAATTCGTGACTAATAAATTGGCAGCCGTTATCAAGGATAATAGTTTGTGGAATACCATGAATCATAAAGACATCATTTTCCAGATGTTTAGAAACAAGCTCAGCAGTAGCTCTCCGCAGTGAAAAGAATAAACAATACTTTGAAAAGCAACAAGTCACCACAAAAATATAACTTTTCTGTCTTCTCGTATTGGGCAAGGGGCCAATTAAGTCTATGGAAAGCACTTGAAAAGGTCGAGAAACATCTTTAGGTCTACCCATCTTTCCTAGCGTACCATGAGACGGTAGTTTATACGCTAAGCAGGTGTCACATTGAGAAATGAAATTCACTACGTCAGTATACATGCCCGGCCAATAGAATCGAAGTGCCAAACGTTTATAGGTCTTAAACACACCAAAATGTCCAGCAGTTGGTTCCGAGTGGCATTGAGACAAGGTACTTTCTCGTTGCTCCTCTGGGATAACCTCTTTCCAGTCGAATTCAGCAGTAAGAATATTTTTATTCTTCATATACCTATAAAGTATTCCATTTTCCACTCTATAATTTGGAAAACTAGTTGGAGATTCTTGGCAACCATTAAATATATTAAGATACCAGTTATCTTTAGAGGTAGGGGTAGGTACAATAGTAATATCACTATTAATCAGTGCTTCCACAGGTACGCATCTAGAAAGGGCGTCTGGGATGATATTATCTTTTCCACGTCGGTGCTCAACCTGGAAATTAAAGGAGGAAAGACGCACACCCCACCTAGCCAGTCGGCCAGTAGGGTTGGAAAGAGATAAAAACCATTTGAGAGCAGAATGGTCAGTAAACACCTTGAATGTACTACCATTCTCGAGATAGCAACGCCAGTGTTCCAGTGCTGTTAACACGGCAAGTGCTTCACGTTCAGTGGTGCTGTAGTTTTGCTCGGGTTTTGTTAGGGAGCGGCTCATATAAGCTATTGGGTGTTCGATATCATCAATAGTTTGAGATAACATTGCACCGACACCAAAGCTACTTGCGTCTGTATGCACTTCAAATGGGTGTTCAAAATTTGGGCAGGCTAACACTGGTGCTTGAACGAGACGAGACTTCAATTCAAGAAAAGCGTTCTCAGCGTCAGATGACCATTGAAATGGTGGAGCATTCTTTTTGGTCGAAGTGAGCCTATTTAAAGGTCCTGCAATTGTGCTAAATTGAGGTATGAAGCGCCTGTACCAAGAGGCGGTACCGAGAAAACGTTTTACCTCTTTCTTGTTAGAAGGGGTGGGATAGTCGAGGATCGCCTTAACTTTTTCTGGGTCAGTTCGCAAACCCTGGGAATCCACAACATAGCCAAGATATCGAAGCTTACTGCTAAAAAAATTGCATTTGTCCAGGTTAATCGTGAGATTTGCCAATTGCAATTTTTCAAGAACCCTCTTTAGAAGAGAAACATGTTCTTCAAACGTTTGACTTATAATAATTATGTCATCAAGATATGCAAAGACCTTGCACTCGAATTCAGGTCCAAACAGAAGATCAACCAGTCTCTGTTGGGTGGCTGGAGCATTTGTTAAACCAAAAGCAGTAGTCTTAAACATAAAGGTACCTCGGCCAGGAACAAAGAAAGCAGTCTTTTCCCGGTCTGGCTCATCTATCAGTATTTGCCAAAAGGCTTTAGACAAGTCGATGCTAGACAGAAATCTTGCATCTCTTAAATTATCCAAGATTTCGGATACATAAGGTAAGCTATACGCATCCTTTTTAGTAACCGCGTTAAGTTTACGGCTATCCAGGCAAAAGCGGGGTTTTCCATCCTTTTTGCCGACAACCAAAACGGGAGAAGACCACGGGCTTTCACAAGGTACAATAACATCCAAGCCCAACATTTCGTCTAGCTGCTCGGTTATGATCTTCTGTTTTTCAGGAGACATTCGGTAGTACCGCTGACGAATGGGTTCCGCGTCACCAGTATTTATACGGTGTTTAATTAAAGTCGTCCTTCCCAACCCTTTTTCGGCGAAAGAGATTCTCCGAAAATCTTCTTTTAAACCGTCGGCAATACGTTTTTGTGAATCATCAAGATTATCATACGTATGTAAGTGAATATCAGGAGGATTTGAAATTACGGCTAAGCCTGGATCAATTTTAAACAAATTTTTGGTATCAGTTAAATATTTTGGACAAAGATTAAATATATTCCAGAAGTCGACACCTAGAATAAGTGTAGTATCGATCTCCGGAATTGCATGAGCTTTTATTATAGAGAATTTGTCCTCAAATGACACCGGTAGAAGAATGTAGCCAATAGAAGCAATTTTCTGACCACCTGCAGCAGTTACAGTAATCCTATCATTGGTACATAATGTTAAACCATATTCTTGTAAGCGCTTATGAGAATTATTTCCCAAAATAGTGACCGCGGAACCAGAATCTAGTAGGCCGTATATGCCTAATGCATCATTATTATTAATTAAAACTTTAACATAAGGACGAGGATCCTCCTTTGGTTTTGAATTGAAAATTGCAGAAACAGAAGTACTACAGTTAGAAAAGAATTTTTTAATATATAACAGCCATTCATTCCATTCCTACCGAAATTCCTATCGAAAATCATACCTCTCGAAAGTCGAACCTAGCAGTTCATCTGTTGATTTTTCATCTAGCCCTCCGTCCTGCGTCGTCCCATCCCAACGCGATCGTTCTAGGCGGGCAGCAAGATTTGAAATTTTACCCAATATATCTGGTACTCAGCAGACTTCAGAACCTCAAGCCACACGGGCAGAGGGAATATTTTTACCACCGTGTTTACATTACATAAAACATTTAAAAAAAACAATCTAGAAACATAGTTTTTTTTATCTACCCTAGATGCTTATGTCCTATAAAGGGTTAAGCCATCGGTCCTGGCTGTTATCGATGGATGACAGTCGTTAGGCCAAGTCGGTGGCCTTAGGGCGGTTTGAAAACACCGGCCTCTGCCAATCCATCATTGGAGCAGCGTGGCAGAGTACGCTCTAATCGCCTTCGACTGAAGGGAGACCCGTATCCCAGCAATGGGATGATTATGAGTTGATATGATGATGATGATGAGCGACGATAAAGTCGGGAAAAGGAAAGGTTACAAAATAAAACTATAACGTTTTTGACTTTGTTCAAAAAGGTTAAGCTACAGGGCCAACCCTTAACCCGATCATCTTTGTTTTAGGCTCAAATTATAGCTGACTAAATTGTCCAGACGAGTTTTTCCCAAATTTTTGATATCATTCTTCGTTTCCAAAATATCGAGCGCCAAAATCAAAAATTCGGAAAGAAATGATATTTATTTTCACATTTTCGGCCATAACTTTTTTCGTTTTTGACTTTCTCAAATAATTCTTTTTGCACCTTACGGCTCTCGTGAATACGCGTCTTTTGAGCCTTTTATGAATATCATATCTTGACAACTCTCCAAGATATAAGGGGATCGCACTTTTTCGTGAAATCGAAGCCTATACTGAAGCGAACGAAAAGACATTTCCAATGTCAAAAAACAATACGCCACCGGCTAGCTTCTTCTCCAATAAAATTGCAATTTTAATTCTGAATAATTTTTAATTTTAAGTTAATGGCAAAACAAAACAAAAAATAAAATGTACGCGCGGCCCAATGTGATGCCACGATAGAGCGGGGCGAACCGCCGCGCCGCGCCGCCCGCCGCTTGGCTGGGCCACCGCGCCGCTTTATCACTTTCCTTCCCCCGTCCATTCTTTTTTAATTCCTTCATAGATGGGACATGCATCTAAGATCTTGTAGTCATGGATTTTATGGGCAGCGGTGGTTGACCATCAGGTGAGCTGTAAGCTCGTTTGTGATCTGTCATAAAAAAATGCACGGTGATTGCACGTAACCCAAAAGGCTTATAAGCCTATATAAGTTATAAATAACTTATAGCAATTAAATTATATTTGTATTGCGTTTATAAAATAAATATTCCTACTAATTTATATGGAAACCAAACTATTCATACAATAAGCTTACAATAGAATGTATTTACAGAGGTCATATTTGCCCAGCCTATAATAATAGCGTTCATGTTTTAATAATTTCTCTTTCATCACTATTTTCATTGTATTATTGAGAAGTATAATCATTACGAGTAAAGCCAAAACTATAGTAAGTTTAATATTATTATGTACTACTAGTGAAAACCGTGCAACCTCGTTTGCGTGTATACACAGAAGCGCCATCTACACTGGGCGTCAAAAATAAGTATTACAGTTTTAAAATTGCAATATCTCCTAAACTACAGAAGCTAGACCTTTGAAGAAAAAAAAGTTAAAAGACAATTTCATTTTAATAAAAACTTCATGCATAATATCGTCTTTTAAAGATTGATTTTTATTTCAAATATGTATTCTATAGTTTTAAGAGTAATTGCCATTTTAAAACTGTACTACTTATTTTTGACGCCCAGTGTACTTTATAAAGGGCCATTGACTATTAGACTTTTAACCAAATCCTGCGGGAATCGTGTACTTTTCGGGATAAAAAGTACCCTTTGTGTTAATCCAAGTTGTCACTTACATACCAAATATCATAAAAATTCAAATTCACCGCTCACCATCAGGCGGACCGTAAGCTTGTTTGCTACCTTTGTGGTATAAAAAAATATATAAAATATAATTGGCCCAGCCACTTGAGCGTGAATATGTAACAAACATGCTCCCAAACGCCTTTAATACTATATATACGCCTTTTATATTTTTATTTCCCAACTGCATTTTTGCTGGATGCACGCCGCTGCCAGCGGGTCGTATTGGAGGCGTTTGGCCTCTATGTCCAGCAGTGGACTTCTTGTGGCTGAGATGATGATGATGATTTTCATTCCCGTACCTTTTTGTCGGGGCAATAAACTGTCTCTCACAAATTCAAAATGTTATAAATAACATCAAATCAAATCATTTTTGATAGGCATATTATAAGCACTTTCGAATCGTCTAATTTTTTGTCTACCACCAGTTCAGACGGCAGATTTGTGCTAAGAAGAACTGGAAATAAACTTAGCACTTGCTCTTTTAAAATGGGATGATAAAAGTTAGTCAAATTGTATTGATAATAAAATCTGTTTTTTTTATGCCACATAGTTGGCAAACAAGCATACGACCCGATGGTAAGCATCACCGTAGCCTATAGACGCTTGCAATACCAGGGGTATGTATCACTCACGCGTTGCCAACCCTCCCAACCCCTCCCAAGTGGAGCTCTGGAGACCTTACTCACCGTAGGAACACAGCATGGCCGAGACCAATGCTATTTGGCTACGACGATACAATAATTTTAACTACCTTTGCATATATAGCTTTGTAAACTGAAATGTTAATGCATGTTGTAGTTAACCTGTAATTGTAAGGGCAGTTAGCTTAAAAATTATTTAGTTATCCTATGTTACATATATATTACTGTACTTATGTTGGTGAAAATAAATGATCTTCTGTAAGGTGGAGGTCCTTCCGCAGACGGTCTGCTCTGATTTGAGCGGATTACCCGCTGGGCCCTACCTCGATTCCGAATTCAACAAGGTTGTTTGTAGAAAAAAAATAGTTTTCAATATAATTATTACGAATAATAATATTGGCGGCAAGGAAAACAAATTGAATGACTATATAAGAAAATTTAAGTTCTTTTTATCAAAGAGGGCGGCAAATATCAGTACGCGCCAAAATTTGGGCTCACTGTTTATAAAACAATTGAAAATCAATTGTCGTTATGCACTGAGGCTGAGGGTAATAAGTTTGAGTTTCGAACTTCGTTTTATGACTGCACGAGCCAGCTGCGTTGGCGACCAGTTATTAAGTGTACTTACCACATCACACTTAATTTTAAGACAAACTACGAATGATACGTGCTTGTATTTATGTGTTGTTATTTAATGAAAAATAAAGAGACTTTGGTAGGTATGGTAAACGTTTGATCAAAGAATTTAACATTATTATTTATGTTTAAGTTTATATAACAATAATGAAAACTCTGAAACCCGAACAAATATTGACATTAAACATTCCTAAAACAACAATATGAAAATAGTACTAAAATGAGTAATAAACTTGGAAGTTACACATGATTATCATTATGTGGCCAGGACTAATATTGCTATGTGAATTATAACAGACGTAAAACTGTTCTATGCTGCTTTTTTACGCCAGAGCATGCAAACAAGCTGCAGTGTCAAGGTTAAATTGCTTATTCAGAGGCTAGGCTTTTTTTTTTTAATCTTTATTTTATTACAGGGTTTTTTCTAAAAAGAAAATGTCACCCCGATTATTGAATACAATTAAACTTATAACTGTTAGATTTCCTTTTATTTTGATGCTTACAATTATTATTTTCAAATGTATTCTAAGGAAGTCAATAGAACTACTTATTATTTATATTAAATTACCTCAATTTATTTACATATAGATTATTGTTATTAAATTGTGTATAAATAGTGAAATCTAATCGGTTAGTTTGTAAAATGTATATTTAAAATGAATTGTTAATCAAAGTAGCTATTATTTAACTTTTTTCGGAATATACAATTAAGTAGGGTAGATGTAAGAAAACATGCCTTTAAAAGGGGCGCGAATGTAGACGAACATTCATTCTGTGATCGATTGTCAAAGTGTACTAGTTACCTAAGATACAGTAATAAATACTAAATTGAACCTATTTTGTTATTATTTCCTTCTGATTCCTACATCAGAAGTGGGATAGTAATTAAAATGGTTAGTGATAAAGATAATAGTGACAATGGTGATCATCGCTCACGTGCCCGCTCAAGACGTTCTCCACGGCGAAAGCGTCGCCGCCACCATAGCACCAGCACCAAGTCCGATTCGTCGAGCTCGGATAGAAGCAGGAATACGCGAACTCGTCGCCATAAGAAGAAGCACAGGCGCGATAAACATAGATCGCGACATGCAGTGGCGAGATATTTGGATGGAAGAAAGGAGACTAGTATAGAGGGAAATAATTATTCACAGGCGAGTAATATTTTAGCAATTGTTTTTTTTTCCCTTTCTTAATTATTATTTCGTTTATTCTACTTTGTTTTAATACCCTACTAGTTCTACCTTGTCTAATTATGAGAGTTTTTGTTTTACCTTCAAGAATAGTTTTATATTTTGGGAAAAGTATACACATATTAAGCTTAACTCCCATGACGTCTATACTTTCCTTGGTAAAAAGTTATAGGTAAATGACCATCTTTGTATTATGTTTATTTATTTTTACTTTTATTGGGGTCATTTCTTTTTATAATACCGGATTCGTATTTTGTTAGCCCTACCCACTACTTACCTAATTTTTTTAAAATATTACAATACCTACCCTAAAGTTGCTTCGTAAATGGTAGCTTTCAGCAAACAAACTCATTTTATCGTGTTTTCTAGTATATGAGCATGAAAGTAGGAAGTGCTTACCACGTGACAAACAAACTTGTCAACATATGATGTTTCGTTTTATTTTTATTTTTTTCCTTCTTTCGCTATAGCTTGATTCTTTTTCCGACTATATATGTACCATTGTATATGTACTTTTCAGGGAGATAATCGATCAGCCACAGCTGTTTCACCGCTACAGCACGCTTCTCTTCGGGAAGCAGAGCAGCCACGAGAGTCGCAGATGGCGGCTTCAGTTTCAACACCAACGAATAATGGTGAACCTCCTTTTCAAAGTACAAGTAAGACTAATTTATCACTTAATGTTGATGATATTTCGCAATTAATTCAAAGCTTGTCACGATCAAATTCTCAAATGACTTATGATAAAAATATCATACCTACTTTTGATCCCGCGCAAAAGAATCAACGTATAGAGGGGTGGATAGCCAAGGTTAATGAATGCGCGAAAATTTACAAATGGACTGACGAACAAACGTCACATTATGCTTTGCCCAAGTTAGGTGGCCACGCTAGGAAATGGTATGAAGGTCTTCATACGATCCTTTTAACTTGGACTGAGTGGCAGGATAGACTTACTAAAGCCTTTCCATCTGAAAGCAATTACGGAGCAGTTTTGACCGAAATGTTAGATAGGCGAATGAAGTTAGGAGAATCAGTAGACGATTACTACTATGATAAAATGATGTTATTAAATTCATGTGGTATCGAAGGGAAAAAGGCAGTTGACTGCCTTATTTTTGGAATAGACGATAGGATGATTAGGGCTAGTGCGTCCTCAGCAAGGTTTATAGAACCTGAGAATTTACTTAAATTTCTTAAAGATTTGTGCAAAGAAGCTAATCAGCGATTTATAAAACGAAATTCTAATTTCAACACTTCTGAAATTATGTGTTACAAGTGGCATAAAACCGGACATCGTAGTAATCAATGTCGTGCAGTAGTAACAGAGCTCTTTTGTTTCAATTGTAAAGAGAAAGGACATACATTTAATAAATGTTCAAAACCAGTGATAAAATGTGACAAATGCAATAAGATAGGGCATAAGACTACTGATTGTTTTAGAAATTCAAATAACATAAATAATAACAATAAACTCGCCGAAAAGAAAACCATGCTTACTCAAAAATCAATGTCGGATTCTAAATACTACAAAACGGCAGTAATCAATAATAAGTTTAGTGTTCCCCAAGCTATGTAGCGACGTACCAAATATTCGCGGTTTTGGTAATAATATATCAACACCGTTAGGTAGGACTCAATTGAGTTTGACGATAGGAGAGGTTACGGCAGATGTGGAAGCATATATTGTCGAATCCTCGTTGCTTTCAGAGCCTTTGTTAATTGGGCAAGACTTTACTGAACGAAAAGATATTCTAGTCATTAAAACTCATGATAAATTGGATATATTAAAAAGAAAAAAGATTGATGATGTGTTTAATTTACCATTGGAGAACACAAATGCCAAAGTTGTCTTACGAATAAAAGTAGATACAGTCGTAGAGAAATTTGATTTTGTAAATTGTGTTGACGAAAATAATTTAACTTGTGATATATTTATTGAGAATAGTCTGAGAAAACTAGAAAAAGCGAACTATTGTATTATGGGTGGCGTTTATAATATTAGAAATGGCAGATGCCAAATAGCTGTCCACAATCTTTCTAAAGATCCAATCTTCTTAAGTAACGCTACTATACTTGTACGTGGCCAACATATTAACTCAATTAACTCACCAGATGAGAACTACGAATTGAGATGCAATCAAATCAATAGTAACGCCCCAATTCCTATAACTTTGTCCGATGTTAAAATTAATCCTAATCTTACACAGGGTCAGCAATTATTAGTCCTAGAATTAATAAATAAATATAGAGATTGTTTTGCGCAAAATTTATCTGAGTTGGGATGCACAAATATCACAGAGATGCAAATTGAATTAGATGATCCTACCCCTGTTGTTTACCGGCCTTATCGACTAAGTTATTCAGAAAGGGAAATAGTTAGAGATATGGTTAAAGAGCTTATAGAAGAATCTAATTCTTTTTACGCAAGTCCCATAATTCTTGTACGGAAAAAGACCGGGGGCTACCGATTGTGTGTAGATTTCAGAGCATTGAACCGTAAGACTAAGAAAGATCATTTCCCTATGCCGAGAATAGATGATCAGTTAGATATGCTTAATGGAAATAAATATTACACTAGTTTAGATCTTGTCAGCGGAGATTACCAAATTCCAATCAGTAATGACTGTAAACACCTCACCGCTTTCATTACCCCAGACGGGCTATATCAATTTAAAAAAATGCCCTTTGGACTTGTTAATTCTCCAGCAGTATTCCAACGAACCATCAACCAAGCGTTAGGAAATTCTCGGTTTGATTCCGCGCTGGCCTATATGGACGATATACTAATACCCGGGAAAGATTTTGAAGAAGAACTTGAACGATTAGAAAATTCCTTTAAATTATTACGAAATGCTAAGCTTACTCTGAATATACAAAAATGCAACTTCTTTCAAGAAGAGTTAGAATACCTTGGTTACGAGATAGGTGAGCACGGGATTAGACCTGGAAAAGCTAAAATCTCTTCTGTAGAACAGTTTCCAACACCACGTAATGTACATGAAATCAGGCAATTTATCGGGTTAGCCAGCTATTTCAGAAAATTTATATATAACTTTGCGGGGATCGCTAGACCATTGACTGATTTGACTCGAAAAGGCATTGCATGGTGTTGGGGCACTGAACAGGATGATGCTTTCGTGAATTTAAAAACAGCATTAATTGAACGTCCTGTTTTAGGCATATATAATCCAGAAAATGAGACATACTTACACACTGACGCCAGTAAACATGGGCTAGCCGGAATACTTTTACAAAAGGCTAAAGACCATGATAAAATAAAGCCAATAGCATACTTTAGCCGTAAGACTACTCTAGATGAACAAAACTACCATGCCTATGAATTGGAAACATTGGCAGTAGTTGCATCTTTACAAAGGTTTAGGGTATATCTCTTGGGTATTTCATTCACTGTAGTTACAGACTGCGCTGCTCTGAGATCTACATTCGCAAAACGAGATCTAATACCACGAATAGCACGGTGGTGGATTGCTATACAGGAGTTTGATTTAAATATACAGTACAAACCTGGCCACGCAATGGCTCATGTAGATGCCCTTAGTCGGAATCCAAACCCTTATGAATTGAATGATGAGAAATGTAATGCGAACCCTGTTCCTAGTATTTTTAAAATATCCCAAGAAGACTGGCTACTCACATTACAGCTAAAAGACACAGAAACTCAGCGTATTAGGAAAATCTTAGAGAATACTGAATATTCCGAGTGTAAGAAAAATTATGTCCTTAAAAATAATAAGTTGTTTCGTAAAGTTGATGACCAATTGAAATGGGTTGTTCCCAAAGTAGCCCGTTTTCAATTGTGTAAATTAAATCATGATGACTTAGGTCATTTCAGTTTAGAAAAGACATTTAATAAGATTAGTAAAGATTTTTGGTTTCCAAAAATGAAACGATTTATAAAAAAATATGTTCGTTCGTGTTTAGAATGCGCTTATAGCAAAGAGCCAGCAGGTCCCAAAGAGGGACTTCTCCATCCGATACACAAGGTAGATAAACCTTTCGATACTGTCCATATAGACCATCTAGGGCCTTTCGTTAAGAGTGCTAAAGGGAATGCTTACCTTTTAGTAATGGTGGACGGATTCACTAAATTTTGTCTACTTAAGCCTTTGAGAAGCTTGAAGTCTACTCCTACAATAAAAGCTCTAGAGGATATCTTTTTTACGTTTAGTTTTCCCAATAGATTAATCTCGGACCAAGGAACATCTTTCACTTCCAATGAATTTGAGCAGTTTGTTAAGACTTCCAATATTAATCATATCCTTAATGCCGTTGCCTCTCCACGAGCTAATGGACAAGTGGAGAGGTCTAATAGGACGATACTTGACGCTTTAACTGCGTACACTGATAAGATAGGTGAAAAACACTGGGACAGTTTGGTCTAAATAACACACTTAATAAAGGGATAGGAAAGTCTCCATCGGAAGTTCTCTTTGGCATACAAATGGTAAGCAGAGGAGATAATATTTTCAACTCGATACTGGACGAAACTCGGAAAATAAATGACATAGGTGATCTAAGAGGAGAAATAACTAAATATATCGAAAAGGATCAAATGTTACAAAAGAATAGGTATGATAAAAATAAAATAAGAGCAAAAATTTACAACATAGGAGATTTAGTAAAAATTTTAAAACCACTTGCACATAATGAAGGCAAAAGTAAGAAGTTGCTTCCCAAATTTACTGGTCCTTTTAGAATCACAAATGTTCTTGAAAACGATAGATATGAAGTGTCCAGCATACCTGGCACAAATATAACACACAGAGATTATTGTAATGTCTGGGCAGCTGATCGCATTAAACCTTGGATATCTACTTGTACTGTCGTTGACTCGAAAGATAAAAACAGTAGTAATAGTAGTATACCGATAATTAATTATCGTAAGTTAGATTGCAATATGTAAGTTACTCGCTAATTTAATTATTGTTAAAGTTAATATTTTTGATGAGTTAATATTGACAACTCATTGTAATAAAATAATGAGTTAAGATAACGAAAAAATTTTATGTTGTTAGAATCGTTTTGAGATTATATTTGTATTGATTAATGTTTATAAAGTATGTATGATGTTTAATTATGAATTAATATATTGTAATTCAATGAAGTAGTGATAGTTGAATGAGTTTACAGACAAATGCTTGATGTTGATAGAACCATCAGTATTTCGTTTAAGTAGGTAGATCGTACTTGATGTTGATAGAACCATCGGTACTTTTAGAATAGATTTTGTACTTGATGTTGACAGAACCATCGGTACTTTTAGAATAGATTTTGTACTTGATGTTGACAGAACCATCGGTACTTTTAGAATAGACTTTGTACTTGATGTTGACAGAACCATCGGTACTTTTAGAATAGATTTTGTACTTGATGTTGACAGAACCATCAGTACTTGATTTTGAGAAAATGCATTTTACTTGATGTTGATAGAACCATCAGTACTGTGTTTAAGTTTGGAACTCATCATATCTGATGTTGACAGATCCATCGATATTTTGTTCAAATGGAAATGTTTTTCGTTAAGTGTCATGTATGAACTTTTATTTTAAGTTTGAGGACAAACTTAATGTCAGGAAAGGCCGAATGTTAGATTTCCTTTTATTTTGATGCTTACAATTATTATTTTCAAATGTATTCTAAGAAAGTCAATAGAACTACTTATTATTTATATTAAATTACCTCAATTTATTTACATATAGATTATTGTTATTAAATTGTGTATAAATAGTGAAATCTAATCGGTTAGTTTGTAAAATGTATATTTTAAAATGCATTGTTAATCAAAGTAGCTATTATTTAACTTTTTTCGGAATATAAAATTAAGTAGGGTAGATGTAAGAAAACATGCCTTTAAAAGGGGCGCGAATGTAGACGAACATTCATTCTGTGATCGATTGCCAAAGTGTACTAGTTACCTAAGATACAGTAATAAATACTAAATTGAACCTATTTTGTTATTATTTCCTTCTGATTCCTACATAACTAAAACTATCCTACCCGCAACTTTAAACAAATAGTAATAATATTGTATAGCGTTCTAGCCTCGTCCGACAATGGTGAGGCTAGGACGCTATTATACAAACCTACATTAAAACTAAGCCCGAAGGCTTGACGTCTCTGAAGCTCGATGCGACTACACTCTGACAAGATATGTTGTACATCTTCCACGACTCCACACACATCACATTTAGGAGAGTCTAATTTGTGCATCACGAATCGAAAACTGTTGAGAGGTATATGTCCAGATCGTAGCCTCAAAGCCGTCACTACCTACTACTCATTTTAAACCAGAGCGTATGAGGGAGCGAGGGCTGAATCGTTTTGTACCAAATACCCTTTCGATGAAAGATCTTTAACGAAGAATCGGCTAGGCTTTCACAGGCATTTTCTGTTGTCTTATACGTCTTTATCATTTTTTTTTACAATTCACGCAGCGTTACAGGGTTCTAAAGTAAGCTAGGTTTAACCTCTTTGAGTTTTGGATACTAGACAATGGATGATACATAGAAAACACCCAGATTTGAGAATACACAAATTAATGCCATCATTAATTTTAAAGCGTGTACGCACGACCGAACACGAACATGGTGAACATCGAACACGAACACTTTGTTCGCACGTGCGTACCACTAACGAACAGCGAACAATTTGTTCGTCAAAAGTGTTCGTGTCGATCCAATTTGGTTGTTCTGTGTGGACGGTGTTCTCAGCACGACCGAACAAGAACATTGTTAACATGAACATCGAACCAAAAGAGTAAGGCTTGGTAGCCGCTTTTGTTCGACACCATGTTCTTGTTCGGCCGTGAGTGGTTGCGCGCGAACACAAGTAGAACTATGTTTGTAGGTGTTCATGTTCACTTTTCTAATTTACGTCCACACGTGCGAACCACATGTTCCGTGTTCGTGTTCGATGTTCACCATGTTCGTGTTCGGTCGTGCGTACACGCCTTTAGCCCTGAGCGAGAATCGGACTCGCGCCGTCTACCAACGCACCACCGGGTATGTTGCGAAGGATTCTCGGCCAAGGAGCAAGCAAGGAGCAAGCTGCGCAGTCGGTTGTTTTTTTTTTTTACTTTTTTCTGACGTCATTTTTCTCTTCTAATTAGGTTGTTCGATCAGATATTATGATAGGTACCTACATTTATGCAAAACTGACATGGTTGCTTTTCATTTCAATAATGAATAATATGGAAACGATCTTAGGGTGTCTGTCAAAATGTACCACCACTCCGAAATTTTAATTTACTAAACAGAAAAGAGAAATTCAATTTAAAAACTCTTTCTATATGCACATACAAGAGCGGTCACATCTGCTGAACAAGATGCAAAATGGCGGATCGTCGTGATGGAAGTTACATAATTCATTACTTTATCGGGTTTTTTAACGAGACTTTGAAACATCACACGTTATAATATTAAATGTACTATATTGTCGCCAGTCAGCGGATAAATATTTACTTGTACATTTTAAACTATCGCGTTACGAACACAATTATAACACTAAACTCAACCCCGTTTCTAGCTCACAGACCACAGTTTATAAAACAATTGAAAATTCGATTGTCGTTTTTCACTAAGTAATAAGTCTGAGTTTCAAACTTCGTTTTATGACTGCACACGCCAGGAGATTTGGCGTTCAGTGTATATCAATGGGGCTTGAACGCGCATATAAACTAACTTTTTTTACACCCGACGCCGACGCTTCGACTGATTACATCTGCCTTGGTCACGGGGAGACTATCGCCGTTCAAGCTCCTAATATAATGTCATAGTTATCACTTGTACAGTCACGAGCAAAAATATATATACATTGTCACATTTTCTAAAGTATCTTGACTTCTACCATTCAATAAATATATGTACGACAATTTAGATCTAAAATATCTTACCATCAAACTGTGTCAAAACTAGGTATACATTGGTTTCATATTAATATAAACGAAACAAAATCAGTAATAACTTTACACGTCCAATGTAGTTTTTAAGTATACATGATAATTTCTATAATATGTATACAAACAAATTATACACATGAAAGAGAAACTCAATCAACAAAAAAAAACCGTGACGCGCTCTTATCTCTTATGTATGATTTGTAATGTTTTCGTAGGATTCTAATAGCATATAGTTTTAGGACGGTAGACGGAAATAAAAATAGTCGAAGGCAAACCGTTGCGGCTTGCTGATGGCTACGTTGTTGTACCTTTCTTACTTTAAAGATTCGGGACAAGCCCACCACACATTCCCACCACTGTGTCTCCTGTGTAGCCAGGATCAACAACGGCGACCTCAGATAGACAATAAGCAATGAAGCTTATTGACGTCCCGGGGAAGAAAACTACAGCTGTCTTGGAACTCACAACGAATTTAATCAGAAAGAAGATAGTCGGAGTAGGAAGTATTGAAAGGACTTCCCTCCTTAACAACTACGTGAGAAACAGCAATTTGAAGCAAAAGGCATTATACCCTAGAGAGATGGCAAATCAAGTGAGGCTCGATTGCCGAGCACCACGGTCTATTGTTACGCTACTATTGGAACCTAATGCTATGAGCTGTTGTTTACTATTTTGATTCCAATAATATGTATTGCAAAACCTTCTAAATGCCTGATAATTCTCTCTGCTTGCTACGAGATCAGAATAATAAACTACGCCCAAAGTGACATGTAATGAATCCAACATTATTACGCGTTCGTCATGCCAAAGATCACACTCCCACAGAACGTGATGAGCTGTTTGTTCTACTCTGGTATTCGCGGTAGAACATTCACAGAAAGGAGAAGGTACAACCTTGAAATAGAATAACTTGGCCTTAAAGTTTCCGTGACCTGTTAAAAATTGAGCTACTTGATGGTCGATTAAAGAAAACCTGGCTAGAGAGCCAGGTTTTCTTTAATCTGTCTCTCACCGAAGGAAAAAAGAGATACAGATGGCGGCCTTTTACGGAAGTCTCCCACCTTTCCTGCCATTCCGATAGAAGACTCTGTAATACGTTATCTAACGGGTTAAATAGTCTATTTATTTTGTCACGATCACGTGTCTTAAGGAACGCGGGGGTCATTTATTTTGATCTATAGTAATCGACGCGCGACGCTGTATCTCCAAATCGACGGGTATTACGCCAGCCAGGGAGGGAGTGCCTCTGTGCTGACAGTTCTGTAAGACTTGCACAAAAATATCAAGGCAAGACGCTGACTTTGCAATAATTTTCTTCGCGCGGCCCCAATTGTTACACGATCCGCGAAAACCGCTGAACCATATGTTATACAACCCAGGTATGTCGCAGTATAAACCATTTTTAACGTTCTAAAAGTTAAGCCCCAGGTTGCGGCAGATACTCGAGTTAAGGCATAAAAATTCTTTTTGGCATTTTCTCCTACCTGCTTTATATATTTAATGAAATTAAAGTTTTTGTCTAAAAGTAAACCTAAGTAGCAAACTGTGATTTTATTTGAAACTGAAACTCCATTAAAGCGAAAGCGCGGAGGGACTTGTAAATTTCCCTTAAGCATAAGTTGATACGTTTTATGAGGTGCAAATTCTAGACGGTTACGATTTCCCCATTCGGAGATAATTTCAAGACTCGTTTCAGCTAATTTTTCTAAAGATGCCCGCGAACTAGCATTAATTAATAAAAGACCGTCATCAGCATAACCCGTCAAGGAGCATCCATCCGGTAAGGGGAGGCTGAAAAAGTCGTCAAAGCCGATATTCCACAGGTAGGGCCCCAATACTGAGCCTTGTGGGCAGCCTAATGTGAGCACCTTTGACGCAGCATAGTGTTTTACTTTAAATATTAACCTTTTTTTTTTGTAACGTATGTAATGACGCAAATCTAGAAATAATTTTATGCCATCATTATTATTTAAAAGAGGTAGAGCACAGCGGATTATCCGCTCAAATCGGAGCAGCCCGTCTGGGGAAGGACCTCGGCCATGTTGTGTTCCTGCGGTGAGTGAGGTCTCCAGAGCTCCACTTGAGGGGTTTGGGAGGGTTGGCAACGCGTGAGTGATACCCCCGGTATTGCAAGCGTCTAGAGGCTACAATGATGCTTCGGGCGGGCCGTATGCTTGTTTGCCACCTTTGTGGCATAAAAAAATACCCAATAAAAATAAATAAATAAATAATCGTAGTCAAATCACACAGCGTCAAATCACACTGCTTTGTAAATTGTTTACATAATTTGGAAACTGTATTGTGTACATGTTTTTGAGATTTACTTGGTCATTACTTCCGAGCTCAAGCTATTTGAAACTGCTGCTTTGTAAATTGTTTACATAATTTCGAAACTGTATTGTGTACATGTTTTTGAGATTTACTTGGTCATTACTTCCGAGCTTAAGCTATTTGAAACTGCTGCTTTGTAAATTGTTTACATAATTTCGAAACTGTATTGTGTTCATGTTTTTGAGATTTACTTGGTCATTACTTCCGAGCTCAAGCTATTTGAAACTGCTGCTTTGTAAATTGTTTACATAATTTCGAAACTGTATTGTGTACATGTTTTTGAGATTTACTTGGTCATTACTTCCGAGCTCAAGCTATTTGAAACTGCTGCTTTGTAAATTGTTTACATAATTTACAACAACGTAGCCATCAGCAAGCCGCAACGGTTCGCCTTGTACTATTTTTATTTCCGTCTACCGTCCTAAAACTATATGCTATTAGAATCCTACGAAAACATTACAAATCATACTTAAGAGATAAGCGCGCGTCAGGGTTTTTTTTTTTGCTGATTGAGTTTCTCTTTCTTGTGTATAATTTGTTTGTATACATATTATAGAAATTATCATGTATACTTAAAAACTACATTGGACGTGTAAAGTTATTACTGATTTTGTTTCGTTTATATTAAGGGTGATTCTTGGAAATGCGATTATTCGGTTGATTCCACTGGCTAGTTTTTTTTTTCAAAATATAATGAAACCTGGTACTACACGTAAAAATAGGCTAAACCTGAAGTATAAATTTCGAATAGGCACTCATTTTGAACCTATAAATTCCAAGATATTAGACATTAAAAAAATCATGACCAGGGGAATCAATTAATAGTTACAGGGGAATCAAAAATCAATAACTCTGTACTTTTTTTACAGAAATTGTAAGTTTTTACATATCAAAAATTACAAAATTAATTCTCAGTTATACATATCTAAATAAAATTAACAAATGTGAACATGTATTCTTCAATTTTCAGATATTATTATCTACTTTTGTAAACAATCGTCTGACATAGGTACATAAATATCTAATAATCTATTGGTGTCGTAATCACATTCGTGTTCCTTGAGAGCATCCCATTTGTACAACATTATTGTCATATTCCTGCAATAAAAAAAGGAATATTAGGAAAATTGCGAAATTTTAGAAATGTTTTACAAAAATAAAGTTTAAAAAAATGTTACTTAATCCAGCTTAAGAACAACAAGGCGCCAGGCGAGGACGGAATCACAGCAGAGCTTCTGATAACGGGTGGTACACCGGTGCTTAAAGTCCTGCAGAAGCTCTTTAATTCCGTGTTGGTCGAGGGCAAAACGCTTGAGGCGTGGAACAGAAGCGTGGTGGTTCTGTTCTTTAAAAAGGGCGATAAAACCATCTTAAAGAATTATACCACATCCATACGCTGCGGCAGATTGTACAGAAGACCGAAGAGTACAATCTGCTATTATGCTTAGTGTTTGTGGACTATGAGAAAGCCTTCGATTCGATCGAGACATGGGCCGTGCTTCAGTGTCTCCAGCGATGCCGCATAGACTGCAGGTATATCGAACCTTTGACGTACTTATACAAAAACGCCATCATGTCAGTCCAAGTACAGGAACAGAACACGAAAGCAATCTCATTACACAGAGGCGTGAGACAGGGAGATGTCATATCTCTGAAACTGTTCACGACCGCTCTGGAAGATGCCTTCAACTTTTGGACGAGAAAGGATGCGGCATCAACGTCAACGGCGAGTATATCACTCACCTTCGATTTGCAGATGACATCGTGGTCGCTGGAGGACCTCAGCACCATGCTCGAAGGCCTCAATTGAGTTTCCCAACAGGTGGGTCAAAAAATGATCATGGTCAAGACGAAAATCATGTCGAATATCCATGTCGCACCCGCCCCGGTCTCAGTTGGGAGCTCGATCCTCGAAGTTGTTGACGAGTACGTATACCTTGGACAAACCATCCAATTAGGTAGGTCCATCTTCGAGAAAGAGGTCAATCGACGAATCCGACTTGGCTGGGCAGCTTTCGGGAAATTACGGCATATCTTCTCGTCCAAAATTCCTCAGTGCTTGAAACGAAGAACCTTCGAGCAGTGTGTGTTGCCAGTGATGACCTATGGATCGTAAACGTGGTCGCTCACTATGAGCCTCATAAGAAGGCTATGGGTCACTCAGCGAGCCATGGAAAGAGCTATGCTCGGGGAGATCGAATCAGAAATGAGGAGATCCGTAGCAGAACCAAAATAACTGACATAGCCAAACACTGAAGTGACAGTGGGTAGATCACATAGCGCGCAGAACCGAAGGCCGATGGGGCAAAAGGGTTCTGGAATGGCGACCACGTACCGGCAAGCGCAGCGTAGGACACCCGCCTACAAGGTGGTCAGACGACCTAAGGAAAGTCGCAGGAAGCCGCTGGATGCAGGCCGCTGCCAGCAGGTCGCACTGGAGACGTTTGGGGAGGCCTAGTTGACTTCTTGTGGCTGAGATGATGATGATGAAATAATTTTTCAGTCAAAAACTTTATCACATTTTGATTTCACTGACCTTAGAAACAGAGTAATCAATGTCAGGGAATCAAAAAATGTAGCAAAATTATCGATTATCGCTAAATGACTGTATCTAGTACAATGACCTTTACACCCTAGGTAGTCATTAGAGTGGCGATAGTGCATAATTTTTTTTAGTCGTCTAATAAAATTAATTGATGGTAAAATTGAGGTCAAAGTAATCAACGATGTACCAAACCAAACCCAGTGGAATCAGATACTTACCTTTATATTTCTGGAATGCAGCAAGCAGCCGCGCATCTCTTCCCTCGACACTCATAACATGACTGACGGTTAACGCTCGGGGGGTACACATTGCTTCCAAATTGTGTCACTAAGGACGTACGTACATTTTAGTGATGTACCAGTGGAATCACTGCTAAGGCCCGGACAACATTTAAAAAATTCATATAATTAAATGTACTATAAATACGTGGTTCATCTATTTTATTTATTAATTCTTATCAATTTGGGATCTAATATAAAATATTGAAATATCTATGAACTGAATGGAAAAAATGATATGGATGATATTGTGTACAAATTTGGAGTACGGACACGCCAGTGGAATCAATTTTTAACACTTCAGATATTTTTTTTACTCACTTTGTTTTATATTTTTCTTAATTATCGTAGTGACCCAGTTAGATTACAGTTTAAATTTTAATAAAAAAAATACTTCATACGCTTATTTCAATTATACGTACACTTTTTACTTCCGGACAACGAAAATCCAGGTTTTCAAGAAACACCCTTAATATGAAACCAATGTATACCTAGTTTTGACACAGTTTGATGGTAAGATATTTTAGATCTAATTGTCGTACATATATTTATTGAATGGTAGAAGTCAAGATACTTTAGAAAATGTGACAATGTATATATATTTTTGCTCGTGACTGTACTAATACTAGGTACTAAAGAGAGGTAGGGCTCAGCGGATAATCCGCTCAATCGGAATCTGGGGAAGGCCCTCCACCTTACAGAAGATCGTAGCCAAATAGCATTGGTCTCGGCCAAGTTGTGTTCCTAGGGTGAGTAAGGTCTCCAGAGCTCCACACTCCATTCCACAGGCTAAGGTGACTGCTTAGGCAGACCCTATGCTTGTTTGGCACCTTAGAGGTATAAAAAAACTAAAGTTACAACATATTTGGCTTCATATAGGTGCTTATTTATGTTAGAATAAATATGTAACAAAAACATTTATCCAAAGACATTGTCTAATCGCAAACCATGCTTAAGCCCTTCATTGTGATAATATAATAACATTTACGACCACGTTAGTGATCATAAACTGATATTGCTTGAGCCATAAAACGAAAATAACCGGCATAGTTTATGGTAGCCATAGTCTGATATACGATGGTTTACTAATTTATGCCTAAAACAACTAAAATTATTATTTTGTTAGCAGATGCCTTCGGTTTTACCCGCAAAATTATGTTTCCTGACTGATATACGCGATAATAATAACAAAACTTTATCTTTTATACCACAAAGTTGGCAAAGCATACGGCCCGCCTGATGGTAAGCATCACCGTAACCTATAGACGCTTGCAATACCGGGGGTATCACTCACGCGTTGCCAACCCTCCCAACCCTCCAAAAGTAGAGCCCTGAGCTTACTCACCGTAGGAACACAGCATGGCCGAGACCAATGCTATTTGGCTACGATCTTCTGTAAGGAGGTCCTTCCCCAGACGGGCTGCTCCGATTTGAACTTTGATTTATTATTCTTCGTTCACTTTCGTACTCTACTCTAACCCTTGAGATATTGCAGGCGTGATAAAATATAAATTGAAAAGACTCAAAAGACCACTGAAAAGACGTGAATATAGTAATTTTGACTAAATTAACTTGTAGACTCGAAGAGGTGTAATGACATCCCTTTCATACCTTTTTAGGGTTCCGTAGTAAAATAACAAGGAACTCTTATAATTTCGCCATGTCCGTCTATCTGTTTGAGTCGCATTAACTAGGCTAACAAAGTGGTAGAATAAAATAAAAAAAAATAAAAAAAAGATATATTTATGTCCCTCCCATGAAATAATTTGATTTTCGCGCCAACCTCGCGTTGTATTGTTAAATCTGATAAAATCATTGTAGTCGTGTAAAGATAATATTACGATGCAATGACCCGTTAGCAAATTATTTAGATTTAACGCACCTAGTTGATAATTTTCTTTCTATAATCATAATCTCTAAAACATTCGTGGTAGGAAATTTGAAAAAAAAAACACGGTACCTATATAGTAGTTCATATAGTGATCCTACTATCTTACTAGGCTCTACTAATTAGAGAATAACTGCCGACAAACTTATAAAATAAAATTTCATTGGTGAAAACGTATAAAGGTCGCTGTATACGTAACGTGTTTTTTCCCGGACGGAACGGGGACGGGACGGCGACGGCAAGTGGTGGACGGGGATTATTAATGCATACACACCGTGACCGTTTACTCGGAACTAACGTGCTAGTGTTGTGCACAACATGGATTTTTCATTTGAAGAATTGGCTTTAATTGCTATTGCTTTAGAATCTTTAGATGATGAAGAAGCTACGGCCGTCAAGATGAAAAGAAGTTTTTCTGTACGTTCTACATGACAGAAAAGAGAACAAGAAGGAGAATATCATACTCTTTACATGAAACTTTTGTATGACGAGACACAATTTTATTATACTTGGTATCTAGATACTTCGAGTTTGCAAAATCATATATAGCTGGATGTAACCGTACACATTTGATTAGTTTTTCGTCGTCCATTTTTGCTTGCTAGAGATACCTACATCACTACTTCACTCTCCGGAGCGCACGGAGCGACTGTGCATACGCAGCGGAATCACGGACGGAACGGGAACGTGTCACGCGCGGGGCGGGATATACATCGTCGCCGACGATATTTTTCCCGTCCCGCGCGTGACACGTTCCCGTCCCGTCCGTGCACCCGTTACGTATGCACTTTGACTTACATTTTTTTTGAAACGATGTTTCAAAAATTCACGTCCCGTCCCGTCCCCGTTCCGTCCGGGAAAAAACACGTTGCGTATGCAGTGACCTTAAATGTCATAAAATATGGCATTGTACTCGACTGTAAGCAAGCAAGCCGTTGCAACTACGGGACCCTACATTGTGCGTGGCCCGACACACACTATCACGGTTTACTACTAAATCACAGAGTAAGCTGGTAATAGTTGCCTTGATATATAAGGTTCTACTTTACATATGATCGTTTAAACAAAGAAATAATTGTCTAGTATTCAGTGAATATGGATGGCTTTATGCAGTAAGCAACATTTTTCTAACTACTTACAATACAATTTTTTTTTTTTTTACTGAATACTAGACCATTATTTCCTTGCTTAAACCATCAAATGTAACCTATATAGTCATGTGTTAAAAGAAAGTTCACTAATAAAGTAGGACCTTATATATTTAGACTTATTACGTATGTAACATTATTTATATTAAACTAGATACACTCCTAGATATCTTCTTGTATAAATTTTTAATCGTAAGTTTATTTCTGCTCTGTTACCCTAAGGTTGCCTTGAAAAGATTGCTTTGAGCAATAAGGCCGCCTAGTTGCCAATACACTAGTCTGTAATCTTTTTTGTGTTTACCGTGTCGTATTGTATTTGTTGTCTTCTAATGTATGTGTATTTCTTGTGAAACCCATCCAAACGCGGGTTTGGGTCGACGTCGCTTAACTTGCATGTACAGATTATAGTGCGACACACAGGGACGCCATCGATCTCCTCCGAAAATAGAGCTTATCGAAAATTAATATTGCGAAATTATGTCCAAATTTTCATGTTTAAGTTAAAGGGACCCCTCGAAACGAGGTAGGTATCTGGTTTTGACATGCTGTCAGACCTTTAGCCAAGGGAAAGATACGATTCATCTTTTGTCTCTCAATTAATACAACACTTTAATGTACTCAAATTTACCTTTATTAAGTGATAATAAACAAATTAAATCATTTATTTATCAAAATAATTTTCCAATAATAATTTCACTTATTGACCATTGACCAGCAAACATAGTTTTTGCACATGACAATCTATTTTATTACTTTACTAGCTTTTTTGCCCGCGACTTCGTCCGCGTGAAGTTCCGAACCCGTTCCCGTGGGAACCACATTGAATTTCGGGAAAAGCTATAGCCTATGTCACTCCCTGATAACTTTGGCGGTGAGAGCCCTACGCTCCCGCAACAGTCCGGTGTCTCAGAAGAGGGTGTTAGTACATCCGAACCTGAACATAACAATTAATAAAAAATAAAACTCCCTGATAATGTAGCTTTCTACTGGTGAAAGCATTTTTGAAATCGGTCCAATAGTTTTGGAGCCTATTCAATTCAAACAAACAATCAAATCTTTCCTCTTTATAATATTAGTATAGATCACATGCTTGGAATACTAACTATACCACTTTCATTAGATGAGAAAATTAAATCAATTATAAAATCCATAAATGTAAAAAAGTCCTGAATGATTGACTGACTTAACTATATATCAACGCACAGCCCAAACCGCTGGGACTAGAGATTCCAAATTTGGAATGTAGGTTCCTTATCGGATCGAATGAAATCGTACCGTACCGGGCCGTGCCGGACCGGACAGAACCGGACCGGACCGGAATTTGTTTCTGAAGAAAAATATGCTAATTGTTAGTAGGACATGCGGGCGAAGCCGCGGGTAGAAGGTAATAATACCACTAATTTAATTACACATTAGATCAATAATAAATTTTAATACCTAAATATAATATTCTTCAACGAATCACACTTTTGTTTTTTGTAAATAAGTAGGTATATTTTTGTAAACATACCTACTTATTATAAATACAAAACGTAATGACCAAGCCAAGACAAACAGACCTTTAATGCCACCCGCACCCGTCCTCTGTGTCATTCACGGTTTAGTTTTATTTAGATAGATAGATAGATAGATAAAACATTTATTCGTTTGCCACGGACAATACAATTTACATAACACAATTAACACTTATTACTAATTACTAACTTACAATAACACAACAACAACTTAAATACAAACAATCCTGGCACATCCGCAGCAACGAATTGGTTTCACCTCAATGTATACTAATTGCTCGTACTGAGCAAAACACTGATTTTCAGTTGCAACCAAACAAGGCCAGTCGCGAGTCACGAGACACAAACTGTAATCATCGTTTTTTAAATTTAATTTAGAGGGGTTCTTTTACAATTTTAGATTTAGAATTTGGAATAATATTTAACACATAAAGGCAAATTTACACAGTCATTGACACCAGACAACAATAAAACTATAAATGGAAGTATACATCATCCACGACACTTGGTACAGAAATGCGTCAACAATAGTCAACATACAGATATCCATACGAACGTCCAATTAAAAAATATTAATCAATTTGAAATAACATGAGTTGATTTCAAATCACTACATTGCAATGCAATGAAGCACCTAAAGGCAAGCTAATCTTATTCAAACACAATCATTGAGATTGACTGGAAATCCTGTGCCAAGTATACTGGAACAAAATACAGTCGGAATATAATAGTGACAAAAAAATTAGCACACAAAAAGTTTATCAACGTACCGCAAGGGTATATCAGGTTGTTGTTTATCAAGTAAGTATTTTTTTAATTTTGTTCTAAAAGTAATTTATTTTGTTATTAATTTACAAAAACACATAAATTTACAGACAGTGCATGCTAAACATATATACTAGTATCGGTTAATTATTTAACTAGTTAAAATAAAACAGCTTAATCAAATTAAAATTTTGACGACCTCCGTGGCGTAATGGTTACCACGCCAGACCGCCACCCAGGAGGTCCCGGGTTCGATCCCCGGTCGGGTCATGATGAAAAACGAACTTTTTCTGATTGGCCTCGGGTCTTGGATGTTTATCTATATATGTATTTGTTATAAAAATATAATATCGTTGAGTTAGTATCCCATAACACAAGTTTCGAACTTACTTTGGGGCTGGCTCAATCTGTATGAATTGTCTCTATATATATTTTTTTTAAATATTACTTGGTTCGACGTAAATAAAATATTTACTTCAGCAATTCAAGCACTTAGAATCGTATGGACCATTTAATCATGATCCTGAGATCATTATACGTGCATCGAATTTAATTTACATAATTAATTTGATGGTTGCGCCAGTCAATCGGATCATGTTAATTAGCTAAAAGTTTTCGCCCGCGGTTCCCATTGCTAATTTAAATGGAGGAATTATACTACTAATATACCAGATGGATTTTTGATAAGAGAGTTTTATTCTGATTGTGAAATGTCATGATTTTTTTTTATTCTGGCGACTGACAAATGAGGCGGGTTACTGATGAAAGATGTACCCTTTACGTCATTAGAATACAAGTGGTTAGATTAGTTGTTAAGGCGAATCAAACTAAAGTCTCGAAACAAGATGGGGGTTTGACGTTTTTAGTGTTCCGTATAGTTTTTCCCTTCTGGTTTTGCAATTGTCCGTCTATCCTCGTTGTAGCGCCTACCAGAATGCAGTAATTTTGCATGTCTATCACATAATTGACTATGCTAACAAAGTGGTAGAAAAAACAAAACAAAAAAAATTTTTGGGTGCCCTACATGTAAAGTGGGAATTAATTAATTTGCTACCTGGATATACACATTGAACGTCGTTAGATAGGTCTCTTAAAACATTGAACGTGTGGAAAGATCATTTTTCGATACAATGATCTATTCGCGAATTATTAATATTTATCGCTCCAATCTTCGTTTAACAAGGCGGTTCAAATCCTATCCGTTATTAAAATTATATTTTACGTTTTTTTTAAAATTATATACTAGAAAAGTTAACAACCCTAATACTTTCAAGTGTTTGCAAAGAGCTCTAAAACTACTTAGTTAACCGGAAAGTGTCCTCAGACACATGTGGTGTGTTACTTATTAATGGATAACGTCTCAAGGTACATAACATAATCCTAATTTACAGTATAAGCTGTCAGCACACCTGTTTCGTTGAGTAGTTTTTATTTAGAAAGTTTTTCGATAAAAATTATTATGCAATGAAAAAGTTAGGAAAAATGCTTTTATGTAATAATGTACGTAAGCTCGATGGCGTCGCTGTGTGTCGTACAATAATCGAACATGCAAGTTAAGCCTCGACCCTAGCCAGTATTTGGATGGGTTTCGTTATCTCGAGCTTCTCCATGCTTCGGATACGTTAAGCCCTCGTTCCCGGCCGTTATCGATGGATGACAGTCCTAAGCTAAGGCAGCCTTCAGGCAGCTTGAAAACACTGATCTCTGCATTGGAGCAGCGTGGCAGAGTACGCTTTAAACAAATAGAAAGGTAACCATTTACGGTCTTTTTGTCATTTGACAACACATTTCATATTCTTTTAATATTTTTAAAACATTATTGACTAAAACGTTTTAAAAAAATTCACTACTCAAAATTCCATTGAAAATCAATAGTTTGTAACTTTAACGTAACTTTAACCCTAAAATTCCTTTGCAACTCTCATGTCATATACAGGTAGACATGTTCAAAGTCACATGTAGGGTAGGTACTTTACTATGTGGAGGCTGCCAACTGCAATACTGCCTTTAATGTTGCACTGACTTTTAACCCAATAATCCTAGTAACAAACTAAAAGCATTGTACAGTGTTTTGATGCGTCAAAGTGAGGGGCTTCGAATCCTGCAATCTATCTATACCTACATATAATAAAACAGAAGACTCCGGTATGTCTGTACATTGAACATATTTGGCAAAAATGGATAGGGAAAACAATAAAAGGAAAGTTATAAAAGCGAGAAAAAAACAAAAAAAAAATATTTTGATTAGAATAATGTATTCTATCTCATATCTGAGGATCGTGGTTAGCTTCAGGGTTACATCTGGAGCGGATGTTCTGCCTCTACCGGCTTCTGTCCAGCGCATCTCCTACGACCGTGTAGAATTTTGTCGACGAGGAGTCTTTCACTTGATCGGTCCATCTTGATGGTGAACGACCGCGCGATCTTTTGCCTTCGGTGTTCCCAACCACAATCTGCTTTTCCAGACTTTCGTCGCAATGTGTGTCCAAAATAGGAGAGGATGCGCTGTCGGCATATGGTGGACAAGCGAGTTCCTAATAGGAGCTGATTCAGGATCGATGCATTGGTGCGCTTCGCAGTCCAAGGGATTCTCAGCATACGTCTCCAGCACCACATTTCGAATGCATCCATCCTTTGTCTTTCCCGGGCTAGTATTAGTCCACGTTTCAACCCCATATAGGAAGATAGGAAATACCAAGGCTCGTATCAATCTAATCTTGGTTTTGATACCTATTCCTCTCCTCCTCCAATTGTTGTTCAAACTGGTCATAGCATTTTTTGCCAACCCGATGCGCCTTTCTATCTCGGGAACACAGCTGCCGTCATTGCAGATTTGGGAGCCCAGATACATGTAGTGGTTGACGGTGTCGATGCCAGGAATACTGCTGCTATGTTAAGAGAACACACCATACAATATGTCAAAATTGTGATATTCCAAGTTTCAACACCTTGTTTCTGAAACTTAAAACGATGTTCTTGATAAGATAAAATAAACAATAAGAACTTTAATATAAAGGACGTACATATCAAAATTCAACGTGAAATGTATGGTTACATTGTCACCACGGGTAGGAAAGTTAAAGCATTTGTAGGTATAATAAAACCTAACCCCGCTTTGAAATTATACATTATATTCTATTTCACGAAGAGCATTTGACATTGAATGTTGTAACGAAGGTTGTAACATTCACATGGATATTATTGTAGTGCACGTAACCTCGGAAACGCTCGTAGAATCGCTCACGCACACATGAACAGTGTGCATGTAAACGTTACCACATTCAGAACCAAACGTTCTTCGTGAAATAGAACTTCGAGTAACGGATAATATTCTACAGAATATTTTGTAGGCAAGCTCGGTGTAATCGAGTTTACGGCCAGTCGCAAAGATCCGATTACACTGTATTTAAAAAAGGAACGCTTACTTTTTTATTCTTATTGGCAATCCACTCTTCCGTTCGAGAGGATTTTTTTATGTTTTCTAAAATCCGGTGTTAACGTTTATTTTTTTATACAACCAGTATTTTTTCTATACAAGGAATTAAATACAGATTTAAATCATTAATACAAACATACTCCATCCCTTTTCTTATTAAATCCCCTTCAATAGAAAGAGATTAGAGCGTACTCTGATACGCTACTCCAATGTACATTGGCAGTGTGGATAGGCATTTTCAAGCCGTCTGAAGGGGATCAATGTGGATTAACAGCGGTCATCCTAACAGGACGATTTCTCGTGCGAAGCTCCAGAAAACGAAACCCATCCAAACACTGGGTCGAAGTTGCTTAATTTGCGTGTTTCACCTTATAGATATAAATAAATGGGATTATTAAGTTTATTTTGTCAAGATAAGATAAGATAAGTTTGTTGAGAAGAGAGAGTTTAGTGACGACCTCCGTGGCGTAATAGTTACCACGCCAGACCGCCACCCAGGAGGTCCCGGGTTCGATCCCCGGTCGGGTCATGATGAAAAACGAACTTTTTCTGATTGACCTCGGGTCTTGGATGTTTATCTATATATGTATTTGTTATAAAATATAGTATCTTTGGGTTAGTATCCCATAACACAAGTTTCGAACTTACTTTGGGACTAGCTCAATCTGTATGAATTGTCCCTATATATAGATAAGACAGTGTATGTGATCGGATCGACTTTATACATATTAGTTGTATCAGATACTATAGATAATGCCTCTTACATTTTCTTTTGTATAAGCTCGTATTTTTGGCAGAAGCCTGTGATGATACGTCTTAAAGCTCAAAGTATAGCTGTTTGCGTGTGTTTCCGTTATCTCGCGTAAGCTCAGGATCAAGCGTATTGGATTTAAGGTCGGAAAAGTTTCCGCCATCAAAATGTTATATTGTTTCCTTTGAGTTTCCGAGGTATTTCTATGAAAATACTCTAAACGGTTAATCTTTTGTTTGATGAAAAGAAAATGTTTACTTAAAAATTAAATAAATACATTGTTTTTAACATCAGCTTTGCTTGAGTGTATTTAAATTTTACGGCGTTCTTTCGCTGATATTATTATACAAAGTACAGACAAACTAGACGACACACATTTTTTGCATCAGGACAAGCCCACCACCACCATACATTCCCACCGCTCTGAGTCTCCTGTTTAGCCATGATCAACAACGGCGACGATGTCAAACGTATTTTTTTTAATTATAATCTATCTTGTCTTGTATTTTTAATTATGCTTTGTCCTTGCTTTAGGTTTTTTTGCTTCTGTAATTTTTTATTTTATTATATTTCCTTATTTTACATTGAGGTCTTTATTTCCACTATTCCCCTTTTCATCATTGGTTAAAAATAACACGCGGCTGTAAATAATTAAACTGTTTCAATGATGAATGTGAATACTGCTTTACAAGTTCCGGTTGTAAAACATTCGAGATGTTACGTTGATATAGGAATGTGAATTTGATTCTGTTACATTTTATAATGTTGCTATCATAATACATTTTATCCATCACCATATTTTTTTCGTCATTAATATTTATTATGAGGAGGAGCTCTATGGCGTCGTTCTGTGTCGAACTTTAAAACAAACACGCAAGTTAAGCAACTCTAGCTATCCCAAACCTTCCAGGAAAAACCCCAAAACCTTTTATGGAGTGGTAGAGCAATTATTACGTAATGGGCTAGCTCGACCGGGGAAGTACCACTCTCTCACAGAATATCGGCGTGAAGCAGCAATGCTTCGTTCGGTTAGTGAGAGATCTGGATGCCCAACTCCTTCCCTTCCCTTCCTACTTCCTTTCCTCCAACTTCCTTGGTGGACAACGCATTGGTAGCGCCCCTGGTGATACTGATGGCCATAGGCGGCGGTGACCGCTTTCCATCAGGTGGCCTTGCTTGTTTGTCTACTGTATGACATAAAAAAAAATAGGAAGCTGGTCATCGATGTCACATATTTGAATGCCTCCCGGAGGCTGCCCAGGTTTCCCAGGTCTAACGTTCTAGTGGCTACGGACGTGGGCGACACGGTTTCTTGTCGCCATGCAGGTTCTGCGGCTGGCTGTCTGTAATACCTAGGTTGTTTGTTTATGTTGACATGGCTCGTTAAATCTGAAGCGGAAAAAAAACATCATTATTTCTCATCTTCATTCTTGATACAGTCAACATTTAAAAAAATATATATATAATATTTGGTACTTACTTTATAACTATAACTAACGATTGCACAGTGTTGTGCGTGATCGGCGCTCAGACTATCGTAGATAATTTAAACACCGAAAATATAACCAGGCATTCTATGACATTTATGGGGCAATGAAAATTATACCTTACCGTTTTTATGACATGTACATGAATTTCAACTTAACAGCGCTGTTAGACTAACAGCTAGTTTCACAAAAACATTTTTAAGTTACTGATATATGTGCTGTACGTATTGTTTCTATATATTTCTGCAACACACCGTAAAAGTTTTTTTGGATTGCATGGTTGTAATGAGTTCGGCTGAGGACTTTTATTGATACACCGGGCAATTGCGGGAGCGAAATGTTCTCACCACTTGTGATTTCTTCTTTTGGTTCTTTAAATCCACCTGATTTTGACACGACACGACACGTTTTAACTCGTAATAGTGTGCCGCCCCTTTTTCTTTCTTTTTTATTAATTGTATATTGATTTAATTAATTTATACACCACTAGCGGTGCCCACGGCTTCGCCCACGTGGAATTAGATTTGTGGTTAAAAGAGTATCGACGAATAAACCGGAGTCAGTGACATCTAGTGAAGTTTTAAGGAACTTAATTTTCATTACGTCAGGCCACTTTGTCCACGTACTCCACGTAAATGAAGATAACTTTTTGCTGGTATCCGAGTTAAATGAAATAAAGCCTCCAAGTCAAGCTCTATCATACTAATACACTGGGCGTCAAAAATAAGTAGTACAGTTTTAAAATTGCAATATCTCCTAAACTACAGAAGCTAAACCTTTGAAATAAAAAAAAGTTAAAAGACAATTTAATTTCATTTAATAAAAACGTCATGCATAATATCATTTATTAAAGATTGACTGAAAAAAAACTTAATAAATAAAAACACTATTTTTTTAAAATGTTGGCTTGTACTTTTGTTTTTTATTGTTTTCTTTATTGCTGATAAATCAATTGCAATTCAAAAGCAAATGTGTCTTCAGTGAGTAAACTTTACTAATCATGCCTCTTTCACCAGAAGAATGTGCAAGAATCATAACTTTGTGTGTGTGTAACTCTAAGAACGATCCAGCAAGTAAAGCAAAGGTACGAAGAGACTGGAAACCATCTAAGGAGACCAAGTAATGGCAGACCCAGGTGCACTCGTACCCGAGAAGACCGCTTAATTGTCTCGACTGTGTTAAGAAATCGTCACCTTAATGCAGTTGAGGTCCAGCAACAGCTTCTTCAGACCCGAAGAGACTACGTTAGTGAGAGTGCAGTGAGGAGAAGACTTGCTGAAGCCAACCTGAAGTCGTACAGGCCAGCAAATGGCCCCAAACTTGAGACAGGGCATTGAGTAGCAAGACTACGCTACGCCCGTCAACACGTACAATGGGGCGAAGAAGAATGGACAAGAGTTTTGTTCACAGATGAGTCTCGGTTTTCTTTATTCACTTCCGATGTAAGGCGGAGAGTATACAGGCGACCTGGTGAGCGATACATTCAAGGTTGCATCTCGGAAAGAGTTCTATACGGCAGAGGCTCTGTACACGTATGGGCTGGCATCTCTTCAGAGGGTCGCACAGAGCTAGTGGTCATAGAAAATGGCACTCTGACTGGTGAAAGATATGCATTAGAGATCCTTAACGAGTATGCAGGGCTATATTTAGTAAATATGGGTGATGGAGCGATACTAATGCATAATAACGCCCGGCCACACACCGCTCACCTCGTACAAAAGTACATTCAGGACGTTGGCATCAGCTTGATGGCTTGGCCATCAAGAAGCCCAGATCTTAACCCGATTGAACACGCCTGGGATGAGGTTGAGAGGCTAGTCAGAAGACGCAGACCACCCCCCGCCACCCTCAGGGCTCTAAAGCAGGCCTGATAGAAGAATGGGTGAATTTTCCCCAATACCGCCTCCGAAACTTAGTGTTCAGCATGCTAAATCGGCTCCAAGCTGTCATCAGAGCCCGAGGCGGCAACACAAGTTACCAAAGTGGGAACAAGGCCCAAAACGTAAAAATTAAGTGCTTGATAGTTCCTTCAAAATGGTTAGCTTTTTAGTTTTTTATAAATTTTCAGTGTAAAACTTTACTAATGCTAAATAAAATATTATTTTTAGAAAACTTTGTTAAATTTGCTATAAAATGACTTTTATTTCAAAACTCTAACTTCTATATTTTAAGAGTAAATGCAATTTTAAAACTGTACTACTTATTTTTGACGCCCAGTGTATTATAAATGAGAAAGTGTGTTTTTATCATCAATCATCATTATCATCATTATGAGAATTTTCATATATGTTGTCAGAGGTATAGAGCCCAACATAGGCTTTTTATTCCGCGAAAGTATTTTTCCTACTATAGAGGGAGCTGTATGGGATGGGCTATCGGCCAACAGATAGCGCCACAAGTTGCGCTATGGGTCGTTTTTTTGTCAAACGAGATTCATGTCATAGAATTAACCGCGAGCGAAGCCGCATGGAAAAGCTAGTGTTCCTATATAAATAACATTAAAATCCGTTCAGTAATTACGAAAATTCTTTTACTTTTCCCCTATCCATTTATGCCAAATATGTTCAATCTACAGACATGTATAGATTTATATTCCCACATTTAAACAAATAGTCTATTCTATTCGATCCAAGTTCGTCACTCTATCCATGCCTTTAGGGTAGAATACTGTTTCTCTGTTCAACTTGTAAATTAACATTTGATTCAAAAGATAAAAGTAATTTGGTTAATGGAACTGTATACGATATTTTCTTTGGAAAATAGTCATAATGTATTCATTTCTGTTCGTTTATTTTAGAGTTTTTTTTAATGTTATAGGAGGTTAGCAAACAAGCATGCCTGGATGCCAACCTTTTAGTCGATATACGCTCTCGACTATACGTTCCTAAATCATAGTTGTTCGAAAACAGAGAAAGTTAAGTTCCAAACTTTTAAAAGAAGTAAGTGTCGCAGGGGTCATGGAACTCCATGACCCCTGCGACATTTACTATTATCGGATGATGTTGATAAACAACTTTGCAACCATTATTGTTATTATAAGCTTAAATTGTCCCACAGCTGGGCAAAACTGGGTCGAGGCGCAATTATGAGGTTAGAAGAAGAACTTGAGTTTGTTCTACATCTACACTCTCGAGAAGTCGAGCGAAGTGAAGTGAAGTAAGGTGATAAAGGAAAAGGGAAGACGAAGTAGAATGAAATAGCCTGTCCGTCCACACTCTCTCACTGCTCGCTCAATGACTTTGACTCAACTTCGCAAAAGTGTAGTGTGCATCGAGCGAAGTGAAGTGAAGGTATACAGGTAGATTTTATAATGTTTTGTAAATATTTTAATGAAAAATTTCACCTTCCCGCCACAGGTAGGATTCGAACCCACGTCCTGATGATATCCGGAGTGCTCTTACCACTTGACCTACCGTGAAGGTTATGGTGAAACTCATTCCTTTAAACTGAGTCGCAGTGCTTTTTTTAAAAGCTCTGCACTATTAAGTTAAAGGCAAATTTACCTATCGTGCCATGGCATCATTTAAAAAACCTACAACAAGTTTAATGCACTTTGCAATACATGATCAAATTGATCAAATCGATGACATACTCATACAAACTTGAATCGATTTATCGTAAGTATCGGACCGTAAAATATTATTCTAGTTTTCTAAAATTAGATATGTAGTATTCATATTGGCTGTAGTAGTAACAATAGTACGCAGTGCATAACGACAATAGATTTTCAATTGTTTTATAGAAAGAAAGAAAGAAAATACATTTATTCTGTACAGCACATGAGACACATTTTAAAAACTGCGAGCCCAAATTTTGGCGCGTACTATAGTCAGTCAGCCACTCAATTAGAACTTTCTTCCATTAAATTTTAGGTAAATTTGTAAAAAAATATTTAGTTAGAAAAAGTTACGTCTGTATTAAATTGTTTGTCAATTTTTCTGCAAATGAGCATTGATTTTGACTTCCACAAATGATAAATCAGACCAGCTTAAAAAGTGTCTATTGAAAATGATGTGTCGTGTTTTCAGAAGGTGTTCACTTGTTGCCATAATCGGTTTATGTCACACGAGTGAGAGATAAATCGGATTACAAAACGCGCGTCTCTGGGTACATTTAAAATAAGGTACTTATCTTTAGGATTTGGAAAGGGGGAAAAAATTTTCGCGCAGATTTTGATGAATGGATTACAAATGCTATATTTAACGGTGTTTCCTTTTATGACATTATTATTTACTTTATTGTTATTGATCATTAGAAAATCTGAAATGCCGTTATAGCTTTTGTTTTACTTTAGGAAATACTTAACACATTCGCCTACCGACTTCTTTATTGTTTTGGACTCTGTTTCTACTATATCTTCCTCTATTTCTTTCGATACTAATATTAACTAATATATTATAACTACTGGACCGATTACAAAAATTCTTTTTTGATTCCTCCGTGACATAGGCTTTTTAAAAAATAGGAATAGTAAAACTCGTGCGAAGACCCCCGCTACTATGTTTTGTGGTTAGATAGACTGAGTTATCTTTATTATTTCTTAATCTATACATATAATAAAACAGTAGACCCCGATATGTCTGTACATTGAACATATTTGGCAAAAATGGAGAGAGAACAGTTAGAGAAAGGTAATTCATTATAAAGGAGGCCATAAAATCATAACCACAAAAAATGTCTGCATTGATTTTTAACTGTGTGCGGTAGAAAATAATTGTGACGATTCGAAAGAGCTTGTATTAGGCCTATTTGAATCAAAATATTTGACTTTCAATTCAATTCAATTCATTTATTCATTCATAACAATTTGCATTGTGTTGAATACATAACATAAAATAGTCAATATTGTGTACATAATTTCCATTCTATTACATATTATGTGGCATTTCATAATTTACAATCATAATTTAATTTTAATTTAATAAACGTTAATGTAAATTTTATTTAAAAATCACCTATTGTGTAGCAGCACTTTCCTAACAAATAGGTACGCAGTCTGTTTTTAAACAATCTCACGTTCCTTATCAGTTTGAGGTCATTGGAAAGTTTATTGAAAAGACTCACAGCTTGATATCTAGTTCTCATCTTGATATCTACTTTGACTTCAATTTGATATCCAATAATCTAATGGTTCTGCGGTGTGTGGTCGCTTTAGGTACTGCGGTTACATTCTAAGACAACGCGCCTTATAATTTTTTGTAGAACTAAGTAGAGTCGGTTGTGGTCTGCGGTTAAAACGGCGCAGCGACCTGTCTTGCACTTACAAATTAATAACCATGTTATTGGTACACTCAGCAAATGAAAGAGGTGAACAGGGCCGTGAATATGATAATACAATACAATATTCTTTATTGCATCAAAAAAAAACAAATTAAACGTACAAACAGGTAGGTAAAGACCCAGGCCAATTTTATTTTTTATGTTTTCTTTTATTTATCCTAATTGTAACTTATGTCATTACCATTTTAAAAGAGCAAGTGCTAAGTTTCTTCCCGTTTCTTCTTAGCACAAATCTGCCGTCTGAACTGGTGGTAGGGAAAAAAAAGTGACGATTCGAAAGTGCTTGTAATATGCCTATTTGAATAAAAATATTTTGATTTGATTTTGATTTTTAATCAGAATAAGTTTGTTTTTCATCATAACCCGACTGGGATTCGAACCCGGGACCTCCTGGCGGTCTGGCATGGTAACCATTACGCCACGGAGGTCGTCAATAATACCCTTACAATACCTACTTAAAGTTTTTGTTAAAGAAAACCGTTGCGTTAACAATTTATCACTATTTAGCCAGTATGTGGTAGACAGCTAAAATAAATCGTTATTAGAGTTTACCCTCATTAATTCTAAATAGAATCGCGTAAAATCGTTCAGAAACCGCAGACCACAGACTCGTAAACTTATCCATAGACTATTTATTATACCCAACATATTATATTAGAATACGTCATTTTAGGGTATTTTGAAGGGACTTTTAATGACTGGTTTTTTCACCTTTGATCCTGTCAGAATTAGTTTAGTTAAAATGTACAACAGAACTAGCAACAATTGTCAAATCTATACATTTATTAAACCAGTAGACCCCGATATGTCTGTACATTGGACATATTTGGCAAAAATGGAGAGGGAACAGTTAGAGTAAGGTAATAAAAGCAAAAATATTTTTTTTTGATTTTTTTGTCTGTCTGTCTGTCTGTTTGAACGCGCACATCTTCTAAGTTACTGAACGGATTTTAATGCTGTTTTCACAGGAAGATAGAGCTCGGGATGGAGCAGAATATAGGCTTTGTTTCATTTAAATCGCATGTCAGGAAAAGGAGTTATCCTTATTTTAACATTACACGCGGACGAAGTCGCGGGTAACAGCTCGTTAAAAAATAAAAATATATAAAGCCTGAGAGTTATTTCGGAAGTAAAATTTTTCCTTTCCAGTAACTGCCTGTTGAAGGGAAATCCTGTTTTGAATTGTTTTTTTTAAAGCATGATGATATATCACACCTTGAATTATTATTACGATCTAGCTTAGGCTAATAAATGTTCACATAGTATAAAATTAAGTCCCTCTGTCTGTCTGTCTGTCCCTACTTTTTTTTTTTTTTGTATGCTTAGATCTTTAAAACTAGCCAACTGATTTAGATGCGGTTTATTTTAAATAGATAGTGATTCAAGAGGAAGGTTTTTGAGTATAATACATTCCAAAATTCCCACGGGAAAGCGGGATACACGCAAATGAAGTTGCGCGGGTTTCGCTAGTTTAACAAAAACATTTATTTTCTTTCATCATCATCATCATCATCAGCCTACATTTGTCCACTGCTGGACATAGGCCTCCCCAACTGCACGCCACCGCATTATTTTTATTATTTTCTTATTATTTTCTTTAGTCTAATAATAATATCCATTGACTTTTCTAAAGGGAAAGACTTTGTTCTTGTGTTAAAACACTATAAATAAAAATTTGATTCAATTTTTTACAACAAAGTTGGCAAACAAGCATACGGCCCGCCTGATGGTAAGCATCACCGTAGCTAGACGCTTGCAATACCGGGGGTATCGCTCATCAAATCGAATGAAACCAAAAAATACTTTATTCGGTATGCCCTCGCGGGCACTTAGACAGGTCACAATGATTTTTTATTAAATAAATAAGCACTTACGCATTACATACATTACATTAATATTATTTTGACTTATCACTACAGTAACACGTCATAAAGTTTTACAATTGACGTAAATTATATTTAATTTACAATTAAAAAGGATAGGTTAGTATCCTGACTTAATGCCCTATGTTTAACAAAGTGACAGCAACATTTTGTCTGTTTAGGCTGCCTTAACAATACGAATAATCTGTAACTCAATCCGAACCCAAATGCGGACCTTTAGACTAAGGGACCTGTACCTTGTACAAATATCTAGAACAAAACTTCATTGATTAAAAAAAAGGAAACTCTTAGAAAAGGTTTAAAGAATTTATTCTCAAAAAAGTTTACAAAATTAATCCACTTACATGAGAACAGAAATTACTTATAATTATATAAGCTAAGTCTAGTTCACACTTCTACGATAATTTAATTTTTTTTTTCTTTGAAAAGCATTTTTGATTTTATTATTATTATATTTTTTTATTTTTGAAAACTTTCTTTGTCTTTTATTCTTCTTCCTTTACTTGGATTTCTTGTACGCAACTTTGACTTTTTTTTAAATTTTGATCTCCTTTTTTCCACTTATATCTCTTACCTTCTTTACACTATGGTTATTCCACGATTTAGATCTTTTTATAACGAATTAAATTTTTTCATCCAAAAAAAATTCCATAACTAGTAAATATAGTTTAAATAAAAAAAAACAACAAAAACTATTTCCAATTGAGTTGCACCAAAATAGGGATACAAGGCATTTATTGCTTGTTGCAAAGTCAATACTGGATTTTCAGCTTAATTGCTACAGAGAAGTGGTTTCGCTCGTTAACAACTATTCGGCTATTAAAATGGTTTGCACAATAAACTACTATGTACGAGTACATTATATAATATGTAAAATAGCAAATCTAATTTATTAAACACGTTCACATTGGTTTCCCTTGGGAGAACTTGGGTAAATCATTTCTTATCTTCTTTTTACAACTAATACATAAATGAAAAAGAGAAAAAAAAAATTATTAGTAGGTACAAAACCTGCTTAGTTCTCCCCTCATCTATGCAATAGTTAATGAGTTATATAGATCGAGATTGTTGTTGTCGAAAAATTGGCTATTCAATCTTGGGTCATCGATGCAACAGTACAGTGGTACAGTTAAATAAATCGATTCATTTGAATATGAATTTGTTATTTAATAATCCTAAAATCAATCCAAATTTAACAGAAAAACCGATTAATGATAGCCGAATATTCAAGTTATAAAATCCAATTACAATCATAAGGTATTTTTTCCACACTAGTAGTGTGACCACAAGTCTCATGTTTTAGTAACTTACTATTGTTCACACCAAACAGTGTGGCTACGAGGAAAATAATCTACTCGTGTTCACACTGGTGTGACAACCTGGTGTGACCACGAGTCACGAGGGTACTTATTAACTTGATATTGATTGTACACAGTCCCCTATACTATCTAATCCCAACAGAAGGACATTTTACAGTAATAATTAATCACAGTGAAGACATTTCGTTAAGCCCCACATGACGTCGTTATCGCACCGACCACTCGCCAGAGTTTCCCTAAGCCTGCCCTGAGTTTCAGTGAAGTTACACAGGGAACACTGAAGTTGCTGACCTTGGAATATTGGTTAGATCGGTACACTTGATTATTAGACCTATTTTCCACTAAGCGGCCATGGATAATCGTGAAACGTGTTTCCTATTTGTACGTTAAAATTATCAGTCATTTTCTTTTAAAAGAAAATTAAATTTTTGATTTTTCCTGTAGCCATTTTGTATTTGAATAAAAAAATAAATGAAATGGGAAATAAAGGGATATAATATAAAGGAAGACGCGAATATTTAGCGAAAAACTGATTCTTTCCTGTTCGACATAGTATACAGCTTTAAAGTCAACAACAGAAATAAATTATATTTTATAATCAAATAAAATTCTTTGTCCTAAATAACTGACTGACGCAAAAACGCACAGCCTAAACAGCTAACCCTGAAACCTGAAACTTCAAGGGTGTTTTCTTTGTATGACGTAGGCGTTCGAAAAGAAGTATTTTTTTCTAAATTCCCACGGAAAAGCTTTTCGCTGGAATACATAAATGTATTAAATAACTTGAATGACAGTACATTGAATGAAATACAACATTAAATAATTTCTATAACATTTTATAAACATTTGGAGGGTTATACGACGGAATCCCTTTAGCGTACAAAGGCCGTCCATAAATATTTGTAAATTAAAATGTTTGCGTCGCCCAAACCCTTTAGGGTCTTGTAAAAATAATTAAGGTTGTGGTGTGGAATATTTTATTATTTAAAACTTTCATAACGTGGTGGGTGGTGGTATTTAATATTTGAGTATTTGAGATGAAATTAGATTGACCATTTTGTATCAGTGTGGACTGAGAAATTATATATTTAGAATATACAAGTCGGAAGGTAGGTCTGAAGGTAGCCTCGAAAAGCTATTAGAAATAAGGCCGCCTTATTTCAAATTAGTCTGTAAGATTATCCTTGTATTGTTATTCTGTCTGAATCCTGCAAACAAAGTTTATTCTATCCCGACAAAAGTTGACGACCTCTGTGGCGTAATGGTTACCACGCCAGACCGCCACCCAGGAGGTGCCGGGTTCGAACCCCGATCGGGTCATGATGAACTAAGTTTTTCTGATTGGTCTGGGTCTTGGATGTTTATGTATACAGGGTGTTTGGTAGAGGATTGAACATGGGATAATGGCAGAAAGGTGGGATGGTCTGCTACATGCTGAGCGAAAAAAAATTGATCTAGGGTCCATAGTTCTTTTTTAATGTTTTTTTTTTAACATTATTTTGATTTATTTTCCTTAAAGGATTTTTGTCAGAAATGGTAAATTTCATGTAGAATGTACGAAAAAAACTACTTAGAATAAAAAAACAATGTAAATTGAATACCATTCCAAAGGGCATGAACTAGAGCTGTTTTCCTAGAATTAGAACTGCTGTACCACTTTTAGTTTTTTTTTTTACAGCAGTCCAAAGTTGAACGCTCGGCGTGTACTTTTCGTCTTTTTGATGTTTGAGGACTCATATCATTTTTTGTGGTAACTCTAACCGACAAATATCAATTTAAAAGTAAGCTACATACAGTTAATATAAGAATAAAAAAATAAACTGGCCGATAGATCCTATAAAAAAAAAGTTATAGTACTTCAAATTCACGAAGGAAGAAAGTTTGGTGAAAATTTAAAAAAAAACATTAAAAAAAAACTATGGGCCCTAGGTCAAATTTTTTTCGCTCAGCATGTAGCAGACCATCTCACCTTTCTGCCATTATCCCATGTTCAATCCTCTACCAAACACCCTGTATATGTATTTGTTATAAAATATAGTATCGTTGAGTTTAGTATCCCATAACACAAGCTTCGAACTTACTTTGGGGCTAGATCAATCTATGTATCTGTAATCTATGTTATTTATTTATTTTATCTATCTAGACTATTAAATTGAGATTAGATCATGTTATTACGAAACAAAAAAAATTACAGACATTATAATGGCTGTAGATTTAAAAATGATTTTGGTTAGTGCAGATCATACTAGATAATTGAGACGTTTGGTGATGTTGATCTAAAAATATAGAACTCTGAAGCTACTTACCTTTTTATGTGTAATACTTAAATTGAAACTGAACAGTAAAGTAATAAAATGGAAAAAGAGCCAGAATTTAATGTTGGCAATCTGTACCCGTCCGTAAGTTATCGTAAAACATAAGTGGGCGATAAAAATTGTAGATACTTAGTTGCGATCTGTGCAGATGAACCGAAATTGAAAGAATAAGGTCACACATCTACACACAGGTACACTCCATCATCATCATATCCACCATCCCCTTGCAAGGATACGGGTCTCAAGCGAAGAGGATTTGAGCGTCCGCTACGCTTTTTTTATTTTTATTTTGATGTTCCAGACACTTAACACTTATAATATAAATTTTATGATTGTCTGTTTTTTTATACCACAAAGGTGGCAAACAATCCCGCCCGCCTGATGGTAAGCATCACCGTAGCTTATAGACGCTTGCAATACCAGGGGTATCACTAACGTGTTGCCAACCCTCCAAACCACCGTAGAAACACAACATGGCCGAGACCAATGCTATTTGGCTACGATCGTAAGTAAGGTGGAGATCCTTCCCCAGACGGGCTGCTCCGATTTGAGAGGATTATCCGCTGTGCCCTACCTCTTAGGTATTGTTATTGTTTCCGAAATGGTGGTAGTTTAAAAGTAGTTTTTTTTATATTTTTGAAATGAAAACTTCTTTATCGGCGCTTGGCACTTTTTTAGATGGGTAAAAAATGTTAAACTCGCGTCAGATCCGTAGCCTGATCGAAAAAGCGTAAGATTACCTAACCATTCCAAAATATTCAAAAATGCACAACGTTGATGTTTAATTTATCACTTCTGCCGGCACTCCCGGAGTGCAACCCGTCCTTTTTTTATTAAGGTATACAAGTTGTAAATAATAAGAGAAATGCCTGTGAAGGCCTCTGAATAAATGAAAAACAAATATGTTATATCTTGTACGCAACACATTTTTCATAGTTAATATTTTTGCAATGTCAAAATACATAAACTGTGCATGTTGAAATCAAATGTTAAATAGAGTTAGATGGTAAAACGTTCATGTCAAATTCACAAAGGCCGTCAATTCGTGCTTGCCGATTTTATGCTTCTGTAAAACACTTTTACGGAACGTTTACTTAGGCTTTATATAATTTGATTATCTTTTACTTAGTTTAGTACAAAGTTTACTATTACTAAATACACTGGGCGTCAATAATAATTAGTACAGTTTTAAAATTGAAACTATAGAAGTTAGAGTTTTGAAATAAAAATCAATCTTTAAAAGACATAATATCGTCTTATCGCATAAAGTTTTTATTAAATGAAATGAAATTGTCTTTTAACTTTTTTCAAAGGTCTAGCTTCTGTAGTTTAGGAAATATTGCAATTTTAAAACTGTACTACTTATTTTTGACGCCCAGTGTATTACAATAATATAAAATAAAATAAAATAAGAATAATATATAAAACTTCCTCAGATACTTTAGTTCAACACTTTAGTCTTTACTCATATTATACAGAGGAAAGTTTTTTATTTTTGTTTGTAACTGTAGCGGGAGCGATGGGATATTCCTCATCCTGACCCACTTGGATAACCCTCATCCCGACTCACTGGGATATTCCTCATCCAGACTCACTTGGATAACCCTCATCCCGACTCACTGGGATATTCCTCATCCAGACTCACTTGGATATTCTGCATCCCGACTCACTGGGACATGCATCATCCCGACTCACTGGGACATCACTCATCCCGATTCACTGGGATACATCAAGCACGCACGCTCACGCCCGACTCACTGGGACACTTGGAGCACGCACACTCAAGCCCGACTCACTGGGCAAGCTAACGAGAAGCACAGACTGCTGATCATCATCTCATCGGACCTTCGATCCTGGAGGGGAGTACTGTGGCGACACCTATCGCCATACAGAAGAACTACAGAGTGAAGAAAAAGTTCACAATGCGAACACATGACGTCATATACGACGACACTTAGAAATCCTGAATCACGCTATCGAAGTTTCTACGATATGGAGATATATATACAACCTCCGACACATACATTGTCGGAGCCGCGGTTCTCCAGGCATAACACCCAGCCTGGCCGGAAGATCTTCCCTTTGTGGCGGTCGAGCACATCGCCATCGCTCCCGCTAGGGCAGAAGTGGTCTATGAACCAACACAAACATGGGTATGGAATTTCTAATAAGGGTCCTTAACTAGACCTGCATGTGAAGAAAGATCAGAATCGGTCCCGGCAGTTTCGAGATAAATGGCAGTCTTATAAAATTCTTTCTGCTACGATTATTTCACAGTGAAAGTATCAATAACAAAACGAGTATAGAATTTGTGACAGAATACCCCTACTAGACTCTCATGGGGAGAGGCATCATAATCTGTCCCGGCAGTTCCGAGATAAATGCCAGTTTATGAATAACCTTACTGCTACGATTTTTTTCACATTGAGAGTATCAACAACAATGTGGCTATGCAATTTATGACGGGGTACCTGTTCTAGACGCTGATGGGGAGGGGCATCAAAATCTGTCCCAGCAGTTCCGAGATATGGACATGGGCGTTTTTGTATGGAACGTGGTCTATGAACCAACAGCGATGTGGGTATGCAATTTATGATGGGGTACCTCTCCTAGATACTGATGGGGAGTGGCATCAAAATCTGTGCCGGCAGTTCCGAGATAAATGGCAGTTTATAAAAATGTTTCTGCTACGATTTTTTTACATTGAGAGTATTAACAGCAATGTGGCTATGCAATTTATGACTGGGTACCTCTCCTAGACACTCATGGGGAGTAGCATCAAAATCTGTCCCGGCAGTTCCGAGACAAATGGCAGTTTATGAATAACCCAACGGTTTTTTTCACATTGAGAGTATCAACAGCAATGTGGATATGCAATTTATGATTGGGTACCTTCACTAGATACTCATGGAAAGTGGCATCAAAATCTGTCCCGGCAGTTCCGAGATAAATGGCAGTTTATAAATAACCTAACTGTTACGTTTTTTTTCATATTGAGAGTATCAACAGCAATGTGGCTATACAATTTATGACGGGGTACCTTTACTAGATACTCATGGAAAGTGGCATCAAAATCTGTCCCGGCAGTTCCGAGATATGTACATGGGCGTTTTTGTATGGGGCGTGGTCTATGAACCAACAGCGATGTGAGTATGCAATTTATGATGGGGTACCTCTCCTAGATACTGATGGGGAGGGGCATCAAAATCTGTCCCGGCAGTTCCGAGATAAATGGCAGTTTATGATTAACCTTACTGCTACAGTTTTTCGTATCTTTTAGTATCCATATCTTGGAACTGCCGGGACAGGTTTTGATGTCACTTTCCATGAGTATCTAGTGAAGGTACCCCGTCATAAATTGTATTGCTGTTGATACTCTCAATGTGAAAAAACCGTAAGGTTTTTCATAAACTGCCATATTTCGGAACAGCCGGGACAGATTTTGATGCCACTTACCATGAGTATCTAGTGGAGGTACCCCGTTTTAAATTGTATGTCCACATTGCTGTTGATACTCTCAATGTGAAAAAAACCGTTAGGTTTTTCATAAACTGCCATTTATATCGGAACTGCCGGGACAGATTTTGATACCACTTACCATGAGTGTCTAGTGGAGGTACCTCGTCATAAATTGCATAGCCACATTTCTGTTGATACTCTCAATGTGAAAAAATCGTAACAGAAAGATTTTTATAAACTGGCATACAGATTTTGATGCGCCTCCCCATGAGTGTCTAGGAGAGGTACCTCATCATAAATTGCATACTCACGTCGCTGTTGGTTCATAGACCACGACCCATACAAAAACGCCCATGTCAATATCTCGGAACTGCCGGGACAGATTTTGATGCCACTGACCATGAGTGTCTAGTGGAGGTACCTCGTCATAAATTGCATAGCCACATTTCTGTTGATACTCTCAATGTGAAAAAATCGTAACAGAAAGATTTTTATAAACTGGCATACAGATTTTGATGCGCCTCCCCATGAGTGTCTAGGAGAGGTACCTCATCATAAATTGCATACTCACGTCGCTGTTGGTTCATAGACCACGACCCATACAAAAACGCCCATGTCAATATCTCGGAACTGCCGGGACAGATTTTGATGCCACTGACCATGAGTGTCAAGTGGAGGTACCCCTTCATAAAATGCATAGCCATATTGCTGTTGATACAATCAATGTGAAAAAACCGTAGCAGTAAGGTTATTCATAAACTGGCATTTAACTCGGAACTGCCGGGATAGATTTTGATGCCCCTCCCCATGAGTGTCTAGGAGAGGTACCCCATCATAAATTGCATATCCACATTGCTGTGGATACTCTCAATGTGAAAAAACCGTAAGGTTTTTCATAAACTGCCATTTATTTCGGAACTGCCGAGACAGATTTTGATGCCACTTACCATGAGTGTCTAGTGGAGGTACCTCGTCATAAATTGCATAGCCACATTTCTGTTGATACTCTCAATGTGAAAAAATCGTAGCAGTAAGGTTATTCATAAACTGCCATTTATCTCGGGACTGCCGGGACAGATTTTGATGCCCCTCCCCATCAGTATCTAGGAGAGGTACCCCATCATAAATTGCATACTCACATCGCTGTTGGTTCATAGACCACGTCCCATACAAAAACGCCCATGTCAATATCTCGGAACTGCCGGGACAGATTTTGATGCCACTGACCATGAGTGTCAAGTGGAGGTACCACTTCATAAAATGCATAGCCATATTGCTGTTGATACAATCAATGTGAAAAAACCGTAGCAGTAAGGTTATTCATAAACTGGCATTTAACTCGGATCTGCCGGGATAGATTTTGATGCCCCTCCCCATGAGTGTCTAGGAGAGGTACCCCATCATAAATTGCATATCCACATTGCTGTGGATACTCTCAATGTGAAAAAACCGTAAGGTTTTTCATAAACTGCCATTTATTTCGGAACTGCCGAGACAGATTTTGATGCCACTTACCATGAGTGTCTAGTGGAGGTACCCCGTCTTAAATTGTATGTCCACATTGATGTTGATACTCTCAATGTGAAAAAAACCGTAAGGTTTTTCATAAACTGCCATTTATATCTATATTTATATCGGAACTGCCGGGACAGATTTTGATACCACTTACCATGAGTGTCTAGTGGAGGTACTTCGTCATAAATTGCATAGCCACATTTCTGTTGATACTCTTAATGTGAAAAAATCGTAGCAGAAAGATTTTTATAAACTGGCATTTATCTCAGAACTGCCGGGACAGATTTTGATGCCCCTCACCATGAGTGTCTAGGAGAGGTAACCCATCATAAATTGCATACCCACATCGCTGTTGGTTCATAGACTACTTCCCATACAAAACTGCTCAGTCTCCTTTAAAAACAATTGGACCGATTTCAAAAATTCATTCATTTTTGAGAAGTTACATTAACCCCGGGTAACATAGGCTATATTGTATTTTCAAATTCAAATAAGTATCTATAGTAAAACCCTCACGAAGCCGGGGCGGTACGCTAGACTTTTATATGGGAGTCTCAAATTTTCTTTCAATACACTTGTCAACTTTCCAAAAAGTAATATAATAAATAAATAAATATTTAAGGACAATTCATACAGATTGAGCTAGCCCCAAAGTAAGCTCGAAACTTGTGTTATGGGATACTAACTCAACGTTATTATATTTTATAACAAATACATATATAGATAAACATCCAAGACCCGAGGCCAATCAGAAAAAGTTCGTTTTTCATCATGACCCGACCGGGGATCGAACCCGGGACCTCCTGGGTGGCGGTCTGGCGTGGTAACCATTACGCCACGGAGGTCGGGTATGAGTATGTTATATAACATCAAACAAATTATTATATAAGGTCCTACTTTTTTAGTGAACTTCTTATTATCACATGACTATAAAGGTTACATATGATCGTTTAAGCAAGGAAATAATGGTCTAGTATTCAGTAAAAAATAAATAGATTGTATTGTAAGTAGTTAGAAAAATTTTTCTTACTACATAAAGCCATCCATATTCACTGAATACTAAACCATTATTTCTTTGTTTAAACGATCTTAATGTAACGTACATAGTCATGTTTTAAACAGAAGTTCACTAACAGAGTATTACCTTATATATCATAACTATATTATTTATAACAATAGTACAAAACAAATATATAACGGGCAATGGTTAATATTTTCGAAGTCCTAAACAAACATTGGTGTAAACTTTTGCCCGCATACGCTGGCGTGGATTCGTTTATATCGAGGGAATCCACGTTACAAATATTCTATTTCACGAAGAGCGTTCCGCTATGTATGTTGTAACGTTCACATACACAAGCGTCTGTGTGCGTAACCACGGAAACGCTCGTAAAATCGCTCACGCACACTACAAAAATGTGTACGTACATGCCTTCCAACATTCACAGCAAAATGCTCTACGTGAAATGGAATATCAACCGCAAACGACAACAAGAATTTTGTTTTATTAATCTTCTGACAAAGAGAGGTAAGTTTGATATGCATATCTTTGTACATTTGTGGTAGCAAATTAAGAGGGTCCTACTCGAAATTTTCTCTTTTAAACAGCATGTGTTTACTATTAAAACTTTAGTCGGATTTGCTGGATCGACATTCGGCAATTCCACCGAGTTTCACCATGCCGTTGTAATATCTAGTTTTCAATATACGAAAAGGAAAACGGACTTCAAAGGCGGCTAGGATTTTTAGTAAAGTGTCGTAGCATACGTTGGTGTACTTCTAAACATCTAGAAATAGCATATAAGACACCACAGAAGGGTCATACCAAATCAAAATCGGATTCTAACTAGAACAATCTTTAAAAACCCATCCAAACACCGGCTAAGATCGATGTTGATTAACTTGTGTGTACCTTTTCGAATACTCACAGCGATGCCATCGATATCGAACTCCATGAAAAAAATACAAATAACATTTTGAAGAAAGAAAAAAAGTACAAATAACATTCTGAAGAAAAGAAGAGGAAGGCCTAGAAGAGTTTACACGGATCTAGTGAAAAGGCAGGCGTCGAGTCTTAAAGAGAGGAGAAAGAGTTGGTACAAAGTCAGAAGGCTGCTAAGTTGAGCTACATTGGCCCCCCAAGTTGAGTACGATACTTGTGTTATAGAATACTGATACTATATTTTATAACAAATACATATATAGATAAACACCCAAAACCCAGGCCAATCGGAAAAAGTTTGTTTTTCATCATAACCCGACCGGGATTCGAACCCAGGACCACCTGGGTAGCGGACCGGCATGGTAACCATTACGCCACTGCCAAGACAGAGGAACATGGACGCTGTTACACACAAGAGCGCAGTTCTTTTTAGAGATGGAACATTTCGGTGACCTTCTGTGTTATATTTTTGTTCATAAATGCATGCTACCTATATGCATTGTGCATCTGAAATCTACCCCGAAATTGAACACGTTCCTTTCAACTCACAACACGAACGTGTGATGCACACACAATTTCGTGTGCAAAGTAGTCATGCTTTTCAAAGCTTTTGCAATATGCATTACATGGTATTATTCTGTACAGAATACACCCTTGTGAAGATATTGCCGATTTATATGAATAAAATAAAAATAAATGAAAAAAAAAAATTGAATACGAATTATACATTATTAATTACTAGCTGTTGCCCGCGGCACCGTCCGCGTGTCAAGGGAAAATGTAAATAATTTTCCCATGGGAATCTCTTTATCCCGTGGGAAAAAAGTAGCCTTATGGCACTCTCCAGACCTTAAATTATCCCCGTTAAAAAATTATGTAAAAATAATGTTAAACTTTTTTCCCCGTGGTAATGAGATGTTTTTCTGGGATATTAAAAGCTTTTAAAAAAGTAGCCTAGGTCAGACCTTAAATCTTCTCTGTTTAAAAAATCATGTCGGTTCTTATCATCCTGGCAGGGTCCCCATGTAATGGTCACACGAGGGGGTGCGAGTGATGAATGAAAATACTTGTTGTTCGTACACTGAAGACTGAATGTTTATTGAAAATACATAGGTTTATATACAATTCCTAAGTAGGTTATGGGTACATAGTTGTATGGAGTTTAGAGCAAGGTAATGTAATATAATATAGGTAAGGTAATATAGGTGTTCTACTTTTAATGATGACAAGGTTTCAGTACAAGGTTTTTATGTGAGGTTCGGGTAACAATAATGAGGACGTGTGTCGTCACACTACAGGTTCCTTTCGACGTGAAAGAAAAACAAAGTATTATATACTTAATATTTTCCCGTGGGAATAAGATGTTTTTCCGGAATAAAAAGTAGCCTATGTCACTCTCCAGACCTTAAACTATCCCCAATAGAAAAATCATATCAATCCGACAAACAAACAAACACACTTTCACATTTTTATTATTAAGTATGGAAGTTTTCTTTCATCTATACTAATATTATAAAGAAGTAAAGTTTGTGTGTTTGTATATTTGTTAAATTGTAAGGGGTAATCTCGGGATCTACTGAACCGATTTTAGAAATTCTTTCACCAATAGAAAGCCACATTATTGCTGAGTGTCACAGGTTATATAAAAAACCGAAAAATAAAAAGGCTTTTACGTGGTAGTCGGTCTTGCAAAGTGAATCGGAGAAAAAAAGGTGTACTAAAAAAGGATTATTAACAATATGCCCAACGAAGTGGGCACGGGTCAGCTAGTCACTTAGAATCACATGTCTGCGGTTGTGAACTTGTGAGTGATTCAAACATTATATTTTTATCGGCCACCGTCTTTAGCCATTACATTGTTTACGCATGCTCAAAATGCGGGATATATTGTATTTGATTATTATGTTCTCATTTCTTTTATGGGAATCTATCTGTAATCTGGTATAGATTAGAATAGATAGATTCCCATAAATTAATATTATTAATTTAAACCAATATTATTAAGAGGAAAGATTTATATTTTTGTGTGTATGTTTGTAACGAATAACTCAAAAACTACTAGACCGATTTCAAAAATTATTTCACCGTTGGGAAGGTACGGTTAACATAGGCTATATTATATATATTTTTTTAATTAGGGATCCTTAGTAACTTAGTAAAACAGGCGCAAAGCCGGAGCGGTCCGCTAGTAAATAAATAAACTTCATATTTAGATAAACCTCCGTGGCGTAATGGTTACCACGCCAGACCGCCACCCAGGAGGTCCCGGGTTCGATCCCCGGTCGGGTCATGATGAAAAACGAACTTTTTCTGATTGGCCTCGGGTCTTGGATGTTTATCTATATATGTATTTGTTATAAAATATAATATCGTTGAGTTAGTATCCCATAACACAAGTTTCGAACTTACTTTGGGGGTAGCTCAATCTGTATGAATTGTCCCTATATATTTATTTATTTATTTAGATAAACCATATGCGTACATTCACAACTATCATTAATTTCACATCAACCGATAACCGTAAGGTCGCGTTTATAAGGTGCGAATTTTTACGTGCGAGCGTCGCGTAAGCAACGCGTAAAAACTCTTGAAGAAATTTGAACTTTAATTATTTTAACAAACGCACACGCGTAGTACGCGCTCAGCACTCGCATCGCGATCGCTAAGTGCCCGCGAAGCGACGCGATGGTTTTGATCGATATAAAATGTACATTAATTAAAAATAATTAAAGTTCAGATTTCTTTAAGCCCTAAATAGTTCGGTTTCTACGTGATGCTTACGCGACGCTCGCACGTAAAAATTCGTGGCATGTGAATGGGGCCTTATTGTGAGAGTGGTAGTTCATTTGAGCCTATGTCCTAAATACAGGTGGCTGAAAACACTGGCCTCTGCCAATCCGCATTGGGGTAGCGCCCTAACTCCCCCTTATATTGAAGGGAGACTCGTATCCCTTGCAGTGGGATGATTAAAAGGGTTGATAACATAAGACGATTTCTTTACATAAGGAGTCAAGTTTGTCTGACACTAATTGCACGAAATTAACAAATCTTTCACTACAGTGAACTATTGAATAATTTAATCGAGTCACAGACAATGAAAATATATAATATCGGTCATCCATTGGTCGAGCGTGAATTAGATAAAGATTTAGAGTATATTTCAGCTTTTTTTTATACCACAAAGGTGGCGAACACGCATACGGCCGGCCTGATGGTAAGCCGTTACCGTAGCCTATAAACGCTTGCAATATCAGGGGAACACTCACACACTTTTTTTGTACTTTTGTGATTTATTTCATTGGTTACTCCTAAGCATCGATATTACAGAGAGCGAAGTATTGAACGATGTTTTTTATCTGTTCAACCGAGGATAAACAGTTCACGTAGAACTCATTAAAACTTTTAACTGATTTTACCTTCGCTCAAGTAAGTGGAGATATTAAGTTTAATATCGCTAACTTACTTTGCCGTCGTTGTATTATACAAGGCAAGCAACAGTGACCGCAGTCTGTCTTTCGAATATTGTAACTTTGTGACTAATTTGTTTGTACGATTGTGTGATTGTGAAGAACACATTCGATATGGAACCATCTCCACGAGCGGATCAATCGCGACGACAATATCGTCGTGCCACCCAATTCAAAGGTGGCAAACAAGCATACGGCTCGCTAAGCTTTACCGTCGTCTATAGACGCTTGCAATACCGGGGGTATCACTAACGCGTTGTCAACCCTCCCAACCCCCAAGTGGAGCTCTGGAAACCTTACTCGCCGTAGGAACACAGCATGGCCGAGCCCAATGCTATTTGGCTACGATCTTCTGTAAGGTGGAGGTCCTTCCCCAGACGGGCTGTTCCGATTTGAGCGGATTATCCGCTGTGCCCTACCTCTCTCAAAATATAATAGCAAAACCTGTGCAACTTACCCTTTCTAATAAGATACACGTTACCGTTTGATGATTGTTTGCCTGCTGATTATATAAAAATACAATGTGAGTTTTACACTCGTGTAAACTGTAAACCAATGTTATAAATAACCAATGTTCTCAACAAACAACTAGAGGTTAAGTTCGGAAAACTTTTGTTTGTAGGACAAAATTGTTAAATTATGCACACAGAAAGTGTTACAAAATTGCGAGTTATGTTATATTCTGGGTCGTCCCAGAAAATGAATGTTACAAACCGAATTTCTTATTATTATCTATTTTTATATTGCGAGGAGCTCGATGGCGTCGCTGTGTGTCGCACTCTAATATGAACACGCAAGTCATATATGTGCCGAACGCGGCACGGTAAACATTGTCTCCGTATAAAAAATTAAGTAAAAATAGTTTAAGTCTTTTCCTGAACCAATATTCTACTAAAACATACAAATAAAGTTGCAATTTAGAAGAGAAAGTGTTAGTGTCAATCCTAATTAAAAAACTAGTGAATAAAATTAAATAAAGTCATATAATTCTACATAGTGAATCAAAATAATAACAATATTTTATTCAACAACAACAATTTTATAATTGTTGTTGTTAAATAAAACCAGTGCAAAAGTGACTTTATTAAAGCTGAAACCAATAAAATAAACAACATTACGAGTATATTCAAGAATATTGTTACCTACTCATTAAAAATAAACTCAGTGTTGTGGCATCGATCGTCTTTGTTCTTGCAAAATTCAAACTGACCAATCACAGCAGATTATAATCGCCAGTCATTTTAACGAATATTGGCGCAAAGTACATATCACGAATTTCGTCACATTAACATAAGTCACCGATAGACGTAAGGTTTTGGCGGTTCAGTATAGCACCATACGGGCTAAGGTGCCCGAGTTCAAATCCTGCCAGCTACAATAGATTTTTGAACCATTATTCTACTTTTTGATTTTGATTTTTGATTTAATATATTTTTATATTTTTATAATAAAGAAGTAGAGAAGGAAAAAAAAAAAAGGGCAAAATGAAGAAAGGTGGGAACAATTCGCATACTCCGATCCGTAATACTTCCGAAAACATAACTGTACGTAAGAAAAATGCTCTACAATCCTATATAAGCCCCGCCGAAGCATCCTCAAAATCTGCGCAGACTGCAAGTACCTCTACTTCGACAGACGCTCTGCAAACACTCTCACAAGAAATGAGTCTAATGAGACAACACATGGCAGAAATGACTAATAACCTGATGGAGCGCCTTGATAAATTGGATGCAAAGTTGTCCAATTATGACACGAGAATAAAAGCATTGGAGGTTCAGGTAGGCGAAACCGCTACTCTCAAAGCCACAATTATTAGCCTGGAACAGAAACTCAATGAACAAATGCAATTTTCTTTGAGAAATGAGCTGGAACTTTCAGGTCTCGATGAAACGTCAAATGAAAACCCATATCACCTTGCACTAACAACAGCCAATAAACTAGGTGTGGAGTTGCATGAAGATGACCTAGATTATGTCTCCCGCGTTGGACCTAAACGAAAAAACAGAGAAGGGGATGAAGAGAACGTTCGATCACTCCCTCGTCCACTGGTGGTAGCTTTCACCCGACAGTCCAAGCGAGACGAGTTTATGAGGCAAGCGAAAGTACGTCGTTCTCTAAAAAACAGCGACATTGTGGGCTCCGGGATAGACAGAAAGGTATATGCCAATGAACGTCTCACTCGCGAAAACCGCAATTTATTTCGTAATACAAAGAACTTCGCTAAAACACACGAGTACAAATACTGCTGGCTTCATAAAGGATCAATATTCCTTAGAAAACGTGACGCAAAAGAAGGAAGTCCAGCAATCAGAATCCAGTCGGAGGATGACCTCACTCGCCTGCGCCCATCCGAATCTCAAGAAAACCCAGATGCAATCAAGACTGGTGACCGCACGCATCTGTCTCAGCCATAAGTTATCATTTATAATATTTTTTAATATGTTCTTTAGTAATTTAATATTATCCGGTTATAGTCAAATTGTTTCTCCTATTGCGTATTCTCTCACACACCTACTTTATAACACACATTACAACTGCGACACAAATACAATTACCAACTATAATTTATACACATTCAAAAATTATTTCACTCCCAGTAACGTATGTATGACAATTAATTATCACATAATGCGATACAGTACAAAATCATACTTTCCCATGATTTATCCATGGCTACCCTAAATTTATTAAATGAAGTTGACAACTCATATAAGATTAATTGTCATACTATCTCCGCTCTGGAAGAGTGTACGAGTATTATATCTAAATATCCCCTGAAAATATTAAACATTAACATTAGAAGTGCGCAGAAAAACTTTGATAATTTCCTTGTAACACAGAAAAGGCTGGGTATCGACTTTGATATTATAGTCTTCAGTGAATGCTGGCTGAACGAATTCAGTACCATTAAACAACTTCAAGGATACACATCTTACCACTCAACAAAATTTATTAACAAGTGCGGCGGGGTTATGGTTTACGTCAGTACTAAGTGGTCTCCCATTTTTGCTGAACTGGACATTGAGGAAGCTAATTGTATCACGGTTGAAGTTCCAAATCAGTTTAAAGTAATAGCTGTTTATAGATCCCCAGGTTTTATCAACCCAGACAATTTTATTCATTCGCTCGACGAAACTCTTAGTTCTATGGATTTAAATACATGTGTTATTCTGGCAGGAGATATTAATATAAATATATTGGATGAAAATCAGAATAGTGTAATAGAATATATTAGCGTTCTGGCTGAACATGGTCTTGTGCCCTGCATAGATAAGGTGACTCACGTGAAATCATGCATCGATCATGTTTTTGTGACAGCTAAACATCAAACAGAATCCGTCGTTTGCCCTTCGGATCTTACTGACCATTGTATTACCGTGGCGGGTATTGCAACGAAGCGTTATAAACCTACTAAACCAAGCCGTTACAAGACAAGAATTGACACCGTCTCAGTGAAGTCTGATCTAAAATCAATCGATTGGTTATCAATCATCAGTAGTAATAATCTTGACGAAGCTGTTGAATCTTTCACTTCTAACATAACTGATGCAATAAATAATCATACTAAAGTTATAAAAATCAGTCGTACAAAACTTGCACTGCACCCTTGGATGACTCCCGGACTTATTAAATGCTCTAAAGTTCGGGATAAGCTTCATCTAGAATACCGTCAAGATTCAGAAAACCTAATTAAGAAAATCACTTATACCCGCTACCGTAATTACTACAATTCTATTGTCAGGAAACGTAAATCCGATTATGAACGTGATCAATTAACAGCAAATAAGAACGAACCTGGGAGACTATGGAAAACTATAAACAGTATCATACATAAGAAATCACGTGCAACTGTATCTGATGAACTATTACATTCCAAGGGCACTACTGCGGAGTCACTTGACTACTGCAATTCTTACTTCTCGTCAGTCGGACAAAACCTCGCAAACATTATCTTGGAAAAACTAAATGAAACACAGGACTCGCTTGCGTCAAAAGTCAAACACAACTGCACACCACTTAAGTCATTCTTTATCGCCCCTGCAGATGAACATGAAGTCCTGAATCTTATTAATGGCTTAAACACAAGTAGTGCCCCAGGATTAGACGGTGTTACTAATGCGTTATTGAAGGAGATTGCTCCCATTATTGCTAAGCCACTAACGGTTATCTTCAATCTTAGCTTCACTTCAGGTTCTTTCCCTCAGGCTTGGAAAACTGCCGCAATTACGCCTATTCACAAAGGTGGATCTAAAGATCAACCCAGCAATTATAGACCCATCTCCCTCCTAGGATCGCTCTCAAAGCTTCTGGAACGTATAATAAACAAGCGATTAGTTAAATATCTTGAGGAAGGCGGAATGCTTTCAAATAGCCAATTCGGTTTTCGTCCGGGTAGGTCGACAGAAGATGCTGTCCTACGACTAACTGAAACTGTTGTTGCCCATCTTGATCAGAGTCGAAGCTGTGTCGGCGTCTTCCTGGATTTGGCCAAGGCGTTTGACACAGTTTCGATTCCCATTCTACTAAGAAAATTGGAAGGGTTTGGCATACGAGGATTGCCTCTTGACTGGTTCGCGTCATATCTTAACGGGAGAAGTCACTGCGTGAAAATTGACTGCCATAAAAGTTCGCTTAAACAAGCATTCTTCGGTGTGCCACAAGGAAGCGTTTTGGGTCCTACTCTTTTTATTGCGTACATCAACGACATTATGTCTATGCAATTACAAAATGCCCAAATTTGTTGCTACGCTGATGATACTGCAATTATATTCCACGGTAAATCATGGCAGGAAGCAGAACATATGGCTAGACAGGGAATGCAGAGACTCTTCACATGGCTAAATCAGAACGTGTTAACGCTGAATGTAGTCAAAACAAAATTTTTATGTTTTCACAAAACCTTGGCATCTGGACCACCACAACATTTTTCAAAAATTATTATACATAATCCAGGCTGTGGTCTACGTGCTGGCGCATCACCCTCTGGCTGCAACTGTGAATACATAGGAAAAGTGGAGTCATTGAAGTATTTGGGTGTAGTGGTTGATGAGAACCTAAGTTTTAAGTCTCATATATCTGTAACATCAAATAGGGTGCGAAAACTCATATTTACAATGAAGCTGTTGAGGGATGTCACTGACGGTCCATTACTAAAGTCTGTCTACTTATCATTATGCCAGTCCATTATCAACTACTGTATTCTGGCATGGGGAGGTGCAGCCACCTCAACTTTAATGGCACTGGAGAGAGCCCAGCGAGCTGTACTCAAGATCTCTCTGCGGAAGTCTCGTCGTCACCCCACAACTGACTTGTATAATGAGGCGCAAGTCTTAAGTGTTCGCAGGCTTTTCTTAATGCGAGCATTCATCCACACGCATAAGATAGTCAGAAGCTGCCCTGAATATAGGTCTTTGCTCACGAAGAGAGTTTTCAAAATTCCTGTACCCCGAGTTCAGACGTCCTTTGCAAAACGCTTCAGTAAATATGTTTTACCAAAAATTTATAACCAGTTGGCACAAAAATGTAATATAAAAAATTGCCAAATGTCTATCGCTAAAACAAAAGCACACAAACATCTGCTGTCTTTGAATTACAAAGAATCTGAAGAAATCATACGGTCTACAACCTAATACGCACACATTCGCATGTACACATAGTCCCAGACACACGCCTAGAAACACACACCCATACACACACACACACACACACACAAACACACGCACACACACACACGCACAAAAACTAAAGAGAAACTTCAATTTATATCCGTTTCTGTAAAACTAATTTTATTATTGTCCTCTTCTTCAAATTTATTTTTATTTTGCAATGTTTAAAGCCTTATTTTTAAAATATCATACCAATCTTTATAGTTTACTGTGCTGTATTCTTTTATGTTTTTGTCATTGCTATTTTGGCCCCCACGTGACAGGCCTCGCCTAGTGTGGGTGTCATAGTTATAATAAACATGTATGGTTATATTTTGGTAAATAAAGATTATTATTATTATTATTATTATTAAGTCAAGCGACGTCGACTTTAGCCAGTGTTTGGATGGGTTTCGTTATCTCGAGCTTCTCCGTGCTTCGGAGGGCACGTTAAGCCGTCGGTCCCGGCTGTTATCGGTAGATGACAGTCGTTAAGCCAAGTGGGATGATTATGGGTTGATATGATGATGATGATTTTAATATTACCTCTTATTTTATGGTTTTATACGTCTGTTTTACTGATGTCACTTTTCATAGCGACCATAAATAAATAAATAAAATAAAAAAAGCCTTTTATTTCTATGCAATAAAGTTACAAAAGAATGTTTTAATCCAAGTTTTGGTAAAGTATAAAAATGATTATGTTGTGTAATAAAAAAATGTATGTGTAAAGCAATTTGCGAATTTTATGCACTTTGTTCGTATGCACGAACCCCTCCACAGGAGGCCTCCTCCAAAGCTAGCCAATGTTATCTAGATTGTGCTGCTTGAATCCAGTTGGCACCGACTGACTTTATAATTTCATCATCCCATCTAGAGTAAGGTCTGGTCTTCCTTTAGTAGCGACCATAGTCATCAATTTTTTTTTTTTATGTAAAATTTAATTTAAAATTACTTTCAAAAGCTGGCTGTATACCTACTCGAAATCTCTTCATTGTTTTCTTTGTTTCGTAATGAAGAAAGCGTGATAAAATACTTTATAAAAATGAAACCCTAACTCTTTAACGTTTCAAGTGGTTTTATTTTAATTTGTTATGGCTATTAATTAAAAAAATGTTTCTTGTTTAATAAATTAACAAAATCAACCCACTCGATATAGAATTTTTTTAATAAGTAAAGAAATAATATTTTTGGAGTACTCAGTAGACTATTTATGAGGGGATCGATTGAAGGAAAGGAAAACGAACACGCAAGTTAAGCTACGTCGAGCCTAGCCGGTGTTTGGATGGGTTTGTTACCTCGAGCTGGCACGCTGAGCTGGCGGTTTGAAAACACTTCGCTTTCTTGTGTTATGGTTACGACACAACGGATATTTTATTTAAATATATACTTTCTTCTTGCGTCGATTCCCCAATGCTGGGGGTCGTGACCCATCAGGGCATATCAGCTTGTCACGTATGATGTTCCGCCATCTCTTCCTATCTTCTGCAGCGTGTACCGCTTCAGCAATGCCAGTATTGAGTATGGTGCGGATCAGATCAGTTTAACGCATCGGGCTCCTCCCTCTCGATCGTTTGCCCTCTATTTTTCCTATTTTTTTTTTTGTTTTAAGTCAGGAAAATGTATTACTGCATTCCCCGCCGCTTGGGGAGTGGCGAGGGTTCCCCCTCTAAACCACTTGGGGTATACCGACTAAAAACCTGTCTGACTGCCACCTCATCCACTTAGATGGGCGGGGGGCTACGGGAACAATGATACAACCGCTGCCCCGCCGGACCCTCTATTTTTCCTGTGACGATCAGTTTTTGGAGGTTGTCACCGAACTTGCGGGCTATGTGGAAAAAGACCTCAAATATCTTCCGTAAGCACGTATTTGAGTTACCTTGGCTTCTGTTCGATTTTGAGCTCCTTGAGAATCGAATGGTTGGTCCTATGAAACACTCAGACTCGAGAACAAACAATACAACAAATACCATCACACAAAATATTTGCCCCAAACCGGAATCGATCTCTTTAAGAGAGGTAGGGCACAGCGGATAATCCGCTCAAATCGGAGCAACCCGTCTGGGGAAGGACCTCCACCTTATAGAACATCGTAGCGTAGCCAAATAGCTTAGTCTCGGCCATGCTGTGTTCCTACGGTGAGAGCTACTCCAGAGCTCCACTTGGGGTTGGGAGGGTTGGCAACGCGTGAGTGATACCCGGTATTGCAAGCGTCTATAGGCTACGGTGATGCTTACCATCAGGCGGGCCGTAAGCTTGTTTGCCGACTTTGTGGTATAAAAAAAAAGATCTCGCGCCTCTGTTGCCGAAGATACAACCACTGTGCTGTCTGAATTTATAAAAATAACAAAAGAGGTCAGATAAATTTCAAAGTCTTTCAAGGCTTATTTAAAAACTATGCGACAGAGATCACCAACCGCAAAACCTTTGGTTACATTTTCAGTCGTGAACTTTGCTGCGGTTTGCGTTTGTGGCACAGTTCTATTTGAACCCGGGATTGTTACCAATGGTTGTTTTGCTCTGCTAAAATTAGATTGTGTGGCCAAATTGTTATTTTTTTTTATAGAACAATAACTTGTGATGTTATCTGGCTGGCACCTTTGTGAAGTTTTCTTTTTATGTCAATTTTTGAAACAGTATTATAATAGTAAAAATATAAAAAATGTTTGTTAGATCTTTTTCAATTCATTTTTCAATAAAAACCACCTATCATATTCAACATGGATAATGCATGGCAATAGCGTCCGTGGCACACTTCAAACTCCGCTAAAATGCACCCGTAGCGGACTTTGTATTCAGTGACGCGTGATCTGTCACTGACTATTTGTTTTACATTACTGCTTAATGACTGAAGACATTTGAAGGACTGAGGTGTCAGCGGCAATGTATATAGACAGAGCCAGTCGAAGCACAATAAGGTGAATTTCAATACATGTACCAAGTTTAAGCTTTGTTATTGTATGACGTGTTGTATCCACTGTTGTATATGATCGAAGTTAAAAACATTGCAGTTATTTAAATCAATCTGGGGGGTTACCATCATCTTTTACCTAACTACTCACGTTTTGAATTGGTTCCGTTTAGGTACCTAAACGTAATCGCATTATTTCGTACCACCATCTCTCTTATACAGGATCTCATTTCGTCGGATGAACAAATGAAAATTGTCGCTGATTAGTTGCAGCGGTGCGTTCAAAACAAACCATAATTCGTTTTGGTCATTACCGGTTTTTTAAAACAACTTAATTTTATTATTTATCTATTTTAAAATTGTTTAAGATGTATATTAATCTATATTCAAACGAAAAACACAGATTTTTTATAGATTATAGATAGACAGATTAAACGGGGTTACTTTCTTATACTTGCGTAAAAAAAGTATTTAACGAAAATTAAATATCACATGTTCAAAACGCACCCTGTCGGATCGGACTGACACAAATGTCAAGTCAATCTTGTGAAGTGAAATCGCGTATTACGAATTTAAATAAATTTACGCCTCGTCATTTTCCATCTGCGACCGTAGCAGCTACGCCTCAGCATCTAACTCCTAGACGCAGAACAACGCGTGACAGGCGGAGACGTGGTGTGGTGATTTGAATTCTGTGGTGATGGTGAACCGGCGTTGAAATAAGATGCAGCACGCAGGGCGTTGTGTGCTGTCTCAATAGAAAAAGCCAATTTATCGAGGGAGAAATTTGGTATTTTTTAGGAATTTAGTAGAGGAGATTAAGAGATATAAAAAATATATTAATTTCTATAATTTAATATTTACTACTATTGTTAACTAGCATAACATTATTGATGAATATCATATCACATCATAACATTTTTTTATAATGTTAATGTTCATAACAATAAATGTAATTTATATAAATGTTACAACAATACATTTTGTGTGGTCTTTTTCTTTACTTTCTTATTTATTTATTCGTTTCTTATAATTATTAAATTATATAAAACAATTCGCACCAAGTAGCCATATTTAGATAGAAATTTGACTGTCAAGGAGGATAGAGTGGCAACTCCGGGGTGAAATCGTCATGTATGGAAGGTGCTGCCATGCACTGGCTGAGATATGAACTAAAATTTCAACTATATACCTTTATACATAGTATGTATACGCTACCCTTATATATATTTCTTTGTTAGCGCCCCAAAGACATCCCCCAACCGACGGAATATACAAAATTTTGAGTATTTAAGTATCCAATTTATATTTTATTTACATTCAAGTAAATAAATAACTAATAAAATAAATAACGTCAATGGTATCAAATGGTCCGCGGTCCATCAGACGCCATGTGAAGTTGGAAAATGGCCATCGCTTTTTTAAATTTTAGTTCACCCGCCAGCCGCCAAATGTCGCTGTTGCCAATGAAAATTGACGGTAATATCTATCAAATTTCTATCTAAATATGGCTACTTGGTGCGAATTGTTTTATATAATTTAATAATTATAAGAAACGAATAAATAAATAAGAAAGTAAAGAAAAAGACCACACAAAATGTATTGTTGTAACATTTATATAAATTACATTTATTGTTATGAACATTAACATTATAAAAAAATGTTATGATGTGATATGATATTCATCAATAATGTTATGCTAGTTAACAATAGTAGTAAATATTAAATTATAGAAATTAATATATTTTTTATATCTCTTAATCTCCTCTACTAAATTCCTAAAAAATACCAAATTTCTCCCTCGATAAATTGGCTTTTTCTATTGAGACAGCACACAACGCCCTGCGTGCTGCATCTTATTTCAACGCCGGTTCACCATCACCACAGAATTCAAATCACCACACCACGTCTCCGCCTGTCACGCGTTGTTCTGCGTCTAGGAGTTAGATGCTGAGGCGTAGCTGCTACGGTCGCAGATGGAAAATGACGAGGCGTAAATTTATTTAAATTCGTAATACGCGATTTCACTTCACAAGATTGACTTGACATTTGTGTCAGTCCGATCCGACAGGGTGCGTTTTGAACATGTGATATTTAATTTTCGTTAAATACTTTTTTTACGCAAGTATAAGAAAGTAACCCCGTTTAATCTGTCTATCTATAATCTATAAAAAATCTGTGTTTTTCGTTTGAATATAGATTAATATACATCTTAAACAATTTTAAAATAGATAAATAATAAAATTAAGTTGTTTTAAAAAACCGGTAATGACCAAAACGAATTATGGTTTGTTTTGAACGCACCGCTGCAACTAATCAGCGACAATTTTCATTTGTTCATCCGACGAAATGAGATCCTGTATAAGAGAGATGGTGGTACGAAATAATGCGATTACGTTTAGGTACCTAAACGGAACCAATTCAAAACGTGAGTAGTTAGGTAAAAGATGATGGTAACCCCCCTGTACCTAACAATTTATTTTAAACTTTAGATAAAAGTTGTGGTTTGTTTATAGTAGATAAAAAAATGCAAAAGGCCCATATTTTGTTAGTATATTATTCAATCTTTTTCCAGAACATAATATTAAAATGTTACCAAAAAGCAAGTTTGTCAACACGGCACGTAGAGCACTAATGGAAAAGAGGGTATTATTCATAAAAGATAAATTCGATGTCAGCCATCGGACACTTAGATTTTTTGTGATTTTAAATTTAATGTAAAATCCTGGGTATATATCAAATATAATCAAATTCCTAATAATTCGAAAACCATTGGACTTCACGTTCCGGATATAACCCCGAATTACGATTAACTCTGCATATATATCTTTCTCTGAGAAACACCCTTATTATGAAAAATTGGTAAAACCCTCGCAACTTCGTTTGCGTATATCTCGCTTTCCAGAATTTTGAAAAATCCTTTCTTAGACGTCGTAAGGAACCTACATTCCAAATTTGGAATCTCTAGACCCAGCGGTTTGGGCTGTGCGTTGATATATTCAGTCAGTCAGGACTTAGAATTTTATATACTTTATAGATTTATAAATATCAGAATGGCTGGTTTACTTCTCCGATTCGAATGAAAATGTATATTTACATGTTAGCTTATATGCTGTGTACGCTATGTGCTGTGCTACAAAGAAACTTCAGTGTAGGTACCTTTTTATAAATATATTATTATGTATAAATATTAAAAATATTTTTTTTGTTTATAAAAGTGAATAACATAAATAACAAACATTTATTTTGCAAGTAGATTTACAAGAAATGACTTGAACGTCAATATTTTTTATCTACTAGCACTTCTGACATGAATGGCATGTAAACTCTTCACAGCTGATATTTGGTACCATAACATCCCTGATGGAAATTAATTTCCACCTAATGGTTACAGAGCAAAAATAAGGTCCCATTGGATATGAAATTGACAAAGGAAATAAAAACACAACACAATAATTTAAAAAAGTCAATAGATTTTTTAAAGGGAAAAATTCAATTTGACTAGTTTCAATGTTTAAGCATTGTATTTTTTGACCCCTCATGCAGCGTCCGCGAGGGCACTCGTCATGTAACACCGAGCCAGTTCTATTAAACCTCGTACATGTGAGTACATAATTGTTTCATCACGATATTACACAGGGTTGTGCGTTGGTAGTGAACCTTCAGCGCCAGATGACGCGGATTCGATTCCCGCAGGGCAAACATTTGTGTCAGAGACAAATATTTTTATTCAAATGAGGCTATAACCATCGACCTAGAAAAAAAGGCGGACACCATCACTGAAACTAAAAAGTGAAGCACCCATAGTAAGCCACCTCGTGTATACGTACGAACCGGCCGGCTTACTATGGTGTGAATGTGTGCGTGCCGGCCAGCCATTTCACACTCACACATAGTTACGCCGCCGCCATTAGGGTGCTTCAATTCTTTCTTAGCAAGATTCCGTCCGCCTTTTCTAGGTCCATGCCTTTAACAAGCTCTTTCGAATCGGCACATTTTTTTTCCTACCACCATCTCAGACGGCAGATTTGTACTAAGAAGAACTGGTAAGAAACTTGCTCTTTTAAAATGGTACTAATATAAGATACATTTTTTTTTTTAGTGACAATGTTGTGCAAGCTAGTGAAGCGCTAACGGGATACGCTTCAGCAACATTGGTTTTACGTGTGCGAGGTGTCAACCCGCCGCACAACCCCCGAAATGCTGGAGGACCACACCCGTCGTTGGTCAGCGAGTCCATCGGACTTAGCCGGTTAGTGTAGCTAGGCTGTAATACCGACCATTCCCCTATCCGCCACCTTGGGGACGCTCCCCTACGCTGTGAGGGCCAGCGCGGGGCATAAGATACAATTACAAATATGACATAAAACATTAAAGCTTAAAAAAATATATAAAAAAATTGTTCTCGAGTCTGGGTGCTTACTATGTATTATACAAGCAGGTTAAGACTAATTTACTAATTTTTAATAAGTACAGCAAAGATATTAATCTCACAGATAAATAAAATACCCAAAAGGATATACCTACACGAATAAATTTAATTTGGAAGTTTTCTCCGCTGTTTGTCTTGATGCGAAGTCGCAAATCTAGCAATTCCCCGTAGAAGCATAATATAACCAATTCGCAGTAAGACATCTACATAGAAGCGGTAATTTTTCATTCATACATGTGAAAGTCTGCCTTTGCAACCACTTAAATTTTCAGATTTCACTTTATTTATGCGCTCAAAGAATACGAAAGACAGAGATAACATGTTATAAAGGGTGTAGGTTGTGTCAGTTTGAATTAGGGCCTATTCTTGCAACAAAAACAGTTAATCAAACTCAAACTCAATCATTTATTGCATCTCATGTGTTTACATAGCATGTACATATGGTGTAGGATTTACATTAAGTTCAGACATGAACCCTGCGAGGGCACAGCAAAATATAAAATGTAAGTTTTTAGGCGATAAATTAATTATAAAATTAAAATAAATTAAATTAGAATTTCAAATAAAGTTATGTCAGAAGTTAAATTAAATTACATTACTACTTAATTACATTAAATTACATTAATTATACCACTCGCTTATTGAAAAATCTTAAGCTGGATGAATGGACCTCTACCACTGTTCGATTCCTGCGTCACTTCCTTCCCGTGTCAAGATCTGGAACCAACTCCCGCCAGCGGTCTTTCCGAAAGACTATGACTTGAGAACCTTCAAGAAGCATACATGCACATAAAAAAGGCCGGCAGCGGCTCAGGGACTCCGCCGGTGTATCTGTGCTCTTTGGATGGCGGTGATCACTTACCATGGTGACCCGCATGCTAGTCTGCCAACCTCTTTTACATAAAAATAGCGCTATCTTGCTCACACAAAAAATAAAATAATCAAAATAGCGATATAGAGAAATGTAATAATTTTAACTATTGTTATTATGAGAATAGTCCCTTAGATAATTTATGTCACACCGATAATTTTGCAACGAGAAGATTAGATTCTATAAATGACGTCTGTCTTTTGTCTAGTGCCTTTTATTTTTTTATTTATTTAAATTTATTTTATTTCCACAACAAAGGTTTTTACAATTTCATAATGAAGTCCCTAACCTCTGTGCTAGGTATATAATACCTGTGATACAAGAGTTTAGTGTCCTCTTCCAGTTACATCAGAAACGATATAAGTAGCCGCTTAAGCGAAACGAATTAAAAACAAAACAACACTTTGAGAAAAATACAAATTTAAAAAAAAAACATAACTTTCAGCCTGATCGTAAGTGTCGTAACATTTAACTCTTGTAGGTACAATCTGTGAACACAAAATGAAACGCGTGAATAAAGATGCCTTACTGTATCAATATTGTGACAAAAGGCATCGTAATGTGAAAAGTGTACTTTCATGTTTCGAGCTATCTTCACGCCAATTCCCTTGTGGCGTAGGCAGAGGCTCAGGTCCTGAAGATTTTTTACATGCTTGTTAGAAACGAGACTAAACATTCATAACACTTTTGAGGCACATTCATATTTTATTTAAACGAACAACCTTTTGCTTTTAGAGTATTATAGCATTTGTGATATAACTTAGCTCGATTAGGTAATAACCTAATCGAGTATATGGTGGTAATAACCACCATTTTGTAAACCTTATAAAGAAGGATGGGCGTGAAGTTATTGTCGAATTGTATAGTTTTGTAGCATGAGGTAAAAATGAAATTATTTACAATTTGGGGACGTAATAAGAGTTTATTCCAATATCTGAGTGCTTAGTACAAGTTTTCACATTCGATCACGTCAACGTAAATAAACCGACCAAATAGAGAATAACTCACATGCAGCGAATTTATAAGACGCGTTCTACATATCAAAATTATGAGGCTTACTTGCTCACGTTTCGAAGTGAGTAACCCGTCTAATTTGGATATGTAACACGCGTCTGGTAAATTCACAATATGAAATTGTTTTACATTTTGGTCGGCTTGTAAACGTTAACATGTTCGAATGTGACCAAAGAACTTGTACTAAGCACTCTGATATATTTTTGTTCATAAAAGGTAGATACAAAGAACCGAAGTATAACCCGCCATTCTGATATTCATTCGAATTAAGTGGTTATATCTACTAAAAAGCCATACCAAAATTTGTAGGTACCAAAAGTCGTAGCTTAGTAAGTCCTTACCATCCCTTTTCTTATACCATCCCGTATTTCTCTATGGTCGGCAATATTTTTTTTATATTTTTGCACTCCGTTTGAAACACATTGAACATTTGGGATCAAAGGCAAGGGATTCTCGTGAAGATAGATAGGAGAAGACAGCAATGTAATTTGCCAGTCCAGTGATAACAAACACAGGGGTTGGAAAACGTACAAGGGTTGCTGATAACATCGCCACTAATTTCACACTTGATTGCAGACTCGCGTTCCTAATTCTGCTTTTATAAATATACTAGCGATACCCGAGAAATTTAGTTTGCGTATATCAAAGTACAAAGAATATACCCTCCAAGTTTCAGGTCTGTACGATCAGCGGTTTTGGCTGTGCGTTGATACGTCAGCCAGTCATTCAAGGTCAAAGTTCAGACGATCCTGCTACTTAAAGGCGGCCAAGAACCACATATTTTTTTCTTTTATTCTCTAAGTACATAAATGTTTTAATCTAACTGTAACGTTATTCTAAAGGAGATGATCCAAATCCCTTATTTAAAAAACCCATAATAAGCGGCACAACCATGAAAGGAAATTCTGAAAATACGGAGGTTTCGTTGAATTCAATTATTTTTATTTTTTTTTATTTTTTATTGGGACAATTTAGTTTTGAACCTTATTGTAACTACGAGTAGTAGTGTCTTTTTTGACAGATGTTTCGTTGTTTCGGATGGACACTTTCATTAGATTGAATGATGATGAAAAAAAAAAGCGTTAGCCATCCGTTAGACTCGTTAGAGATATAGTAATAGTTTAGAATAGTATTTAGAAATATCCTCTAAAATGTGAAATACAAGATTTTTGCGCCGGAGCTTGGGTTTTTTTTGTATCACCTCTCTTGGTGATGCTTTCCAGCCGATTTCAGCTATAGCAACTGCGTCATCTCCGGGTTTCATGGGCTCGTATGTGGCTAGCGTTACCGATCTTATTTTTAAAGGTTCGCCCACATTGCGAGCAAGTAAGAATACAATTCCGGTAATGGCATTGATTGCCACATGTGGTCGTACTTTAAGTTCGCCACGCTTGGCATTCTGCTCAAGAAGTCTAACCGTGCATCCACCCCACAGTTATTTTTTGGGGAGCAACAGAATTGTGCATTCATATCGCAGTTATTTTATTGTATAACCTAGCTGTTACCCGCGACTTCGTCCGAGTAAAATGTTCAAATAAGGATAACTCCTTTTCCTGACATCCGATTTAAATGAAACAAAGCCTATATTCTGTTCCAAGTCAAGTACTATCTTCCTGTAAGAACAGCTTTAAAATCCGTTCAGTAACTTAGAAGATGTGCGCGTTCAAACAGACAGACAGACAAAAAAATAAATATTTTTTTCGCTTTTATTACCTTTCTCCAACTGTTCCCTTTCCATTTTTGCCAAATATGTTCAAAGTACAGACATATCGGGGTCTACTGTTTTATTCTATGTATAGATGTGTTAATTTCCACTGAAATTGGAAATAATAGATACTTAAGATACCACTGAATTATTGCTGTAAATGTGGAATGTCAAGTAAATGGACAATTCCCAATGATAGGTCTGCGCGAGTCATAGACCACTTAGTTTTTTGTAACATAGACGTAACAGAACGCACGCAAGCAAGCGTATATTATTACCTACGTGAGCGAGAGTAATTTTGACAATTCAATATTAAGTCATGAGGCGTAGAATTATATGAGTGGTAGGCCCCAGCTACTACTATGCATTGGTTAGCTTATAATTTATTAGGCTAGCTGGACCAGGGAAGTATATCCTAATATTATAAAGGCGAAAGTTCGTTATCTCTTCAGGCTCAAATGGCTGGGCCAATTTTTATGATATTTGGTTATGTAGATAGTTGATGTCTTGTATTAACACATAGAGTAGTTTTTATCCCGAAAAGTACGCGATTCCCGTAAGATTTGGTTAAAAATGTGATATAGATGGCGCTGCTGTGCATAAAATTAAACGCAATTAACACCGCGGGCAGTAGCTAGTCGACAATGTACCTCACACAGAATATCAACGTGAAATAGCGGATGTTATACCACTGTGTTTCATACGACGTGTGACAAAGTTGGAAGTCTAGTCTAATATCTTATCCCGCTTGCTACTTCCTTTTTCCTTTCTTTATCATACCTCTATAGATGGGCGACGTATTCAAGACTCTTCGAGCCATAGATATGATTAGAATTGCTTACCATCAGATAATCCGCTAGGTTGTTAGTGGTGCCATAAAAAAGGTGATGTTTGATGCGAAGTGATTTGAGATTTAAAAATATGATAGGGTATATAGGGTAGTTTTTTTTTCCATAAATCACTGGTGTTCAAAATAACAAGATCTCTAGTCTGCTAGTGATGTTACTAGTATCTATACTAATATTATAAAGAGGAAAGATTTGTTTGTTTGTTTGCATTGAATAGTCTCCGAAACTACTGGACCGATTTCAAAAATTCTTTTACCAGTAAAAAGCTACATTATCAGGGAGTGACATAGGCTATAGCTTTTCCCGAAATTCAATGTGGTTCCCGCGGGAACGGGTCCGGAACTTCACGCGGACCAAGTCGCGGGCAAAAAGCTTATATAGATCTAGAATAATCTAGATTATAAAGAACACGACGCAGTGTCTGTAAACATAGTTGATCTATACATAATTCACTACTAACTCAATTCTGAGATCAATTTGGGGTCATCCAAGGATCGAATGCCAGTCGTTAGGAAGCCTACCGAACGTTGTTATTGAGGCATTTAATATTTATTCGATGCCATTAATAGTTCAGGCGATGCCTTCGAAGGTCTGGAGTCGTAACCTATAATTTGGCTAAGTGATCTTCGGGACTTAAGTTTATCAAAATTAATAATTTATTAGCGACAGGCGTGTCCTACTTTATGGTAAAAAGGGATTTAAGATTTAAAGGGTTTATTCATATTTTTCCGTTTTCCCGATCAAATGTTTATGACAACAACTTTTGGTTTAGCGGTAAGCGGCGGCGGGACACTAATTAAAGCAGGGAGGAGCTCGATGGCGTTGCTGTGTGTCGCACTCTAACATGAACACTCAAGTTAAGCAACGTCGCCCTAGTCAGCGTTTGGATGGGTTTCGTTGTCTCTTTTTTTTATACCACAAAGTAGGCAAACAAACATACGGCCCGCCTAATGGTAAGCATCACCGTAGCCTATAGATAGACGCTTGCAATACCGGGGGTATCACTCACGCGGTGCCAACCCTCCCAACCCCCCAAGTGGAGCTCTGGAGACCTTACTCACGATAGGAACACAGCCTGGCCGAGACCAATGCTATTTGGCCACGATCTTCTGTAAGGTTTCAGACGGGCTGCTCCGATTTGAGCGGATTATCCGCTGTGCAGTACCTCGCTTTTGAAACCTCGAGCTTCTTCATCACGTTAAGCCGTCAGTCCCGGCTGTTGTCAATAGATGACAGTCGTTAAATCAAGTCGGAGGCCTTCGGGCGTCTTGAAAACACCTGCACCGTATCCCTGCAGTGGGATGATAATGGGTTGATATGAAGCAAAGTGGAGAGCATTTTCATATTCAAATAAAATAAAGATTCATATATTTATTGTAGTCAGTCGAGAGCAGTATGTAGTATATTAACTATATTACGGAAGGGTCACTAAGGGCTGATAAACGACCTCAGACAATGAGCCCTGTCACACCGAGAGGACAATAGCCCGAGGTATTGTCCCTGTACTTTTGTGTATTTTTCGTTAATAAATAATAGCCTTATTCATCATCTTCTCATTGTCATGATATCTTTATAAAAACATTTGGTATATGTTCCTATGTTATCATTACGTCGTCCAAGATACGTTTTTTTTTGTTTTTCGTTACAACCAGCCTTTTCACTTACATATCATGTATTTTTTTTATATTATAGTTGTAATATTGTTTTGTGCGTAAATAAATAAAATAACTTTACCGTCTTCTTTGGAGTCGAGAGTTTTTTTAAAGGATTCTAGCTACTACTATTAACTAGTCTTCTTCTTGTCTCCATTCCCCAATGCTGGGTGTCGTGACCCATCAAGGCATCAGCTTGTCACGTATGATGTTCCGCCATCTCTTCATATCGTCTGCCGCGTGTACAGCTTCAGCAATGCCAGTGTTGTGCCAACTATTAACTAGTACTGGCTCATAAAATATGGATGGCTCGACCAGACCCTCAATCTCGTAACAAAACCCGATTCTATTTCGATTCAAATTCAATCGTTGTCTCACTCATACAAAATAGGAATTGAACGGGACCGCGAGTGTGTTTGAATCGAAATAAAATCGGTTTTAACAAAAACCGATTCTATTTCGATTCAAACACACTCGCTCGTAACAACGAGAATCAGACCCCAGGACAGTACCATCTTCTTACAGAATATCGACGTAATATTAAAGATTTACAGCTTGTACAGTGTATGACAGTGAGGTCACCTGAAGGCCACCGACTTGGCTTAACGACTGTCATCTATCGACAACAGCCGGGACCGACGGCTTAACCTGTCCTCCGAAGCACGGAAAAGCTCGAGATAACGAAACCCATCCAAATACAGTCAAGCGACGTCGACCCTAGCCGACGTCGCTTGACTTGCGTGTTCATATTAGAGTGCGACACAACGACGCCATAGAGCTCCTCAGTAACTCCTTTTTACATAAATAAATTCACTGAAATGGAATTCTATAAATAGTCTTGCAATCATGACATGATACCCTTGATGCCCTTGAACCGTGGCCATTGTGGACCCTCCCAAGGCCCCTTGTCATTGACAAATGACTCGAACAAAGACGGCCCTAAATGCTTTTACGGCATAAGCGTATTTTGGTTCGGATGGTACGGATATTGATCTTGCCGTGTAAGTAAATAGCAACCCTAGTCTTAACCAAGTCATTTTTTTTATGACATAGAAAGACTGAAGAGTTTCTATTTAGGCAATCATCGCCATCCGTGGATATACGACTTCAAGAATTTTGGATGCGTTGCCCCCCAGCTAGATTACTCTTAACGTAATCGCGATTTAAATTTAATTTTTTCATAATTTCAATCTAAAAACAGCAAAACTTTATTCGTTCTCTTGAAATTTTATACTTTTTGGCGACCTCCGTGGCGTAATGGTTACCACGCTAGACCGCCACCCAGGAGGTCCCGGGTTCGATCCCCGGTCGGGTCATGATGAAAAACGAACTTTTTCTGATTGGCCTCGGGTCTTGGATGTTTATCTATATATGTATAAAATATAATATCGTTGAGTTAGTATCCCATAACACAAGTTTCAAACTTACCTTGGGGCTACTAGCTCAATCTGTATGAATTGTCCCTATATATTTATTAATTTATTTATTTACCTAATTTGTTTAGTGTACAATCCGATTTCACTTAGTTTAGTATTTAGTTAAAGCTAGCCTCTCAACAGTCCAATACCAATACAATTCTTGCCAGTTTTTATATGTGTCAAAAGGTAATGAGCCGAATTCGATGCTTTATTTTTTATCAAATGAAATAAGATACGAAACTCTTTGTTGCATCAAAAAAATACACAGAAAAAAATATTCAAAAATATACAATTGGCTTATTGCATAGAAATATCTGCCAGGATACCTGTAAGAAAAGTATTTATTTACATTTTTTTATATCAGCAAAGTGGAAACAAGCATATCCCGCTATACTCACCGTAGAAACACAACATGGCCGAGATCAATGCTTTTTGGTTACGATCTTCTGTAAGGTGGAGGTCCTACTACGTCTATGTTAAAGAGGGCCTAGTGACTCGGTGGATATTTCCGACGAAGATACTAGAACAAGAACCGATAGCTCGAGACCCGCTCGTGACCACAAGTAGTGGCTACAAGAACCCAGGCACGCTACTGGACTTCTGACACCACTTTCCCCAGTTTTGGTCCTTCATTCAAACTTTAACTTTTTGGGGACAATCCCCGCAAGGAGGCACGACGCACCGACTGCCTTTACTGGCCGGCAAGAGTTCTTTAGTTTTTTTTTTACATTTTCAAAATAATTTATGCCAATTTTTTTTCACTTTGAATTTCAATTCAATTTCAATTTATTTATTTCCACAACAAAGGTTTACACTTTCATAATGAAGTCCCTAACCTCTGTGCTAGGTATATAATACCTGTGTTACAGGAGGTTAGTGTCCTCTTCCAGTTACATCAGAAACGAAATAAGTAATCTAAGTAGCCGCTTAAGCGAAACGAATTAAAAACAAAATTACAAAAATCCAACAGACTTGAGTTTAAAATTAAAAGAGTGTATGTTTGTATTTGTGTGTGTGTGTGTGTCTCTGTGAATTATAGAAGCTGGCGTCGAAGGGCTCAAAAAAAACCGAAATAATTTCAACCCTTTAATTAAGAAAAAGTAAAAGAATTACAATAAATCGTAAAGTTACAGTATGTCTGACTAATCCGATGCTAGGAATAATAGTGAAGTACAAAATTATAATAAAATAATACGGCGATAGGATTACATTGCAATGACGCATTGTCTAGATCAGCATATTCCCTAGAGAACGCGCATGTAACACCTCCCCCATAAGTGCAGCAACTATTTTGTGAAGTTTAGCAAAAATGTTGCTGGGATCTTCTTATGTCCTTTAGAGGTGTCAGGATCCTCGTACTGATGTTCCTTCTTCGCTGGTTCTGTGTCAGGAGATAGCTCGTTGTTGGTTTCTTTTGCAGATCGACATCTCTTACAGCAAAGTATTGTGCATATAGTTAGTATAATAATGCATAACACAATGTAAAATGGCAGAGTGGTGTGGTAGAGGGACTTTGTATGTATCTCGCTTAAATGTACTGGCTTCTGAGAGTATATTTTATCTTGAAGCTCTTGAAGTCCCTGAAGGCTAATTCGATTGAGTTCAATCGGAGGTTGCGCAGTTGATGTCATCTCCGGAAGGGTGGGTATGTTAAGGATCTTGATGGGTTGACCTTGTACTTGATCTTCCATGTTGGCTATAGTGAACTCGCTGGTGCGCATTATGCAATTACGTGGTATAGTTGCCAGATAGCTGCCGGACAGGATGCTGTATTCATCTCGACCACATGTTTCTTGAACTTTTGTCGGCTCGGGAAATATCATAGCGTTGTGTCTATCGTCTAACTTTTCTATGGTCGGTTTCGCTAGAGACACTGCAGTTAGCTTACAGGATGCGTCCATGGCTTGCTCGGAGATAAGTCGCTGTATGCAGTCTGGGTTAGGTCTTAACTGTTGGTTTAACTTTTCCTCACAGAGATACCAGTGGCTGATCTTCGGGCATTCAGCCGCTATGTACACATGAGCTTTTCCGTCAGTTGCTATGAGAGGGTAGGGAGGTATAAGGACCATATTATGTTTATTAGGTACCATAGGAAGTTTGTAAAGGTTATAGATTTCGGGAGAGACTATAGGAAATTTGAATAATATAACTATCCTCTTTCCAACATAGTATGAACCAGGGGTAATTATATTGTAGTATTCCCTAAGGTCCATTTTAAGTAGCTGTTTTTTATCGTAAAGGTTCCCTAATCGTTCTAACATCGTATTAAGTATTCCTATATCTAACATTGAATGATGGGTATTCGATGTACGCGTATATACTAAAATATTCTCTATTCTATTTAGTTCGCTTATAAGATTTTCTATATTATAACTCAGGATGTCAAGCAATTGAGCAAACCTGGCATATTTAATTAAACTACTTTCTCTATAAGCATCTGCGTTTAAGAGTAACTGTAAGGTTTCATTGATCTTGACCTGGTTATCAACTATCTGTGATATAACAGTCGTATGGTGAGCAATCCATTCTTGGCTAAGACTAATATGACTGTTAAGCTCAGTGGCTAACTTATCTTGATTATTTTTAAGATTAGTTATAGCCTCGTTGTATAGGATCGCGTCGTTATAATCAAGGTTACCTGTTATTTCTTTAATAATAGAACCCAAACCGTTTATTAAACCGCGTTTTGCTCGGGAGGGCTCGAGAGATTTTAACCGGTGCGATGCCTTATCTAATTTACTTCTCAGGTGATCAATTTGAGTTTCGTATAACATATAAGTGTCGTTTCTAAGTCGGTTCGTCGTCTCCTGCAATTGGTCTTTAGTTAAGGCTAGTTGGGTGTCTATATCTGTTAACTCTACGTATTGCAAGAAGGTGTGGTGATGAGTGATTAGTCTCATCGGACCGAGTTTAAAAGGAAGAAGTCCAGGTCCGTCGCTCAGGGTTTCCAGTTTAATTTCCTGAGCTGTTACCAGCATGATTGTTGTTGTCAGCAGTATTCTGTAACAATACATTTTTAGGAGGGCGTTTTAATCGTGATTTGGCTATAGGACCACGCTTCTTTGAGGTGTATATGTGAACAGGTAGATCTGCTAACACGGTATCTTGTGTGTAACGGGGGGCTAGTTTTTGGCGAGACGCTGCGGGATTGCTAACAAATATCTGCTGTTGAGGTTGATATTCAATTTCTTTTTCGCGGGTCTTGTTCCTGTTCTCTATCATAACGGTACGATCAGCAACACAAGACTCATGTACTAGTTCGTATACTTTTTTCATTTGTTCCCTGTGATTTACTAGGTACTGTTGCAGTAAATGTTCTGTCATATTAAAGTCAAGGGGGTCCCTAGGGTCAACGTGTCCATGTATTAAGTCGTAAGGTCTGCATTTTGTAAAACTGTGCACGGAGCTATTGTATGCGATAATGGCATATGGCATGAGATTGACAACAGGTTCGTCAGTTATAGGTATCTCAAGTATGGGGTTTTCCTGGTCAGTGTGTACAGTATTAGTAGATGAGTTGGCTACACTAGGTGGTCTCTCTGTAGGGTTAGGTAGTATGGAAAGTAAGTCATCTAACATTTGTTCGTAGTCTGGGTCTTTAGGTGGTGCAGGGGATGTTTCAGAGTTATGTAATTCGACTCTAGAAAGGGCATCAGCGTTGGAGTTGTGGGTACCCTTCTTATAAACGACTGTGTAGTTATATTCGCTCAACTTTAAGCGCCATCTAGTCAAGCGCGAGTTGGGTTCTTTTATATTCATAATCCACTGAAGTGGTTTATGATCCGTCACTATCTTAAATTTGCGTCCAAAGAGGTACGGCCTAAAGTACTTTGTCGCCCACATTATAGCAAGAAGCTCCTTTTCGATCGTGCTATAGTTCATCTCACTATCGTTCAGGGTGCGAGACGCATACGAGATGGGTTTATCAGCACCTATCGGGCCCTGAGATAACACGGCTCCAATGGCGACATTGGATGCGTCAGTAGTTAACACGAACTCTCTGGTAAAATCAGGGTACTGTAGTATGGGGTCATTAGTTAGCAGTTTTTTACATTTTTCGAAGCAGTTGATGTAGGTAGGGTCAAGGGTTATCTTACTATTCTTTTTTAAACATTTTGTAAGGGGCTTAGTAATTTTGGCAAAGTCAGGGATGAATTTCCTGTAGTAGCCAATAAGGCCTAGAAATTGTTTAATTTGTTTGGGGGTTTTTGGCAACGGATAATTTTCTATGGCATGAATCTTATCTGGGTTAGGCTTAATACCATCTGTACTGATTACGTGCCCGAGATAAGCGGTTTCCAGCTTTAGAAACTCAGACTTGTTCATCTGTATTTTAAAGTTGGACTCGCGAAGTCTTTGGAACACTTTCTCTAAATTGACCATATGTTCTTGGAGGCTGGTACTAAAGATGATTATGTCATCCAAATAAACGAGACATATTTCATTTTGGAGACCGCGGAGGACATTGTCCATAACCCGTTGGAAGGTAGATGGTGAATTTTTGAGGCCCATGGGCATTCTGAGAAACTCAAAATGTCCATGCTCGACATTGAATGCTGTCTTTGAGATATCATCCGGATGCATCTCTACCTGATAAAATCCGGATGCTAGGTCGAGAGTACTAAAGTACTGACACTTCCCTAATTTGTCGAGGACATCTGAGATGTTTGGAATTGGGTATTTGTCATCGAACGTCTTCTCGTTAACCTTACGGAAGTCGACAACTATGCGCCATTTACGTTGGCCAGATGAATCTATCTTTTTGGGCACTACCCAGATTGGAGAACTCCATGCGGAGTCTGAAGGTCGGATGATTCCCTGCTCAAGCATCTTTGAAATCTGATTACGTACTTCCTGTCTATGTATGAAAGGATAACGATAGGTCTTGGTGTACACAGGAACTTCATCAGTGGTTTTAATGCGATGCTTGACTTGGTTGGTGAATGTAAGGGGCTCATCTTCGACATAGAAAACGTCGGCGTAACGAGAGCAGAGTTGGATCAAATTACCTTTCTCTTCTGGGTTTAAGTGGTCGGTCCGAAGTCGTTCTATAACGTCACTAGTGCGAGTGGATAGTTGTTGGGTCTGATTACTGTTTATACTGAAGACTTCAGCTTGTGCTGGTCTATCTATAGAGAATATTATATCATTTCCGGTCGGGTTTTCTATCTCTATCATACCTCGGCTGTTTGAGATAGTGGTTATACACTCATGAATGATACAGTTACACATGACTTGATTATTAACTATAACATCACCATCTGGGGCGTCAATAGGTATGCGAATTAGCTTTGATGACTTAGCGGGAATTATGTCCTCGTATAGGTTAAGGTTGCGTGCATTATACAGCTTAATAGGGTTGGTTGCGAATTGAGTGGTTAAGGTTAAATTTTTAAGATCGATTTTCGCTTCCCAGTTAGTCAGTAGGTCTAACCCGATGAGTCCGTCAAAGTGATCATGAAAACTATATACGAATAGTTTTACATCATTAACATGGTTAAACTCATCAAAGCACGGTACAAATATGGAATGGTCGCTTCGGGTAGTTGCGTGTACATTTGTAACCTCAAATGGTTCATAGTTCAGAGGCAAATGGGGGTAAAATTTTTGAACTGCTTCGGGACTAATAAATGATTGGTTCGCGCCTGTATCTATTAGAAAGTTTAAGGGTGGATTCTCTATGTGAATATATGGCAACTGCCTCTGTGTTTGCATATTTAATTCTATCCTGACTTTTTTGATATCATATCCTTCTGAAAATCCTCACTATCATTAGCGGGAGCTACTGGCGACTGCTCGGTCAAAGGCTGGACCGGGTATAGCTCTACCTCTGCACTTGAATAGTCATGTACGTGGTTAGTCTCGTAGTCATAGTAGTCGGTGTTCACGTTAGAGTAATCATAGTAATCACCGTATTGGTAACAATCAGGGTAGTATGAATCCGTGTAGGTCACACAATCGTTCACATTGACGTCCCTGGTTTTAAAGTAGTTGGAAGGCGGGGGGTTGCCTGATCTATGCCAGTCATGCCCTGCAAGGGGTAATGGCCTTGCTACATAAGGGGTGATGCCGCTCATAGGAACTGGCCCGTGCTGTTGGGGCTGGTTGCTACCAAAATTCGGGTTCCTATTCGGTAATTTAAATACGTTACTCTGCGGGTTGTAATTAGGTGGAGGAGCACGGAACATCTGTTGCGTGCGGCTGGGCATTCTAAATGGCGGCTGAGATGGCATTCTAAACTGTGGGTGGGCCATCATCGGAGGATTCGGTCTACCATATTGAGGGTATTGAGGTGGTAAAGCCGATCTGTTAAATTGCGCATTAAACGGACTGAAAGTAAACGGCTTATGAGTTATAGGGGCGAAAGCAGGGGTAGAAAGCTGCTGCGTCATCTTCGGCGTTGGGGGACCCTGTAAAGTCTTAGGTAAGGCGTCGTTCCTATGCTGCAAGTAAATTATATTAAGCTCCTCCTGAACGTATTCTAGCGCCTTTTCAATACTTTCCGGACGCATGCACCGTATACGTGACCCAAGAGGCTCTTTGAGCCCGCGTATGAAAGCTTGCATAGTTAGCTTTTTGTATAAATCGCGTTTAGCTTGAATGGTCGTTTCAATGGTCTCGTGCAGGGCGACATACGTCATGATTGTACTGAACATCGTCTGGCACCGCTCATAAAATTCTTGCGGTGTACTGTTACCTTGCGATTGCAACGACAGATCATTATATAAGGCTGTTTCGTCCCTTTGATCCGAAAAGTTATTAATTAAGACTGATCTGATACCGATCCAGTTATCGGGTATGCCATTCGAGTTGATTGTACGAGCGGCTGGCCCTGTTACTTTATTCAGGATCCCGTTAATCAGTGACAAATTATTTAATATATTCTCTGGTCCTTCTCTAAGATAACCTTCTACTAACCTATCACATATTCTTATGAATCTGGTAAGGATATTTGGGTTCCCATCGAACTCGGGAACTAGGCGGAGGGCCTTGAATATGGTATCAGGATCATGCACAGTTACTGGCTGAGGTGGATGCTGCATCTGAGGATGCTGCATTTGCGGATGCTGCATTTGCGCTTGCTCCATCTCGTCTTGCGAACTATCTGACAAATCTAGGTCTCTATTAGAATCCAAAACATTGATCCTTGACATTAATATTCCTACAGAAAATAAATCTAACTATAGAGCTACTAAAATACTAGTATATAATAGAGTTACTAATATAACTAAAGAGGACTTAGGAAGTTAAGGAAGCAACACTACGGAAAAATACAGTGGTGCACTTACATATACATTTCGGCCGCTGTGAGCGTTATCGAAGTCTGGATACCCCGACGTAGCTTTCTCGTAGATTCCGGTATTGCAGCTCAACCCAGTGGCGATACGATGGGGAGGCAAGAGCAACGATTCTGGATGCTGGAGACCGTTCCCGACGCGCACTGAATTTAATACCGATCCGACTGCGCCAATTATAGAAGCTGGCGTCGAAGGGCTCAAAAAAAACCGAAATAATTTCAACCCTTTAATTAAGAAAAAGTAAAAGAATTACAATAAATCGTAAAGTTACAGTATGTCTGACTAATCCGATGCTAGGAATAATAGTGAAGTACAAAATTATAATAAAATAATACGGCGATAGGATTACATTGCAATGACGCATTGTCTAGATCAGCATATTCCCTAGAGAACGCGCATGTAACATGTGTGTGTGTATGTGTGTGTTTGTGTGTGAGCATATGTAACTGTGTAACGATTCCCAACCAATTACATATTTTACCAAACTAATAAGTTTGTTTTTAATTGAATAATTAAAAAGGAATCTGATTTGATTAACAAAAATCAAAATTTATTCTGTCTGTGCACTCTTTCTTAGACACGTCTTTAATCAATAGATCTACCAGCAATTAAATGACCATTCCGTGAAGCCTATAGCCAGAAATAATAAAACATGGTCTTTGTTTTTAATACCATTTATTATTCCACTTTGTAACTGAACAAATATACCTATTCTATTTGCACCATTTCCTGTTGGACCAACTGAATGCTGCTACCAACAAAATAACAAATTAACGATTGGAAAATGTTTTGGTACGAGTTCTAAATATTGTTGTTTGATTTGAAATTCTATCGATGTTTTTTATCCAATCCTATTCGATTGATTGCTCATGTTAACAATCGTTTTTTATTAGAAAAGTTGAATGATTACTGTTACGGACTGGCCATCAAGCTGGAAGTAATACTTTTTATATATTGTTGGTAGAGAGAGACATCACAACGAGCAAGTGATGGCAACCTATATAAGGCGCTGCAGACAAGATTACGCCACTTTTAGCAGAGTCCACAGAAGAAAAAACAAAAAGAAACGGGCAAAAGTTGTAGAACGTCTAAATGTTTATTTATTATTTATTTTATTTTATTTTATTCGGAAAACTTACAGCTAAATTAACAATATATATTTAACAAATAACAACTAAGAGCTAATAACAAGTTTTCACTACTAAATAACAGTATATACTCCGTTTAGGTATAATTTTCTTTTTCTTTTTTCCAAACTAAATTATTTTTAATCTAAATTGAGTTGCAACAGTCGTAGGGGCGATTATAACCATGGCATTATAAATATCTCCGTTTATTAGTCATTCATAAATAAATGAATAATAATAATAATAATAATAACATAATAGTTAGATAGATATACCTAATGTTACCGTGTTGCATTGTGTTGCTCCACAAAAGTTAACTGCGGATGCACGGTGATTACCTGGTCACAGTCTTTCTAAATATAATTTCTTGGTTGCAATACTGTATCAACACAGAGAACCCAATACTTTATCACCTGTCAAAAACACCCGTTTTCCCCGGTTATGGCTGCGATGAAAATGTTTGAAATAAAAGTATAAACATTTGATTTAGTAGTTTTCAGTAGAAATGAGGTTAAAAGTAAAGGTGCCTAGAGTAAAATATTGGTTTTAGTATATTATATTTTCACTAGACTATGTTGGTTTTTTGAGGAGCTCAATGGCGTCGCTTCGTGTCGCACTCTAATATGAACACGCAAGTCAAGCGACGTCAGCCCTAGCCAGTGTTTGGATGGGTTTCGTTAGCTTCTCCGTGCTTCGGAGGTCACGTTAAGCCGTCGGTCCAGGCTGTTATCGGTAGATGACAGTCGTTAAGCCAAGTCGGTGGCCTTCGGGTGGCTTGAAAACACCGGCCTCTGCCAATCCGCATTGGAGCAACGTGGCGTATGGAGTATCATAGCGGAGACCCGTATCCCAGCAGTGGGATGATTATGGGTTTATATAATGATATAAGTATATGATGTTGGTTTGAGAATTACCTATTTGTTTCATTTTGCCCGCCATCTAAACGGATTAAAATTAAAATGTGTATCAGATACAGTAAAATAACTTTAAAAGTCATTCTGCGACTTTTAAACTTGTTTTTCTAATAAAGTATTTTATTTGCTCTTGTAATCTCCAATTCATCCCAAGACCAAAAACAACAATCCTAGAAGCAATCCTAAATAATACCAAAAAATGGATTCAAGTTGAATTTTAAAAGTCGCCTAGGTTACATTGAGGGATCAAGCAATGGAGGGACGCACACCCCACCGCAGTTCAAGGCAGATCCCGATTTGCTAAGCAACTGCGGATCTGCCTTGAAGTGCGGAAGGGTGCGCGCGGCGCGAGGTGACGGCAAACTTGAGGCAGCGGGGAATTCACTTACAGACATGCCCGTAGGCACGCCCGCGGGCATGTCCGAGCGGGCAACTTTACAAGAGGTTTGTCCTAAGTCTGTATGTGTGTGTCCATCGCAGTCAGGCATGTCTGTAAGTGAATTCCCCGCTGGTAGTAGAATGAGGCGTCCCTCTTGTGTCATGTCGCCCGCTCTTCCAAAATCGCTTACGCTGACGCCGAGTGCGTCTCGTAGTCGTAGATAATCGAGCATTCGGTCCGCGAGCCATGCTCGGTTAGTCTGGACACGGCTGTTGAACATTTAATACATTTTGATCATACCAGGCACCAGGAGAAATTCAGTTTTTTTCTTATGCATCCAACAAGACATCGTTTCTATGACAACTTGGCACTTCTCTAGTCGAGTAAGAGAGAGACAGCAACTTTATAACAGCTACCACTCCAAAAACGTTCATTATCTATTATTTATATTTAATGCTCCTTAAGTTGGCGAAGGTAACTTTATGAATTACGTTACTTACACGCATTTTAGTCACATTGTTCAAATACAATTAAGAGCGATTAATTTGGGACATAGATATTCGTTATGACACTTATTAGAAACGAATTGTTGACAAACTTATTTTGTTGAAGATGTTGTAGATTTGTGCTTTAGTTGATGAAAATAAAGAATCTATCTATTAAATTATTTAAAGGTAGTCTTTAAAATTTTCTATGAGTAAATTTTACTAATAATCTACTATTAATTTAATAATTCTCGTTTGCAATATTTTCAACCACTACCATAAAACTGACTATGGACACTTTTCATTGCTCCCTACTGTATTATTACTGTAGGTATACGATGAACAGTGTGCCTCGTATGGCTCGTTAGGTGTAATTAATTTTGGCAAGAAAAGCGTTTGGTTAGAGCTAAGGTTCATGTCACACTGGTTTTATAATAATTATGACATGTTTTTTTCTATAAGGCTATGTCGAACATGCGACGCGGCAACATAGCGCTTATCTGACGCCGTGCTATAGCGTCGAATTGTAAGACGGTGTCAGTCAAGCTGTCAAAAAGAGTACCGATGCGGCTCTAGCATTACCTAATGCTCTGACGACGCATTGCATGTTTAGCAAAGCCTTCAATAAATTTATTAGGAAGCCGCGTGTGCAGACCGCTTTCATGGTCGTACTGGAAACGTCTGGAAGGCTATGTGTAGCAGTGGATTTTATTGTGGCTTCTGTGAGGGGAAATTTCGTTTTTCTTTCGCATGCTAAATTACATCTCACCTAATTTTCTCGATTTTCTCAGTTCCCACAGGTTTTTCGAAGTTGAAAATTTAGATTAACACTACTCACTTACCCATACAACAGACAGATAAATGCAGAACTACATCATGCTTTCATTTTTCAATTCATTTATTTATTGCATTACATGTGACACATACATTATATGTATTACTGTACATAATACATAGCAGTTATCTACACCTTTTATGGTATAGCAACTCGAGTAGAAAAAGAGAGGCAGTCATTTAAATTAAGGGGCTATGTGAAAAAAAGAAGGGTCATTAAAAACCAAATATCTTCTAAACTACTAAAATTTTGACTTCGATTTTTGGATTATTATATATTATTAATTCATCATATAATCGAAATTTTGGAAAAAGCCAAAACACGATTGTGACACATTTCCTCGATAGGAAAAAAATCCGAAGTAACCTCTGTTTTTTTTTCAGAACTCTTGTAACTTCTAAACGGTTCATCATATATCATATCAACCCATAATCATCCCACAGCTGGGATACGGGTCTCCCTTCAAACGAAGGTGATTAGAGCGTACTCCGCCACGCTGCTCCAATGCGGATTGGCAGAGGCCGGTGTTTTCAAGCCGCCCGAAGGCCACCGACTTGGCTTAACGACTGTCATCTACCGATAACAGCCGGGGCCGACGGCTTAACGTGCCCTCCGAAGCACGGAGAAGCTCGAGATAACGAAACCCATCCAAACGCTGGCTAGGGTCGACGTCGCTTAACTTGCGTGTTCATATTCGAGTGCGACACACAGCGACGCCATCGAGCTCCTCCTAAACGGTTACTAATAGAAATTTTAAACTTCAAAGAAAGACATTAATGTTTTCTAGATATTGTAAAAACAAATATTAAAAAACTCAATTAATAAGACTAAATGTGTTTTGGCGCTTACGTTGTTAAAAATTCGCCGGGTTCACGGTGTCCCATCTCTGTCTCTCGAAGCAGGGATTGATATATGCGTCGCACGGGCCGGGCGGGCTCAGTCAGCCACTATTATTTTACGACGAAGGCCCTTTATTTATCTTCCAGATATTCATTGACGCTATAGTACAGTCAACAAAGGAGTTGACTGCCCCCTCTCTGTATATATGATTAAAGATTTCTAAATATTGCGTGAAGGGATTTACTTGAAATTTTATTTATCAATAGTATTCATATTGTACTATGTAATTACAAATTTTCAAATAAATCCCTTCACGCAATATTTAAAAATCTTTAATCATATATACAGAGGGGGGTCAGTCAACTCCTTTGTTGACCGTACCTACGCTTTATTAAATTAACTGATTTTATAAATGAGTTGAATTTGATCTATCGATTTTATTCTAGAAGGTAGGTGATTATAAATTTTTACTGATATTGAATAGGGCCAGGCACTGAGTAAGCATAATTTTGATCCGGAAGCGAATAAAATATTTTTGTAACGTGATTCGTAACGAGTTTAATGCGATTTGTAATACTTTGCGAATTGAATGTCTATTTCTGACGGCCTACAGGGCAACCCAGCTAATTTGAAACCCACTGTCAGTTCAAATAACATTATGAAAGTTATAAATCACATATTGCATACGCACATCCATTATTATAACACCAAATGCCGCATGCCGTTAGTGAAGGCACGTTACCTTATTTGACAAGTAAAATTAATATTTATGATTTATACTTTATTAAAAGAACTTGGACTTTTTTGTACTATATTGTATGGGAGGAATGTTTTTTATGATTATATTTGAGGATGGTTTACTGTGTTCCCTTTCGCAATTAGTCCACGATATTTTGCTTAGCGGCAAGCGAATCAACGAAGGTGTCTGCGAGCCAAGCGGCGGCATTTTTGCTCCCTTTGCGATCTCTATGTCCAAAATTGCTCGCGCTGCCTGCCAAGTGAGGCATCTCATAGCGGGCGTCTACTTTACTCACGACTCACTTCACAGAAATAATTCCCATCGTCAGCGGGGACAGGAAGCGTAGTCATCAGTCTCACCTTATCTTCCTGAAAAATGCTTTCGCATTCCATTTGTTATAGTAGGTACAATAGAAATTGTTCTTCTCAATCGTACCTTAGTAGAGTAGTCCTGCTCCCGGTAACGTTTCACTACCAATTTCCATCTACTCCACAATATGAATAGGTACTATTGATAAAAAAAACAAGTTAATCCTTTCTCACAATATTTATTTATTTATTTTATTTATTTAGGAAACAAACAGTCTTTTACAAAGATAAACATGTGAGATTAAACACTAATAGACCTAAAGTTCCATGAATTATTAATTTACATTAGATCACAACAAAACACTACCATAAAACAACTTTTTTTTTTTACATATAAATACATTAAATAAATATCTGTTATAATAGGCACAAGAACGTCTTATATAAGTGTATTTATAAAACTTGAATCATATTTACAATCCTGCTCAGCTCTTTCATTGGCTGACTACGAATTTATTAGAAGCTCAACCATGAGTCATGACACTCGGCGTATTTTTTTATATTTTTTTACCTTATGAAAACCAAAAGCTTTATACAATGGATGAAAACAGTATTAAAAACATTTTGAGCCAAAACGTTATCGCATGTAGTAACATTTTATACATAAATATGAACATGCAGAAGAGTCGTAGAAAAATAACATGGTTAGAGTCTGCAAACTGCACTACTATACGCTTAACAAAATGTTAAATTTCCTCGTCAACAGTCGCCTCAACGACGTGTTGAATAGGTTCAAATCAAGTTGAGCACCAGTGTTTTTTTTTATGTCATACAGTAGACAAACAAGCAAGCAGGCCACCTGATGGAAAGCGGTCACCGCCGCCTATTACATCAGTAAAACCAGGGGCGCTACCAATGCGTTGCCCACCAAGGAGGTTGGAGGAAAGGAAGGAGGTAGGGAAGGGAAAGGAGGAGGAAAGAGGGGATAGGGAAGGAATTGGGCTTCCGGATCTCTCACTCATCGAATGAAACGCATTGCTGCTTCACGTCGATATTCTGTGAGAAGGTGGTACTTCCCCGGTCGCGCTAGCCCATTTCATAACAATTGCTCTACCACTCCAAAAATGTTGCAAAATACATCCCCAATATAGTAACAAGTAATGATCTATACATACATTTCCATTTATGTAAGTATCATGCATGTTTCAGGTTATAACATGGTCTATAAATGATTGATTAGGTGAAATGACGCGAGTAGGATGTGATGTACAGTTAGCGCCACAATGGGGCTGACAGAGCTTGTATTTTGATTAATTTGCATTGCACAACTTGTGTTATGTGTATTAATTATGGCCAAATGTTACTGATGAAATAGTTATGAGTTCCGTTCCAAGTTGGTAAGTAAGGCTCGCTACACACCTTACAAAAAAATCGTTACGATTGGACGGTACAGTTCAAACTGCAATGATAAATCGACATGTGTGTTACGAGAAAAACTGTACAGTTTGTACGATTTTCGGCACTAACATAGAATAAGTAATAAGGTAGAATGGCCACTCTCCGCCCCGCACCGAATCGAGTTACCGCACCCGAGGAGCCTCGAGGAGCCCTCCAGTCGCAGGGCCGTGCGCTTAGTGAACGAATGTGTATTTCGCACATTTTCGATAATTCTGACGATATACGATGATCATGGTGAAAATCTGTGCAGTCTTCGGCTGCTGCTGCGGCCGCCATTTTGAACGATAACTACGCGACGGCAGCCCTACTACATTTCACGCATACGTGTGTGCGTGTACAGACGACATTGGCCTATGTAGTAGTAATAGGTGATTATTTCACGCGCGTTGTATAGTGTCCATGCTGTGGCACTACAAAAACTGTGCAGTTTAAACTGCACCGTCCAATCGTAACGATTTTTCGTAACGTGTGTAGCAACCATAAGACTATGTACACATTATTGAGTGTTGGCGTTGCATTTCAAATCACACCGCAGTTACTTTTTGTGGAAGTGTGGGCATCATCCGATAACAAATTTTTATTAGAAAAATCGCGAAAGTTGAAGATTTGCCCAAATGTTACCCAATGTTATCGTGTTACATTATGTTGCCTCACAAATGTAACTGCGGTGTGGATGCACGGTAATGCATTAAAAAAGTCATGGTCATACCAACTTTGTCTCAACAACCACTTTGTTCCAAGAACCGTGGATTTTTTTTTTTTTTGACGATGTTGTGCAAGCTAGTGAAGCGCTAACGGGATACGCTTCACCAGCAACATTGGTTTTACGTGGGCGAGGTGTCAACCCGCCGCACAACCCCCGAAATGCTGGAGGACCACACCCGTCGTTGGTCAGCGAGTCCATCGGACTTAGCCGGTAAGGACCGTGGATTCGGTGGGTTCAAATCCTGCACTTGGCTCACACTATTTGTGAACACGAATATGGTCTGTTTATCTTGGTCTAGATATTTGGGGGAAGTCTTCGTCAAGTAACAAATTTTTTTATGGGTAAGATGATGATGATATGCATATATTTTTTTTAAATAAGTCACCTGACAGTCTTCCTTCAGTTCAAATGGATTGAAAAATAATGAAATCTCCCCTCGCTTCAGAAAATAATCACCAACCGTTGCGGCAGCATGCCATAGACACTAAAAATAATGGACAGAAAAACAAAGATACCATACTGCAACCAACGATTGACCGTAAATGCTAGACCGCAGTGGCAGAGCGTAGGCGACACTACACTAATCTATTCACGTAATAAAAACAGTTAAAATCTAGTCTCTGTTTCAAACTCTATCTCGCTTACACAAAATTTAAAACGAGCGAGACAGCACTTTATATTGATACCATTTTAACAGTTTTCGTTATAAAAATAGCTCCTCTGAATTAGTAGCTCTAGGAAATTACCTTCGTAGCTTCGTAGCGACAATAGCGACTGCATTTTAAAAATGTTTTTGTAATTACCCGCCCTAGCCTCTCTGAATTCAAACGTAGCTCTAGGAAATTACCTTCGTAGCACCTTCGTAGCATCGTAGCGACAATAGCGTCTGCATTTTAAAAATATTGTTTTTATACACGCAAACGAAATAAAATTGCACAGAGGTAGGGCACAGCGGATAATCCGCTCAAATCGGAGCAGCCCGTCTGGGGAAGGACCTCCACCTTACAGAAGATCGTAGCCAAATAGCATTGGTCTCGGCCATGTTGTGTTCCTACGGTGAGTTAGGTCTCCAGAGCTCCACTTGGGGAGGGGGGGGGGGGGTTTGGTCTATAGGCTACGGTGACGGCTTACCGTCAGGCCGACCGTATGCTTGTTTGCCACCTGTGTAGTATAAAAAAAAATTGCGCGGCTTTCACTAGTTTCTCTATTAAACTTTACATGATAGTATGTCTATGGCACCCGACCTAGCTGTGAGTGCAACGTTCGACGTTTTCCGTTACACTGCATTTGCACAATATGACACAAATGGACTATATTCACATGGCAATTATGTGTGTTTGTATATTGCTCTGTTTATTACTTGTATACAGTTTAACACTAAATTACTAATATTAATACCGATTCGAAATGAAAAATGTTGGTAGAGCCTAACTACTATCATGAACTATTGGCTCGTAAAACTCGACCGGATCAGTACCACCCCCTCACAGAATATCAACGTGAAATAGCGGTGACATGCTGCTGTGTTTCGTACGATGAGTGAAAGCGTGAATCTTAAATTCCTGTGGTTGTATATGTCCATAGGCAGTAGTTATTGATCAACATCAGGTGAACCACTTGCTCGAGTTATCCTCCTCTGTCATAATATGTATGCATAATATGCATATATTATGGTAAAAGATGGCATTCCGGTCCGCGGTCCCGGTGTCCAGGGACCCCTGTTTCACCCAAGTACCCCTGAATGGAAACGCGCACGTTACATGGATTTAACCTATGAATAATCTAATTGGCTTCGGCTAATAGGGAGTTATGTTTTACTAGCTTTTCCCCGCGGCTTCGCTCGCGTTAATTTTAAGACATAAATCTCGTTTGACAACAAAACAACTCATAGCGCGACTTGTGGTGCCATCTGTTAGCCGATACAGCGCCCTCTATAGTAGAAAAAATATTTTCCCATTGGAATGACATACTTTCACGGGATAAAAAGTAGCCTATGTTGGGCTCTGTACCCGTGACAATATATATACCAATTTTTTTTAGTGGCTGGGTCCATACAGACGCGTCCTTATTACATAGTATAAAAGCCGTCATGCAATATTTAGAAAAGTAAATCAAGGGTTTTTATCCCTCATTCCACTTGGGTCCATTATTTGATCCCTCAATGGATCCTAGGCGACTTTTTTTCCACTTGAATCCATCAATGAGCCGCTCTTTCATTGGTTGGTTGCACGACAAATCTACTGTTGACTTTTGTAGTGTTGTGTCACATCCTATATTCTATACAGTAAAACAGCAATAACAAAACTATTTCAAAACGTTCACAAAGGCCTCCTTTGTAGGGGAATACATGAACACAAAATTTATAGATTATGTTAATTAAAAATGGTCTCTCTAGCCGTTGAAAAGATTAATATTTACGAAGTGCTTTAACGTTATATGCGTGTTATATCAAAAACTACATTTTCTATATTTAGTCATACTCTTAAGCTTACCGCAGAATGACTTTCAAATTAGCGTCCCGCCCTAGCTTTGCTCTGATTTTACTAGGGACCCTATTTAAAAAAAAATATATAGCCTATGTCGCCCGCGGGGCCGCGGATAGTGCTTACCAATGGTGAAAGAATTTTTGAAATCAGTCTAGTAATTTTGAGTTTATTCGCAAACAAACATACAAATACATATTTCCTATTTGTAATAATATAGATGTCATGTGCTTTTCACCTGATCTCGCATAATTTCATTTGACATAAATAATATTCTCTAAAAAGCATATGCTAACCTTTTGGACTATCATCACAAATAATTTATATAAAATTCAAAGTCCTGACTGACTTAACTATATATCAACGCACAGCCCAAACCGCTGGGTCTAGAGAGACCGCTGGGTCTTTTCAAAATTCCCACGGGAAAGCGAGATGTAAGCAAACGAAATTGCGAGGGTATATCAACGCATAGCCCAAACCTCTGGATCTAGAGATTCCAAATTTGGCATGGAGGTTCCTTATTAGGCCAGGACCGACCAAACCGGACCGGACCGGAACGGATCGGACCTCATCGGACCGGATGGAACCGTACCGTACCGGGTCGTGCCAGACCGGACCGGAATTTGTTTCTGAAGAAAAACATGCTAATTTTTAGTAGGCCACGCGAGCGAAGCCGCGGGCGGCAGCTAGTTATCATTATATCAGCTAGCTCGTCTATCTTTCTCTGTAATAAAAGAAAATCTATCGTAACTTCGTCGAGTCTGAAACAAAAGTATATACTTTAAGTACATCAAACCGTATTCTATCTGCGTTGATACGAAGAGTTATTGCCAGCTGTTTGGAGTGGCACAGTACTAAAATGTTAATTCACTTTTCCTGCTAAACAATACAATGTTGTTTAATTAAAGTCAAACATAAGAGAGGATTAAACGTAAAATGTTACGTTTATTACATAATAAACTGCATCTGTAATACGTCACTCACGAAAACTGTATTGAGTTGAACCAAGAAATTGTTTTACGGTCAACATTCAAAATTTCCAAATATTTATTTATGGAGTAGGTCCTCACAGATACTTTCTTTCATCAAAGATCATTACAGTATGGTATGGTAGTGGTTTAAAGAGTAGATTAATTAATTATTTATGTAATTAACCTACTCTCTAAACTACTATCATTTTGGAAAGATAACCTAAATAACTGGTAAAAGAAATAGCGATAGAAAACCAGTGACGACCTTTTTAACCCCTGACGCAAAAAGAGGGGTGTTATAAGTTTGACGTGTGTATTTGTGTATTTGTGTATCTGTGGATCTGTCTGTGGCATCGTAGCAACCAAACGGATGATCCGATTTTGATGCAGTTTTGTTTTTGTTTTATAACCAATGCTATTTGGCTACGATCTTCTGTAAGGTGGAGGTCCTTCCCCAGACGGGCTGCTCCGATTTGAGCGGATTATCCGCAGTGCCCTCTCTTCTGGTGATAGAGAAAGAGTATTTATGTTGCATATATAATGGCATACTGTTCATCCACCAACACGTATTGGACAAGCGTGTGACATAGGACAAGGTGGATTTTCAAACCCAAACCTTTAACCTGTGAATAGATAGAGGTCTTTGTCCTGTCCACCTGATGGTAAGTGGTCACCGCCGCCTATGGACATCAGCAACACCAGGGGCACTACCAATGCGTTGCCCACCTCTGACGAGACCTCTAATGCACCTTTGCGTTCAGGCCGTACGCACGTTTTCCACCGGAGTGGTATAAAAAAATTGTGAAAAGAAATCACAAAACTCATTTTCTCGAACACAGTACGTTAAAATAATTCCGTATTGCGTTCAGGCCGTTTATAATTAAAACAATTAACGCTTAAATGAAATTCTATATAGACTGGTGACGTCACACCATCTGAAATTCTAATCTGGTGCGCGGTAATTATGAAAATTTTACTACGCATTCGCTTTATTATTCGCAATTTTGGCAAATTGTACGTGAAAATGCTAAGAGTTTTTGACATACTTTTTGTTTAGGTTATTCAGAACTGGAATTTTGTTAATGATCGTGACAACTCCACATTCCGCTGTGTCAGATATAGCCAGGATCAAAAACGGCGACCTCAGATTGACAATAAGTAATGAAGCTTATTGACGTCCCGGGGGAGAAATTACAGCTGTTTCGGAACACACAACAACTTCAATCAAAAAGAAATTAAACAGAATGGGCTTAAATTAAACAGAATGGACTTAATTTCTTACTGATTGATACAATCATATCATACCAATATTATAAATGAGAAAGTGAGTTTGTTTGTTATTCCTTCACGGCTTGTCTAATCAGCCGATCAATATGAAAATTTGTATATGTCAGGGGTACAGTGCCCAACATAGGCTACTTTTTATCCCGTGAAAGTATGTCATTTCAATGGGAAAATATTTTTTCTACTATAGAGGGCGCTGTATATGATGCTATTGTTGTCAAACAAGATCTATGTCATAAAATTAACGCGAGCAAAGCCGCGGGGAAAAGCTAGTAAGTAAATAAAAAGGAGACAGGATTATTCGATTTTGAGTCATAACCGTACCATCCTCAGTGCAGTTACTTTTTGTAGATCAACGTTTCCAAGTGAACATTTGATAACAAAAAGAAACCGGCAAAAGTTGAAGAATGTTACCTAATGTTGCCGTGTTGCAAATGTGTTGCTCCACAAAAGTTAACCGCGCTGTGGATGTAAGGTTATGCTCGATATGTGACGAATCACATAATCCGAATCACAACAAATAAAACTAACTATGTTTCCTTTGTAAAACAACCCTGACAATATCGTAACAAGGAAAGGTCAATGTCATACAGTGACAACAGCTAAAGTCGGAGCGTTGAAAGCGTGACTTAAAATCATTAGTTGACATGCGTTTTGGCATCAGTACAAATGTGGTAACACTATAGTAAAGAGTGGCGCGATTCGGTATAATTTTATGTGCAAAGAAAGCTAAACTTGGCACTTTTTTTATTCTCCGTGCCAAATATGACACAAAGGATTATGTCGAATTAGGAATAGAATAAGGGATTGGATTTATTGTGAACGCTGTCACTCATGAGTCCTGTAAATGGAAATAAATAAATATTTTTTTTTTTCAAAAACATTTTCTGCCAAACTGTGTAACAGTTTGTCGGCAGGTTTTCTTGGATTAACACACTTACACACTATGCTATAATTATATAATTAAGTTAAATTCGATATTTTACTTAGTTTTATTTAAACATAAATATTATTATATGTCCGTGCAGTTCATATAAAATATAGATGGCACTGTAAAGTTTGGCGGTGAGAGCCCTACGTGGCCCTACGGTCCCGCAACTGTCCGGTGTATCAGAAGAGGGTGTTAGTACACCCGAACCTGAACATAACAATTAATAAAAAAATAAAAAATATAGATCTTGATAGATTAATAGTGTAGGTGACTCGTTTTTTTTTTACTTTGAAGGGCACATTACGTTGTAATGGGTAACATTCGCCAAGTCAATGACCGTTAGGTAACTTGAAAATACTGACCTACAGTTGATAATTGCGGAAAGCACATGAAAAGATGAAGATTTTAATGTCGGCTCTAACCTGTCGCAAAAACGAGAGCGTTGACGGCCTTTTAGTAGCACATACGTCGTCCTTAGTTTTCCATTGTCTTCTCACTTCGTTTCACTTCACTCTGGCCAACATTGTGGAATGAAGAGCTCGTATAAAAATATGTTTTAAAGTAGATTATAATGAGAAAATTAAATCTTTATTTCAGACTACATAAGTCCATACCTAAAATATTAGTGTGTTAGCACAGAATAGATAATAGTACTACGTACAGAAGATTCACTCCGCAAAATCAATTAAAGAAATAGGGACTCTCGCTACGATACAATAAGGTGCAATTCAGCTCGCACAGCGCACACAACCTACAGTTATAATCACCTAGAAGTTGCCTCTCTTTCTATCGCGTATTTCTTACCTCTTCTGACGACGTTCGGGCTGTCGTCTTTTAGAGAAGAATTTAATCTGAAAATTAAATTACCAGTTAGGTATGTGCCTATTTCATTCACCTACTTTAGTTACAGTTAATTTACGTGATGATTAATACTCAACAAAATAACTTACCTTTTATTATCCGTACGGAGTTTTAAAAAAAATTATATCCGATTCCGCCTTTGATTTATTTAAACAATCTTGCACACAACAGCAGTACCTAGTTTTCGTATAGTTTGTCATTTTTTATTTACTCGACACGCGTCCGCGCGATGCGTCTAGCTAGCGGCACGAGCGAGAGCCGAGTGGTGGTAGCCTTGAGATTAACCGGCCGGGCCGGTCTCAAGGTCAATCGTACCTAAACTGCGGAGTGGGACCCCCCTGGTGTTAGTAACAATGTATGTACTAAAAAGAAAAACGACTATCTTATACCTAAAACTAACTCAACCCAGTGTCTCTTGATGGAGCAATCCGATCTGGCAGCAATTATTTTCGGGATTCTACTGCTACGCAAGCAGTTTGTTTGTTTGTTAAAAAACGCTGTCGCTCGTCACAATGGAATAGCCTTATGACTAAGATAGATGTTCCCTGAAAATTCAAGGTAAAATGCTACGCCATGAAGGCGAATAAAAAATCACATATTTCCGTTTTGTTTAAATATCACTTTCTACTTTGTCGTTTTTGTTGTGTAATAGGAAAATAAATGTTAATTCATTTTCCTGACGTTAATTTTTGAAGCGAAAACTAATTTAGCGGCGCTTGACACTATTTTTAGATGGGTACAAAATGATGAACTGGCTCAAATCCGTAGCCTGATCGAAAAAGCGTAAGTCCCTAACTATTCCAAAATATTCAAAAATTCACAACGTTGATGTTGAAGTTTTCACTTCTGCCGGCACTTTCGGAGTGCAACCCGTCCTTTTTTTTTCATTATTTGCAACTAATGCAGTTCACATATTCAGCTATGTTGTATCCATGTCAGATAAAAAATCTTACAACAAATCGCTTCAAAGCTTTCTAACAATAAAGCATAGTCAAATAGGTTTTTTTTTTCAATATTATCACATCATTGGTAAGTAAAATTTTCGTGTTAAGAAATCCAAATAATTCTTTTTTTATTATATTTTTATTCTATTGATTCAAAATTGCAGTTTTTTTAAATCCTTTCATAATTTATATTGTAACAGTAAAACCCGTGCAACTTCGTTCGTTCGTTGCGTGTATCCCACTTTCCCGTGGGAATTTCGAAAAATCCTCTTTTATCGGATGCCTACGTCATACAAAGAATACATCCTCCAAGTTCCAGGTCTCTACGATCAGTGGTTTGGACTGTGCGTTGATTCTCAGTCAGTCAGGACAAAACATTTCATATAATAAAATAATAAAAAAAATGTATTTATTCGTCTGCACAAATTACACGTTATAAATAAAGCTTAAATATAAGTTACAGTTTTACAGGACAAAATGCAATTTGTGGGAGACCTGGAGCCTAAACTAAGCCGAAGCCTGTATCTTAGGACGCCAGGTTCCCCTGCATAGATATTATTGCAAACAGTATTTGGAGAAAAAGATGTGTCTGTCAACGTCTTTGTTGCAGACGCCGTGTCAGCGTGAACTCGCGTATGTAAGTGTATGTCAATGTGGGTGAGTGTGTGTATGGGCGTGTGTGTGTGTGTTTGTGTGCACGCGCGTTAGTGTTATTATATATAAATATATATTATATCTACATAAATATTTACTATAGGTATTATTTACGGTTATATCATTTCATTAGACTATATTTATTTCTAGTAATTTTTCTGTGTCATCATAATTGAGATATGTAACTTTGATTAATACTATTTTTAAAAGAGCAATTGCTATGTTTCTTTCCGTTCTTCATAGTACAAATCTGCCGTCTGATCTGGTAGTAGAAAAAAATTGTGACGTTTCTTGTATTGAATAATGAAAAAATGGGAAGAGCTTGTCTATACTTACTAATATTATAAAGCTGAAGGGTTTGTTTGTTTATTTGTTTGTTTGAACGGGCTAATCTCAGGAACTACTGGTTCGAATTGAAAAATTATTTGTGTTGGATAGCCCATTTGTCGAGAAAGGCTTTAAGCTAAAAAAGGCTTTAAGCAAAGGGAAAATTATTCATGTCGCGATAGTGTTTTCGACAACCATGCGAACAATATCGCAGGCACAGCTAGTATTTGAATAAAAATATTTGAACTAATTGAATTTATAAAAAAAAAAACATTCAATAATATTCAAACTCTCAATTGTGTTCATTAAGTAATGTCCTCCTAAGAATTTCTTATAAGAGAAACTTGGCGAACTTCAGTGAGCAATGAAACAAAACTTCGAAATCTAATTTTTCTTTCGTCGTATTTTACGATTTAGAAAATACAATACGATAATGGATAGATACTTAGTCAGTATGAAATGAAATCGTTTATTTCAGAAATTAGACCTTCACAGGCACTTTTTCTTGTCATTTACAATTTGTATATATGTATAAAGAAAATAAACTACGTTATATACTACCACCATTTCGGACACAAGCAAAATGGCCACCGGTAAAAGAAATGGCGAAAGAAACCCGGTTACGGCCTTTTTTGTCATTTAGCAATTTTTTTCTTTCACTCGTTTGTTACAATGTATAAGTACATTTATAAGAATAAATAAAATACAGATCCAGGTACATACAGAAATCAAGCACTAAACGCGGGATGTCGATCCAAATAGCGCTATGGTCAATTCCTAAATATGTCGAATATGTAGATGTTAATAAAGCGAGCAGACCAGTCCCCCAAGATGACAACCACAACTATGTTTGCTACGATACAAGAAAAATAATGTAATTTTAATTATATTCCATAATCCATTCCACACTTGACACAAAAGCTACGAATAATCCTCTAATTTATCATTTAAATTGATATGACACAAACATTGCAACGCTTGAGTGATACCCCCCGGTATTGCAAGCGTCTATAGGCTACGGTGACGGTCTACCATCAGGCCGGCCGGCCGTACGCTTGTTTGCCACCTTTGTGGGATAAAAGAAATCAATTAAGTTCAACGATAAAATAAAATATATTTAAACTGAATATAGAATGTTAGCTACAATACAAGAAAATGAATGTTATTTTATTTACAAATGCGCCGCGACGATTGGCAGCTGATGCAACGAGATGAGTAAGTACTCAACGCTACTCGATGAGTAAGTACGCAACGCTACTCGATGAGTAGTAGTCAACGCAACTCGTTGAGTAGTTAGAATATTTTCAAAAGATCTCTTGATAGTTTTGTAAGTAAAAACTCTAAAAAACTGTCTGAATCTAACGGATAAGAGTTTCTGGAGAGACGAAACAGGCTCTCAGAGTAAACATTTTACAAAGTCTTAGTGGGTCACAAAACAAAGAATGTTGAGAGCCGATGACGTATCTCTCAGTTACACAGTGACGTCATTAGGGTCCTATACGGTTTAAGCCGGATTTGGCGTCGACAGATGAGGGGTAATTCTAACCTACAAACATACTACTCTCATAGGAGTTATACAGTTATTATTATTATTAACTTTTGTATATAATATAATAAACAACTACCATAAACAACTACCAAAGCTTCCAAAACAAAAATAAAACGGTACAATTTCTTTTTATAAACCCAAGATTTTTGGGATTGAGGTAAAATTAAGAATTCCAGGATCAAAATAAACTAACCGTGTAGGCTTTTCATTTTAATGGGCTAAGAATAAAGTATTAAAACTTTTGAACCCCGTCGAGTGAGGGGGAAAACTAAGGGCAACAAATCCTACTATCCTATCCTACTTTCTATCCTATCCTACTTCCTATCCTATCCTACTTCCTACTATATTATAAAGGCGAAAGTTTGTGAGGATGTATGGATGTTTGATGCTCGTTCACGCAAAAATTACTGAACGGATTTTAATGAAATTTGGTACCGGGTAGACTATAACCAGGAATAACATAGGGTACTTTTTATCCCGAAATTCCCACGGGAGCGAGAATAATAGGACTGCTCCGTCTGTCTGATCCGAGTATAAATAAATTGACGCAAACGAAGTTGCGCGGGTTTCACTAGTAAAGCCATAAAAACAGTAAAACCTTTTATAAGAATATGCATCATCTCCTTTTTGATATATTAATTGTTCGGTTATTAGTGGACAGTGTTCAAATACTCGATCAAAAACATTGTGAGTTAAATAGAAAATTCAAATTGAAAAAAGACTTAATAATAAAGCATTAACATGATTGAATTCTCAAAATTTTATGGGTCATTTATGGATAATATCCAATGACATGAAAGAAATCAGTAACCTTTTAACACCATCAAATACATTTATTCTGAAAGCTTCTTACAAAATGAATTCACATTTTATTCATAAATATTCTGATATTTTAATGGAAAATATAATATTTCTGTATCATTTCATAAAAAAACATTTTTAAGGTTCGGAAGATATCAAAGTTAATGAAAAGAGAATCACCAAATCAAAACTACAGAAAGGAGAAGGAAGATATAAAAATGATTTTACATTTTACGACTTCAAAGTTGAAACGTTTTTGATATCACAGAAGAAAAGACGATATGGGTTGACTTCACATTGAAGTATTGCTAGTTCTCGTGACCCCTCCTCTCTTGAAGAAGTGGTAGTCAATCAGCTTTTTAGTCGGTATGCTCCTCAAGTGTCGTTAGGAAGGGAGACCTCCGCCGCTTCCTTCAGCAACGGGAAATGGAGTAATGCATTTTCCGGACTTAAAATAAAAACCTGGCAAGTACGTGTCGGGCCACGCGCAATGTAGGGTTCCGTATTTGCTGTGCTTTGCTTGCTTTCCGTTGAGTCCAATATCACATTTGTAAGTTTTCATCAAAGAAATTTTATTTTATCAGTTCATCGGCAATTAGTCGGCAACTAGTAGAGCCTACTTAACCGTTATAGTTTTCATTGAAGGTTCTGCATATGGAGTACTACCGCATTTTTTTTTTCAAATTTCTAAACTTTCGGAGATAGAGGGGGGACCACGGTGCAAAACGAAAATTAACAAGATAAATGTAAATAATTCCGAAACGCATCAATGTTTATTTATTTATTTATTTATTTATTTATTGCATTACATGTGACACATACATTATATTACTGTACATAATACATAGCAGTTATCTACATGCACCTTTTAAGGCATAGCAACTTGAGTAGAAAAAGAGAGGCAGACATTTAAATTAGTTTATCTTCCAGATATTCACTGACGCTATAGTACGCTTTATTAATTAGCAATCGTTTAACTGATTTTATAAATGAGTTGAATTGATCTATCGATTTCATTCTAGACGGTAGGTGATTATAAATTTTTATTGACATTGGATAGGGCCCAGCACTGTGTAAGCATAATTTTGATCCCGAAGCGAATAAATTATTTCTGTAACGTGATTCGTAACGACGCGGCATTTCGCCTATCTTAGTATACGAATCAGGATACCTTCTGACAAATTTACACGCTTCCAGTATATAAATGCATGGCAATGTAAGTACTTGTAGGTTGATAAAATGAGGTTTACAACTGTCTTTCTGTTTAATATTTGTAAGTACCCTAATACATTTTTTCTGCTGAATAAGGAGGTCGTGCGCATGCGAACTATTGCCCCACAATATCACGCCATAACTGAGCCACGCAAGTACAAAGGCAAAGTATACTGTGAGAGCGGTCCTTGTGTTCGTGGATTTCTTTAATTCCCGTAATGCGTATAGAAACTGCGATAATTTCTTAATTATTATTTGAATATGAGGTTCCCACGTCAAATTAGTGTCAATAACGATTCCTAGTAATCTGTAAGTATCAACACTTTCTAAAACAATATTATTAAATGAAAATGAAAAATTTAATTCTCTTTTTTGACGCGGTCTAAACTGCATGATTTTTGATTTTGAAAAATTAATTTGCAAATTATGGTCATTCATCCAGCTATCAATCCGACTAACAAGATCGTGTATTTTTATATTTAAATTGCATTCATCATTACACTCAACTAAGAGAGAGAAATCGTCAGCGTACATTACGCATCGCTCGTTGAGAATTTTTGGCAGGTCATTAATATAAATAATGAAGAGTACACATCCGAGTACACTACCCTGTGGAATTGAGTTTGTCATCAGCTGAGAACTTGATCTAATATTGCGAATTTCGCGCGCTTCGCTGTCAACATGCTCAATCTCAACGTATTGCTCGCGGTTGAGAAGGTAAGAAGAGAACCACTTATGACAAATACCACGTACCCCAATATCATACAATTTGTTTAATAATATATTAAAATTAACTTTCTCGTAAGCTTTCGTCATATCAAATAAGATTCCTACAGCATATTTTTTATTATTTAAAGTATTCAAAATGTTGTCTATATACTTACAACACGCTAAAGTTGTAGATCGATTCTTCCGAAATCCGTTCTGTGAGTCATCAAAAATTTTATATTTTTCACAAAAGGAACACAATCGCGAACACATTGCCTTTTCAAATAATTTTGACAAAACCGGTAGAAGGGCGATTGGGCGGTAATTATTTGGGTCAGTTTTTAGACCTTTTTTATGTACCGGCTTTATTATGGCCTTTTTTAAAAGATCTGGATAAATCCCTTGAGTAAAAGATTGATTTATAAGAAGTGTCAATGGTTCAGACAATTCATCGGCTAACTTTTTAATAAGCGTTGATGGTAGTTCATCCATTCCAAAACTTGATTTGCTTTTTAATTTTCGTATCAGAAATTTTACTTCATTAATATCCACCGGCCGCAGGTACATAGAATTCTCGATAGGATTTATCACAGATCGACCGTGCGGAACATTCGATGAATGCGCGCGCGACTGGCCGAGCGCCTGCCCGTCATCGGCGCGCGCAGTACTACCCGCTGACGCAAACAAACTATTGAATGCATTTGCAATCAATCTCGGATCAGACGTTATATTGTCATGGATCTGCAAACTTAAATTTTGTTTTGATTTCATATTATTTTTATTTATCCTTTTTTTTATAACTTGCCACATACTTTTTATTTTATTCGTTGATTTATTAATCTTATTTATTGAATCCAATTTTTTAGCTTTATTTACGACACGTTTTAGAGTTTTTACATATTGTTTATAATGATTTATTAATATTTTATTTTTTGAATAATTTGCATGAATTCTTAATAGTCTTTTATTGTTACACGAAATCTTAATATCTTTTGTAAGCCATGGAGTTTTATTATTTAAATTTAATTTTATACGTTTTTTAGGAATACACATGTCCAATATTTTACAAAGCAATTCACTAAATATATTATAATTATAGTTAACATCATTTTCAATAAAAATATGTTCGTACCAATTAATATTTTTAAGCGTATTTTTTAATTTATTTATATTTTTAGAACTATATAAACGTTTAGTTACATACCAAAATGTTTTATAATCTCTATTAGGTTGAAGGCATTTATTTTGTAACGAAAATATAACGCATTTGTGGTCTGAAAAACCAAAATCTTCAACGCGAGTTAATAAGCTATTTGCAAAATTTATAAAAACTAAATCTAAACAAGAAGAGCCGTTTTTTGTATCGCGAGTTGGATCCGTAACATTTAGTTTAAAATTGTATTCGAGCATAAAATTAATTAAATTATTGGTTTCTTTTGATTTAACTAATACATTTATGTTAAAATCGCCTCCGATTATAATTTTTTTATTGGTAAATTTTCTTTGCAAGTATTCTAAAATCGATTTAAGTTGATTATAAAAAATGTCGGTCTCTCTTTTGTTCCAGTACAAACAAATCAATACCGTATCAAAATCCAGAAGTTCAATTGCGCAAATTTCAATTATATATTCTACGGACATACAGTTTAAATCTTTAAGTTCAACATAATTACAATTATTATTGATTATTATACCCACACCTCCACCATTATGATTTTCACGGTGAAATGAAGCTGCCAGATGATATTTTTCAAACTGCACTAATTTTGCTTTCGCTTCTGTAAGCCAGGTTTCCGAGAGGCAGAGTGCTAAGCAAGATTTTTCACTGTGGTCTTCTAGAAAAGCTGACAGTATATCCCGTTTGTTGTAAGCACTCTGCATATTTTGGAACAGGATATCATATGACTCAGCGCCGAAAGGTAGAATGGGTGTTTTCCGATGTGTTTAAAGTGGATCTTTGAATTCTAGGGTTTCGCTCAAGGTTTGAATCTATTTGGCTAGTTGCAAGACTTTGTGTATCTAACGGCCCGGTAGACGCCGCCGCTTGCTGCCTTTGTTCGCCGCTGCCATTCGAAGGTCGATCGATATGAGATGAAAATACTGTATTGTTGCAAACTTGGCCATTCACAATCAGCTTGTTGTTTCTAATTACACAGTGATGACCTTTACGTCTTGCGTTTATCATTGCATCTCTCAGAACTTTTCTTTGTTGTAATGCATCATTGTCTAATATTTCTGAAATAGCTAATCCTGTATTTTTGAAGCATCTGCTATTCTGCAATATGTATTTTACCATCTTTTTGCTCAGTAATTCAATTTTTATTGGCCTTCTCTGTCCTTTTCGCCCTATCCTAGCTATCTCTTCTATATATCCTGTCAGATCGACACCAATTACATCTTTGAAAATGTATATTACTCGCTCCTGGAGCTCGTTTTCTGTTTCCCAATCATATTCATCAAGTCCGTATAATACAAGTTTTTTACCTTTTTCTAAATCATATTTTACGTCCAGATCACGGTCTTTTCCTATTTTCTTTTCTAATTCTTTGATCTCTGATTGCATCTTATTATTTTCTGTTTGTAATTTTGTAATATAATTATGTATAGAATCAATATCTTTTTTTATAACAGTTTGCTCCGTTGATAAAGTTTTGACATTTTGCACTATCTCTTTTGTTATTGTGTTAGTGATTTCATTTAAGATTGAATTTTTTAGTTCTTGAAGAAAGTTCTGTATTTTTCCTTCTAATTTTCTTTCTAATAGTTCCTCGAATTGAGTAATTGTGATGTTGTCCACTCGAGTTTGTGTGTCGCCCTGGATACTTGTTTCATCTTCGGAAATTGGGGATGCATCATAGTATGTAATAGATTGTCTTTTTCTCACAGTAACATTACTCGGGGAAGTTTTTTTGTTACCAGACATAGTATTACTGTTTCCATTTTTTGAAGAAGTAGTAGCCTGGTTCGGGCTCACGGGATTATTGACATTTGTTTTGGCTATTTTGCTGCGACAATCTTTACATTTCCAATTTCTCTTGTGATCTTCATTCATTGTATTATTAAATCGCATAATCGAAACATTTGCACATTCTAAATCAAACTTTGCCCTGCATAGGGAACAAGTTAGGAATTCCCTTTTAGGGAGCTTCTGATTACAACCAACACAAGTACTTGCCATGTTTACAAATGATTTTGTTGAATAAAATGTCTTATCCACGTTATGATATCGTTTGTAATTCTATTATGATGATAAGAGATGGCGCTATGACTTTTAATCAATTTTGGATATTTTAGGGCTATTTCTACTATATTTTCCAAAAATTATATTATAATCAGTGTATTTTGACTTACAGTGTAATGCTGGAGGATATTTTCCCAGACAGAATCTTCAAAACAATCCAAAACACGTCAGTCACATTAACGATCACTGTAATATATTATATTTTACTTTTTTTGTATTTATTTCATATTCACAGGTTCATTACACACTTATTTTTGATATTTATATATATTTACTAGGAAATTACTTAGATATCTATTTTTAAAGACAGAACAATACTGAGCACCGTGTTTTCGTGCTGCCTACCCTCCTTCTTTTTTTCCCCACACCCCACCCACCTATCTAACGATACCCCACAACATGGGCGGAAATAAAATTTCTACTTTACATGTAGGGGAGGCACCCCAAAAAAAATTTCTTTTTCAAAATTTTGTCCCAGCACTTTGTTGGCATTGTTAATATGTAAAGACTATATGATAATTCATATACATACCAAATTACAGTTTTCTAGCATTAAGCGTCTAGCCGCTAGACCGCGGACAGACAGACAGACGGACATGGCGAAACTATAAGGGTTCCTTGTAGTTTACTACGGAACCCTAAAAAGGGGGTTGACCCCCATGGGTACAAAAATAAGCCTTTTTAATACCTACGGCTCATTTAAAAGCTCGAGCTGCGGCTTATTATTTCAGCCCTATTACCAAATCTTGAGTCGCAACTCGAGCTGTGTGATCGAATCTCAATACGCTTTCTGTATTATTTTATATAATATACACTAGTGAAACCCGCGCAACTTCGTTTGCGTGTATCCCACTTTCCCGTGGGAATTTCCGAAAATCCTTTCTTATCGGACGCCTACGTCATACAAAGAATCCACCCTCCAAGTTTCTGGTCTCTGCGATCAGCGGTTTGGGCTGTGCGTTGATTCTCAGTCAGTCAGGACAAAGCATTTTATATAGATTAATAAAGATTATTTTTGTATCTTCTTTTTCTAAGTTTTTTTCACTTCAAGCCACACGTTTCTGGAAAAACTACTTGTCCCCTTGAGGACAATTTCTAAGAGAAACCTAAGAGGTGATCCAAAGCAAACCCTGGCTCCGGCGGCGGATAAATTTTGTATTCCAGATTTTTGAGGATATTTTATAAATTTTATACACATATTGTCAGGGGTACAGAGCCCAATATAGGCTAATTTTTACGCGGGCGAAGCCGCGGGTAACAGCTAGTATGCTATATATAAATAAAGAATGACATTCCAAAAAAACTAAGCCCATTTCAAACATTTTGTCTAACAATAAACCGTTTCAATTCGATAAAAGCTTCGCGGTTAGTTTTTCAAACACTCGACTTAACTCGATTCGATTCTTAGATGTTACTCGATCTGTTTGTCGTTCCGATATATACGGGTCACACCACTAAAATAAGGCTATGTTCAGACTAAGCTATGCGCTTTTTCTGTATATTATTTTTCTTTTCTTCTGACTTATTTCTATGACACACTAGTTTTTTGGTGGTTTTCTTTAAAAATGGTAAACATAAATGCCATCACATAAATTTTTACCACAAGCAGAAATCGAACCCGCGCCCTCTGATACCAAATCTGATACCGAAGAATTGCCAGTTTAAACGAAAAAAAAAATTTTACAGAGGCGGCAACGCGCGGAGTGATACTCCCGATGCAAGCGTCCATAGGCTACGGTGACCGCTTACCGTCAGGCGGGCCGTAAACTTGTTTGCCACCTTAGGGGTATTAAAAAAAACTAACAAATTAATGGGATTTCTAACCATTAAGTATATCTTCGATGTTTTAACACTAAAGAGAAGAAAAAAAAACAGCTTTGGTTAATTTCAAACATTTAATTGCATACTTAGGCCGGTATTACAAAACAAAAATCGTGATCTCGTTTATTTGACACCCAGTTTCAATATACAATCACAATACAATCGCAAAAACTAATCTCTAATACTAATGACATTTTCGTAAACATAAAAAATGAAATTATTAAAAACCTGTATCCGTTCAATTACAAATTGCATGCAAATTATTCAAAATTGAATTTGAAATTCCCAAGTCTGGGTTTCAACTTCATAATTACATTATTTACTTAACGATTACGAATTCAGAATTGAAAATCCGAGTTTATTCGTCTCGACTCTAAGAACCTATTATAATCTGTCCCCTCAACCTCCTTTGTCATACGTATTTTCTTTGAAGTCTCTTTCATTTACGTGCTATAACAATTGATGTCAAATGCGAGCAAGCTGATTTTACACCACCTGACTGACTGTCGGTGACTTGGCTAAACAGTTGTCAACTATCCGACGCACGAATTCTGCCATTCTTTATGACAAGCATTTTTTAAAGTCTATGGTTTAATAATGCGTAAAACACACATGGCAGAAAAGCGGGTCGGGTGTGTGTCAATTTACATTTTAGATTCGACGTAGGTAAATTTTTTTTCAAAAATTTTAGTTTTATTTTTCATTTACAACATTGAGAATTATGTTTAGTGAATATACACCCCTATTTTTTGATTTCATAGTTGTTCCCATAATAAAAGTTGTTTATTTTTATTAGTAGAATTACCCGCCATAGAGTATTTGTACTAATAAAAAAATTGGAGTGTATTTGAAAAATTTCAACGTTGTATATTTTGTTTTTACGATAAATAAAACTTTGACTATTTCATACAGGTTATTTTCTGGTTCCATAAATGTAGCCTATATTTGCATTTTTGTGAAACATAAAAATTACTTTCCAGCGTCGATTAAAATGAAATTGGAGTGGCGCACGTCCTCTGTGTGCAAAGCCTTCCAAGAAAATACGGTATGTTCTACATTTTATAATAGTATTTTTACGTGAATGGTAGTTCTAAATTCGCATAGCCACGAATGTGAACGTAGCCTAAAATCCAAAGCTAAAATAGGGCAGAGAGGAAACCGCAAAATCGAATGGCACCAGATGTGGCCTATGGCGATAAAATGGGAAGGAAAACATATTTTTTGGTCATTTTTCTTTGCGATTTTCACTTTGAACGTAAACCATTTGAAATCGAAACTAATATTTTTTATTTTCACACATTTGTCAAATTTGATCATGACAATACAACATTATTAGTTTTTGACAAAGTCGCAGGAAAATCCTGGATGCGCACTGTCAGATCAAGACCCAACAATGGGTGATGACAGGCTGAAGAAGTTTTTGACAAAGTCGTTAAGGACTGAATTTTTTAATGGTCTGACCATGGAAGTAATAAGTACTACGCTGGTACTTATTACTTCCATGGGTCTGACTGAGCTCCTGATAGCCAAAAACTGACAGTACTTGTTACATTTCGAATAAAATATGTGTTACTTAAGTAGTATAATAATTTATATAATAATATTTTTCTTGAAAATTTTCCTTCCCTAAAGCGTGTCACAAATACCAAAGATACTATAATATTTTACGTTAAGAGTTTTTCAAAGCTTATTTTTACTTACGATATTGAGCTGAACTCACGTTCTGAAAGGAAGAGGAGGTTCAACGTCTCCGCTCACAAATATTGTATCCCCGAGTACTTTGGTGATGATATTGGCAGTGTGCGGAGCAGCTTGCTTCAGCATAATTATCTTTATTTCTTTCTCTCACTATTCCGACAGCGTGGATCTGTGAATCCACCGCTATTCCGACAGCGTGGATCTGTGAATCCACGCTGTCAGAATAGCGTTTCAGTTTTTATGTAAAATATTACAGTATCTTATGGTATCACAATCGGTTAAGATACTACAATATACTCGTTTGAATAATCCTTTCGAAGGTTTGCCTGAATTTGTACGATATATTTCGCATCTTTTAAGATGATCTCTACATCGCTCGATACCGTAAGATACCGTAATATGGAAATATTTTGTAGCCTTTGTGATAGTCCATAGAAACTGAATGCAAGCGATATTTTGTTCAGGGTGAATTTGTTATCACTATCCAAATTGAAGGAGGTCAGAGTGCCCATGATACTTTACTATGGGGGCACATGTCAAATCGCGAAAAAAAAAACCATCTGTTTCATACAAAATGTTCATACCTTCTCGATCAAAATGTATGAATCAGCAGATTTTTTTTTCGCGATTTGACATGGGTAGGATATTATTATAGTATCTTTACAGTTTGAGACACGCTTAATAGATTTTTTTGTATCTAAGAAGTAAATCTCTATATTGTACAGGCATTGAAAAGGTAGTTTTTTTTAAACATTAATATCCACACACAACCACAATATTTATGTACAATGGAAAGAAACTACACGGAAAATAATTTATATAATCTAAGATTTCATCGCAAAATTTACACCTTGATGCTAATTGCTTTTTTTTCCATACTTTTCCTAAAAATTCATATATATTTTTTTTTTATTCTTCAATTTTGTTTCCAGCATTTTTATATATCTCTTTAAATTTTGTGATTTGCTACAAAAATTTCGTACATACAAGTAGTTATAATTCTATACAACATATTAGGCGAAGCCGGATCTATATATCAGCCATTAAAAAATATGATTACCTATGTACCAGTTAAAGTAAAAATGTAGTTTTTTTTTTCTGTCAAAGTCATCTACACACGACAAGCCTTACTATACGGCTCTGTACGTCTACGACATCTATAGTTGACTAAAAGTAGATTGCAAGAAATATTAATTTAAATTATTTTGTTTCAGTGTTTGAAGTAAATAATTATTGTAAACTTGAGTAGTAAATAAGTGACCAAATAAACATACTCACTCTTTCTTATATTTATATAGAAAGTGTCTACTTAATAAAAAATATTGCGAAAAAACTACGGCGGTATGTGTCTAAATCTATATATTTAAAAAAAAACAGCAAGCCGGCCTTGTCGGATCGGCTTATTAGTTGATTCTGATCCAAGAGGATTGTGAAGGTTCTATGAAGGAGTTTTTTATGTTATTCTATCAATCAGAAGTCAAGTTAAAACATTGCGACAACACCTTAGCCTATTATTATCTGAATAAAAACATCAAATCGAAATGTCAAATTATTTTTTTTCAAGCGTAGTTTCCCCACACGGTGTCTGCATTTATCACCTACTATTTATTTATATACCTATATACCTTAAACTATTATATATTATTATGTCACTAGTGCTCTATTATTTACAATTTTTACAATAATATTTTTTATTATATTATAATAAATATATTTTTATTGGTTGACAGAATATAGGTACATATATTATTTATTTTGTGATTTACATTTTATGTTTTGGCTACGAAGGCGATGAATCGTGTCGCGAAAATATATATTTTATTATTTTAATAATAAATGTAATTCACATAATAATAAAAATAAAAAATATTCATATTTACCAAATACAATAATCATTTAGTGACGTACTTATGTAGTTAACGTTTAATTAATTTAGTGACGCAAGTAAAATGAAATGCAAAACAGTTTTATATAGAAAATAAATAAAATATTTATAATGGATTAAAAATCAAACTTAAAACAAATAATAAAAGTGATTAGATAATTTTAAAAAGTAACAAACAAATAGAATTTAATATTAACAAATATTATGTGAAAAGTACGTAGATTATGGCTTAAGATAATTATAAATTGTTTTCGGTAAAGAGAACATGAAGTAAGAAACATTTTCCTTGTTATTGAATGTGGTTATGCAAAAAGGAACCAAGCATAAACCTGTCACCAATAGTGACGTTTTAACTTTAGGGCCAATAGGGCAATAGTGTCAAATTGTAATAAAAAGTTGACATTTATCAAAATTAACATTTCACGAGAATTGAGACTGCGTAACGAAAACAAAATATCAGAGTGCTTTTTTGCGAGTTTTTTGATCACATTCGAAAGTGTTGGCTAACGTTTACAAGCCGACCAAACTGAAAAATAATTGTTTTTTATTCAGAACTAGCTGCCCGGGTACTGTTTCGTTTTTTTTTTCAATCTTTCTGAGAGATTTTCTTAATATTTTTTTCCGTAAGAACCTTGTACAGAGTATTAGAAAACTACAAAAAAAATCAGCCAAATCGGTCAAGCCGTTTTCATGTTATGTCGTGACAACGGAAAACGGGTTTCATTTTTATATATATAGATTTACCAGACGTATGTTACATATTCAAAATTATACTTACATGAAATTGTGAGCAAATAAGCCAAATAATTTCGATTTGTTACACGCGTCTTATAAATTCGCAATATGAGCGGTCTTCTCGATTGTGTTGGTTTGTTTGTCGAAAAAATCATCGCATCTACACTCTGAGGTTACAGATAATATAATACGTTTTTTAAGTTTATAATATTATCTGTGTTACGAGAATAACTGCCCAGAGATTAGAATGGAGACAAACAAACTACTTAACATTTTAATCTTATCTATTTGTTATTCATATTTATTTGTCTATCTACATAGTTTCATAAATTCCTTGAAAATAGTTAATAAAGTAATGTGGTAGGTAACTGTAGTTTTACGAAAGTGACTGCGGTTCACCTGATGGTGAGCAAACACTACCTCCGAATGAATGTCTGCAACACGAAAAAACTCTTCTGAAAGGAGTTTTTTGATGGTATCGAAGGCGTAACCGTCAGGGTAACAGAGGGCCAGGGGCCCGATTCCACTAAACAAATGCACCAATGGACTCTCAATGGTGTCTCAATCGTGTCTCAATAGAATGTCGATAGTGTATCTGTGGAATAGTGTTTGACATTTGTTATGGACTTAAACAATAAATTAAATATTATGTTATTGTTTAAGTCCATAACAAATGTCTAAAACTATTCCTATGATAGACTATCGGCATTCTATTGAGACACGATTGAGACGCCATTGAGAGTCCATTGGTGCATTTGTTTAGTAGAATCGGGCCCCAGGTGCCCTCTGTTACCCTGACGGTCAAGCCAGCCCTTAAAAACTTTTCCTCAAAGGTAGTTGTTTCAAATCCCGCACAACACATAAACAAAACACAAATATTTTTGTAATTTGGCTCCTTTTTGCATAACATCAAATTTATTCATAACATGAATAATTTCTGTTATAAATTAATGCAGCGAGACTCAAAACATCTTAATTATGCATCACAATTAAAATGTATAATTAAATAATTTTGTACAAAACAGCTATTCAGAATTATGAGAAAATTGTAATAAACAGATTATGTTGTATAGAAATTATTAATTCATTGCCATTTCTTTTAGTTTTGAGGAAAATTGTGTTACTTTGACATAAAGTCTTCCATTTGTGACCTCACGATGAGGTCATACTTCAGTCAGTCAGAATTCAAAAAAAAAATGTAGCTATTGAATATGGGTGTATTTTTATGAAAATAGATATACACAATAATATCTGTTGTCTAGTAATCATAACAAAAGCAGGATAAGCTTATCATACTTCGTTTACATGACAATGTATTTATTTATGCACAGCAGCGCCACCTATTTCAGACTTTTGATCAAATCTTACGGGAATCGCATACTTTTCGCGATAAAAAGTACCCTATGTGTTAATCCAAGGTATCAGCTACCTACATACCAAATATCATAAAAAATTATAATATTAGTAGGAAGTAGGTTAATAGTTTTCATTCGATATTTCGAAGATATTATCTTTATTCTGACAAGCTATAAATAAAATAAAATAATTAATTAATAAAAAAGTAACGTTTTTTTTTATCGTGACTTCCTATGAATTTTTGTGATATGACAGTGCTTCCGAGGAAATTTAATAGTCAGATACGAGCCAGATAAAATTAATATATATGAACATTATACATAATATACTTAATTTATTACGGCAGTGCCAATCCAATATTATATTCTGTTCCAATATACTTAGGACAATATTTTCTTCAAGATTCATCGATTGTGTTTGAATTAGCTTGTCATACCTTTTTCTGGATAATGTTGTGTTTTTATCGCAATAAAGGTGATTTGTAATCAATATTGATTTATATTTTAAATCTGACGATTCTTTGGAGCTCTTATGTCAAGTATAGTGAAATATAATATATATTTATAAGGTCCTACTTTACTAGTGAACTTCCTTTTAAAACATTAATAAGTAGGTTACATTATGATAGTTTAAACAAGAAAATAATGGTCTAGTATTTAGTAAAAAAGGGCATTAAAATTAGAAATAATCGGTAAATGTGCCTCTCTTGTAGTAGCCATCCAGCAGTAAAAAAAAGGTTTAGAAGTGCGGTGCGAGGGGAGCGTCAACGCGTCTCACGTGCCAAAATTGTTGAATATGGATGGCTCTATGTAGTAAGCAACATTTTTCTAACTACATACGTACAATACAATTTTTTTTACTGAATTTTTCAAACGATCATATGTAACCTATATAGTCATGTGTTAAAAGTTCACTAATAAAGTAGGACCTTATATATGTATATATTATGTATATAGGTACTTTATTTCGAATTCTATTATAATGAGCTTACAGTAAAATATAGCGCTAGTTACAAGTGGTCTGCGCCGCGACTTATGGTATAACAAAAAACTACTTAAAAGTTACTTAGAATGTACCCCAAAGCAGAAGAAGAAAGAAATTTAAGTCTCAGAAAACGTCATATTTCTAAAGCTCAGCGATTATGACTTCCGTCGAGAGGTTTAACCTCGGAACAGATTTTCTAATGCCCTTACGAGGAAGACTAATACAATTACTGACACTTAAAAGATTTCATTTGCAATGAATCCCAAGAAAGAAGTTTACCTTGAAATGCACCCATTTTAAGCACACCCATTTTATGCGCACCCATTTTGAGTGCACCCATTTGAGAGTTATCATATCTGTGCATTTGTAACTCGCCTATGTAGCAACTGATCTATTTATCAACTCGTAACTCTTGTAAACTATTCGCGTTACTTTAATGACTAATTAATTTTGTTAGAGTAATAACGGAGTTCAAAGAACAGTTTAAATGTGCTTCAAATGTATGCGCAAGAATTTCTCAGAAGAAATAAAGTTCTTGTTATATGGTATAAGTGACGGCGCTGCCTTCAGTATTTGCTTATCATAACTTTGTATTATTGCAGACAATATTATGAATATACGACTATACATAACCTTACAAACGACAAGTAAGAAAAAAAAACTGGGCGATATTGAAACAAAACAAGAGTTCTAACCTACTATCACATGGATTAAAATACTTTCTACTTGTAATGTCATACATTTACCATTTTAACGATAGGTATAATACGTTTTTTAATACTATAGTTATCTTTCACAACGAATTTAAATTAAAAAACTTCTTTTTTGAAGTTATTTCTTTGGTCATTCACAAAATTGTACACCAAATTAAACTACATAGAACGTTCGAACGTTTTACTTAACAATCATAACTTAACTGGATAATTATAATCGCACTTCATTTCTGCTAAATATCAAAGACTTCTGTTAGAGCGATATCATATGGAGGAAGAGCAGTTATGAGGCGCGCGCTGTTCATGTAAATTGTATGTATCTGCGCGTAAATGCTCAGTTGATGTGCGTTTCACGATTGCCTCATGTGCTCAGGTTACAAAATTGCGTTCTTTCATTTTAGTGATCTACCATACAAACAGCTCAATATACCAACCAAATGCGACACCAATGCGCACGGTACTTATGAAAATTTCTTACAGGGGTCCAGACATCATAATTACCACTTTATATTCCAGAACTTTTACATTCACCTGCTGAATTACATTGCTTTTTAGGTGAGATTTGGTTTCCTTTTTCACTGGGCAGATTTCATTAATTAAGTCCGCATATATTTATGAAGTTACGACTGATAAGTAAAACAAGGATCGTACGAACTCCTTGATCTGCCTCTTCATCATTTGTTCTATTTACGTCTATTAATAAATTCTACTTTCTTAATCATTATTAACAATTTGACTAAACCTCGGAGGAATTATTATACATCAGTAACGACTAGTTGGTTTAAAACAGCTTAATTATAAGTATAAATAGTCAAACAAAAAAATTTAAAACAAACATGGTTAGACCTTGTTTATATTTAAAAAGTCTTAATTAGATCACAGTATCTAGGTCTCTTGTATCGACCTCTGGCATTGACAATCATAGAAAACTCTCCGAGGCCCTAGTTTCCTCGCGGTCTACAGCTGAAACTATTTCTACACCTTCATCGTAATTGTGCACTTTTGAATGATGATTAACACAATAATGTTGATCTGGATCACCATACTGACTGTGATAGAACTCCTCGCGCATCATGTGATTCAAATTGGAACATCTGAAGAAGAGAATCTCCTGGAACGGCTTTCTAAAGTCTCTATTCAATGTCGCATAAATAATTGGGTTAAGCAGACTGTTTATGTAACCTAACCAAAGGAAAAGGGCGCTTACTGCATCAGGAATCGTGCCTTCTTCAACGAAAGGCCTTACTAATGCTAGCACGAAGAAAGGTAGCCAGCAAACAACGAATGCTGACATGATGATCCCAAGCGTTGTAGAGGCTTTGCGCTCCTTTGCCAACTGGAACCTCAGTTTCTTTTGGTGTGGTGAATGCGACGAGTGGAGTAAGTCTTTAGCAATGTGACTTTTTTGAGCAAAATTTGAAAGCGAAGACCTTATTCTGTTTGTTGTCAGTTTATGACTGCTGCTCTCGGATGACTGTCTTCTCCTTTCTTTAACTTGAAGTTTATTGTCCGAGGACTGGCTTGTGTGTGATGTGGACCTGTTTATTGTGTGGATTGGCTTTGTTGGTGTTTTTGTTTGTTGTAACATTGGACATTGCGATTCATTGGATTTCCGTTGTCCGCTGAAACACCTTCCAATTGTGCTTTCCGTTTTTTCTACACTACACTGTAACAATGAAAGGAATCAAGTTGAAAGACATATTCGTCAACTCACTAACATTAAACATTTTGTATCATTTATATTAATTTCTTATTTTCAAAACAAGTAGTCTTTGCGTTTTACTTTAATACCAAGCTAAACTTTGTTAAATATCTATTTGTGAATATTTTATTGTCACATAAATATCGCTTTTTGTTTTTCATTGTATTATTAACTAGTATTTTTATTATGTTGTCATCACTCACCGTGGTGTTAGTACTGGCCGTGGACCCCCTCGCTGCAGCTTGGGTAGTTTGCGTCCCCAATAGCCTCGCCTCTGCCGCTCCTCCATTCTTAACATTGATCTCAAGATAACAATGGGTTTCCAAATGTGATTGAGCACGTCTCTCTTCCTTCACAATTTTCCTAGCCGCGCTAAATATTTTGTAGTATACTACTATCATCACAGTCAGCGGTATATAAAATGAACCAAGTGTAGCATATATTTGGTATACTTTATTTTGTGACACAGTACACATTGATTCAGATTTCTCATTACCCAATATTAGTACTGGTGGTAAAGATATTAAAGCGGCACTTGTCCATACTATGAAAACGCAAAAAAACATTCTCTTTGGTGTTCTTTTTACTCCATACTCCAATGGCTTAGTGATAGCATAATACCTATCGACGGAGATCATACAGAGGTTAAGGATGCTTGCAGCACATGACAATACGTCACTCAGTACCCAGAAGTCGCAGATCATTGATCCGAAAGGCCACTCTCCCATTATATCATATACCATTGCAATTGGCATCACAATGATAGCCACACAGAGATCACTGACAGCCAAAGATACTATCAAATAGTTGCTAGGTCTTCTCAATTTCCTTACTAGACAGACTGCAACGCAAACCAAAATATTACCAATAATAGTTCCTATAATGACTATTAAAAATATTGTGGCAAGGAGAATACTGACGCCCGTGGAATATCTTCGGTGTTTTATGTGAACGTCAGTAGAATTCTCCTCCAATGTCCAGTTCAACGATGAGTTATAGTTCGTGACGTTGAATTCGGAGACAGAGTCGTTCAAGTCTATCGAGGCCTCGGACAGGTCTACCTGATGCAACACTAAGGATACCAGTATGAAAAGACGCGAAGATAAAGCAATAAAGTTGGGCAGTGAACACTGAGAGTTATGACTTTGAGTCGCCATACGAGTCCCTGGTATGGGCGATTACTTGTATCGTTTTCTTAACTTTGCCATACATTGGTTTCGATTTCACTTGTCTGATTATAATTCTTGTAACCTAAACAATAATGTAAAGAGTCAAGTTTGAAACACAACTTCGTTGTGAAGTATTTTGTCTTTTTGCCGTGTCTGATTACAATCATTAATGAACTTTAATTGACATATCGCCTGGATTGACTCTCCAATTCCGAGCATAGCCATTGGATGGAACACGTGATTATAATTTTAAATTGTGCTCTTATGCCTATTGTAATACAGTTTGTTTTTGCTTTAGTCGATCTTTGGTATAAATTGGTAGAGGCGTGTTGTTTTATTGCGCTTCGAGAGGAGCTTCCAGAGGCCGCTAGTTCAATATCCCGTCTGTGGATTGCTTCATTAGTGCCGTTGATTGGTGAAGAAAATTTCCGATTCTGAAAAGAAAAGAAACAGTGTTTAAGAATAATATATATTTCTATTTTATACCATTTTGGGTGGGACTTAGAAATATTAAGACTTTTTTTAAACTTTTGATCAGGTCAAACATACATAGATTATTGTTACTTATATTCATTTGGGGTACGTTTGTACAACAGTGTAAAAATGTTCTTTCACATACATAAATTCGCAAAAACTTTAGTTCTTTTAATGAAAAAAAATTTTTTTGTCTCATTTTCACTGCAAAAGTATTTTTTCACAATCGACATTCTAGGCAAATATGGGGTTTATCTCGAGTTTGGGTGTTCTGTTGCATTATAAAAATATATTACAATAATATATCCGGACTAAGGAGTGCTTTTTTAAATAAAATAGATCCTCAGTGAGAAGGCGTCACAAATACAATAATTCTATAATTGATAATATTGGATGTAATTAATGCTTTTTTAGCTTTTTTTTTAATTACAATGTTGAAATATGGTGTTTCCACATTTTTTTGTAAATACACAACAGTCTGTATTATTACCCATATTTACAAAATAAAGATTGAATTTGGTGAATTTGTAATTACAATATCTATTCCTACATTTTATTATCTAAATCAATAAGAACACTTAGTGGAATACCCAGCTATGTCGCGTTTCCTCAATAGAAGCAAACACAATACGTGGCTAAGCCTTTATACTTTAGAGGGATATCATGACCCAGATGCGGGGAGTATGATGAATTTCCTTCCGTTAGAAAATTCAAGTAATATTGTTTATGTTAGGGTTGCTAATAAAAGTGTATCCTCGAATTTTGCTACCTGCCTTCACAGGTGTCGATATTTCGTATACTGCCAATTTCAAATACAGATTTTTAAAGTTAATGACGCATTATAATATAGCTGTCACTGTCAAACTTAAGAAGAAAAGAAGAGATAGCTTGTGAAATCGAAGTAAACATGCATTTCATAAAATCGCTAAGTGACTAGTAAAAAAATAGCCTAAAAGTTGTTTGTTACAAATCAGTCGACCAGACGAGAGTTATTCGATGTATCTCGGAATGGACCCGGTAGCTCTACGCTCTCAGAAAGTTAAACGAAGTGAAACGAAGTTAGACAAGGAGAGAAGACAAAGAAAAGTGTCTACAGCCTGAGGGAGTTTTTAAGCGGAGAGTTTGTTTAAATCTAATTTAATGTAATTTAATGCAATCTAATGTAATTTAATGTAACTTTGTTAATTTATAATTTTCTTTTTATTATAATTCAATTTGCATGCCAAATCGTGGCAAAACATGTTGTTCATTTGATATAATTATACTCGTAACATCTTTTATATTACCATGTTTTGAGCAAATAAAAAGTTCTATTTCTATTTCAAAATAGCATATTAAAAACATTAAAAAACCTTTTAACCTTTCAAATAGTAAACATTTTTATTACAAAATACTTATATAATATCACCGTAAAATTGTGAACCACAGATACTGCTTACAATTTAACAAATTATATTACAATAAATTTATAAATCGAAAATGTCAAAATTTTCTCGAGACTTGCAACTCAGATACTGCTTTTAAGCTTAGCAAGACAGTATTTTAGTGTCTAACCCTTAGTACTTTATTAGCAAGATTGGCAGCCCTGAACCGACACTTTTGAAGGTAATTTATATTCATATAGAGTTTGTATATCATTTTGGAAGTGCGAAGGTGTTTCGTACATATTTCAAGATATTTTTTTCAACGTCGAAGAATGAAATATGATGTGGTATTCGTAAATCTAAACACGTAAGTTCGTATATGAATGATCACGCATGCATTATGTAAATTGTTTTTTTTTTTACTCTGGCTGATTTGAATTTAGAGTCTCGGCAATGGATTTATATCTGTTTTGTGGCAAAACGAACTCTTTTGACATTGGAAATGTCTTTTCGTTCGCTTCAGTATAGGCTTCGATTTCACGAAAAAGTGCGATCCCCTTATATCTCGGAGAGTTGTAAAGATATGATATTCATAAAAGACTCAAAAGACGCGTATTCACGAGAGCTATAAGGTGCAAAAAGAATTATTTGAGAAAGTCAAAAACGAAAAAAGTTATAGCCGAAATTGTGAAAATAAAAATCATTTATTTCCGAATTTTTGATTTTGGCACTCGATATTTTGGAATTGAAGAATGATATCAAAAATTTGAGAAAAACTCGTCTGGACAATTTAATCAGCTATAATTTGAGCCTAAAACAAAGATGATCGGGTTAAGGGTTTGCCCTGTAGCTTAACCTTTTTGAACAAAGTCAAAAACGTTGTAGTTTTATTTTGTAACCTTATCCCGACTTTATCGTCGCTCATCATCATCATCATATCAACTCATAATCATCCCATTGCCGGGATACGGGTCTCCCTTCAGTCGAAGGTGATTAGAGCGTACTCTGCCACGCTGCTCCAATGAGGATTGGCAGAGGCCGGTGTTTTCAAACCGCCCTAATGCCACCGACTTGGCCTAACGACTGTCATCCATCGATAACAGCCGGGACCGATGGCTTAACCCTTTATAGCGCATAAGCATCTAGGGTAGATAAAAAAAACTGTTTTTAGATTGTTTTTTTTATGTTTTTCAAAAAATAAAAACACGGTGGTAAAAATATTCCCTCTGCCCGTGTGGCTTGAGGTTCTGAGGTCTGCTGAGTACCAGATATATTGGGTAAAATTTCAAATCTTGCTGCCCGCCTAGAACGATCGCGTTGGGATGGGACGATGGAGGACGGAGGGCTAGATGAAATAGTCGGTGCCATAGGCCCGTCATTAGGCTTGTCATAGTTTTTTAGGATCGTTCAATACAGTCGTATTGTACGAACCTCGTCTTCAACAGATTCAAAACCATCATCAGATACATCGGGAAGACAAAATATGTCTTCCAATTCGTTGACTATTTGTAAATCTATATACATATAAAAAACAGTAGACCCCGATGTCTGAACATAATTTGGCAAAAATGGAGAGGGAACAGTTAGAGGAAGGTAATAAAAGCAAAAAAAATTTTTTTTTATTTTTTTGTCCGTCTGTGTCTCTGTTTGAACGCGCACATCTTCTAAATTACTGAATGGATTTTAATGCTGTTTTCACAGGAAGATAGAGTTTGGCTTGGAGCAGAATATAGGCTTTGTCGCATTTAAATAGGATATCAGGAAAATAAGTTATGGCCATTTAAAGGTCTTTACCCTGTCTATGTAAGAAGAAAAATATTTCTCGCACTTACAAACTTGAGACTTGGTACACCATAACTACCGACAACAGACTAGACCGGACCGAACCGAACCGAACCGGACCGAACCGAATCGAACCGGACCGGATGTCAGGAATAGAAGTTACTTCATTTAAATTTTCAACAGCCTAAGAATTTTTAAATTGTCACTCACTGCTGAGCCCAATCGCCCGATATCTCATAACGACCATTTTTAAATTCAGTAGCACTATGTTTGAAAGTTTTTTTTTACTTGAGTTAACCATTTAAAATTTTGTTCCTCTAAAATTCACTAGATGGCACTGTTAGCTTCTGAATCGCGCTATCAAAATTTTTTAGTATAACTGAGCTGACCATTTCAATTTAAATATAATTTTAATTTTTCATACTGATTTTACATTAGGTATTTTGATTAGGTACGATAAAATTAAAAACACAGCGGCGAGTAAATAGACAATGAGCAATAAAGAACACTGAAGTCTCGGGGAAAAACTATAGCAGTAGTAATAGGAGACTGTTAAATCCGTCTATACTATTATAGTCATAAGCCCAATTCAACTCGGGCGAAGCCGCGGGCACAGCTAGTCGTTAAGTATTTTTCTACTCCTACTCATTTGCCAGATAGTCTGTAATAAGCAAAAAAGGAAATAGGCTTAACGTGGTCCGAGAGTCTCTTCGCGAGTTTTTCAAAAGCACTAAAATATTCTCACGGTGGCATCACAGTGCATTCTTGACAGCATCATGTTTGTTCGTAAGAACATTCATGACTATAACCAGGTGTGGATATTCATAATTTCAATACGCGTAACAGAAATAAATTAGCTGTTCCTAAATTCAGGCTTAGGAAAGCGGGCAAGTTATTTATGATTCAAAGATTGCATTATGTATAATAAAATTCCAGAATATATAAAAAAAAATGCCCAGTCGATTTAAATTAAATGTCAAAAATTTTTTAACCAGTAAAGCGTACTATACTATCAACGAGTATCTAAATGAAAGGTCTCCCTGGCCCCCTTGCGAAGGTGAAATGCTAAAACTTGTAGTGAAAAGCCAGTCAATGTTCAATAAATTATCTAAATAAAAAATTGTTTTCAATATTGTAATATGTACACGCGTCGTAGTGTCATCCAAATGGGACTGTTTTTTATATTATTTACATTTTAATATAATTTAGATTAAATAATTGGTGACAAGGATGTTAATGTGTACGGGCACGTCATCACCATACTCGCAAATTGTCCAAACTGGCGGTGGCGTTGTGGGTCGGGTTACCGTTGTTCCTTTCAATATTGTTCATAATATTGTTGATGGTGAGCCCAGTAATGGGGGCTGGCAGGCTGACTCTCACGTCAACTCGAAAATACACGAGAACGGTTGCTGCCTTGCGGGCCTGGTCTGCTCCTATCTTCAACACCGATTTTGCATTTTATATTTTAGATTTAATTTTATGTTAAGACAAATTAATGGCACTATTAATTGACATAATGTTGTATGTACCTAGTTTAAAATTTTATGGTAAAAAAAAACACGATATATTTTTAATTTATTTTACCAGTAGTCATTTTGCTTTTGTTTCCGAAATAGTAGTAGTTTATAGAGTAGATTAATCCCACCAAAAACATTTTCATGTAAAATGTTGCCAAGACGAGACCATAATGACTCGCATTGTCAAAAAGTTATCAGATCTCATGTAGAGACAAGCTTCTAACTCTGCACTCCCTACCTATACAAGGCCTAACTTCACAAACTCTACACCTTCAAGTGACGAAATCGGGGGTTTTAGGACATTAATAAAATCTAAAGTATAATAGCTACGACATTCAAAGTTTATGTTTAATGATTGTACTGGTGTTATTATATCTTGAAATTTTTAACTATTTAGCATCATCCAAAACAAAGTTATGAGAGTTCAAAAAAATGACGAAACGTTTCGAGAAAAGGTAGGTAGTGTGCCCTTGCGCTCCGCTTGGCTCGTCTCGTGCGAGATTTATACAAATCATTTATTACAACTGTATACTCTGACAAGAGAACGTGTTTGTGAAAGCTTATTCTCTAAATAAAAGTTTTGAATTTGAATTTGGTCACCCCACGGGCAAAGGGAATATTTTTACCACCACAAAAAAAGCGTGTAAGAAAAGCCTCGTAAATACATAATGAAAAATTAAACTTATTCCAAATGCAATATACATTAGACATTAAGTTTAATAACAACTTATCTTTCGAAAGTCGCAAAATGGAAGATGCATAAAGATTTAACAGCAGGTGTCGAAATTCAGTTGTTTTTAACCCCCGACGCAAAAGGAGGGGTGTTATAAGTTTGACGTGTGTATCTGTGTATTTGTGTACTTGTGTATTTGTGTATCTGTCTGTGGCATCGTAGCAACCAAACGGATGGTCCGATTTTGATGCAGTTTTTTTTGTTTGAAAGGTGACCGGTGCGGGAGTCTTCTTAGCTATGATTCATGAAAATCTGTTCAGCCGTTTGAAGATCACCAGCTCTTTTCTATTTGATGAAGGGAAATGAGCAACTTCCACTAGTTAGATCGATTTGAAATTTGGTATACTGTTACTGTCATGATATTGCAAGAATATGGTAAACTTGATCTGATGCTGCAGCATCATCCGGAACCTGCAGCATACTCAACTCCTCGTTAAATTACAGCAGATGTATCTTGTTTGGGCTCATTGGAATGGTCTCATTGAATAGTTCATATATAGGTATAATTCACTAGCTGGGCTCGCGGCTTCGCTCGTCATACTTAATGTTTATTGCTATCGTGCTGTATTTTTATCCCCGACCAAAAAAGAAGGGTGTTATAAGTTTTGCATGTGTATCTGTGTACTTTGGTGCTAGATGGTAACCAGGATCTGATGATGGAGCTGGAAGGTGGCCATAGGAACTCAGTAATTAAACAACATAACACCATCGAGTTCTCATACATATTTCGCAATACCATTTATACATATTTCACAATACCTCTCATACATAATTCGCAAATACCTCTCGTACATATTTCGCTCTCATACATATTTCGCAATACCTCTCACACATATTTTGCAGTACCTCTCACACATATATCGCAATACCCTCATACATATTCCGCAATAACTCTCATACATTTATTTCGCAATACACTCATTCATATTTCGCAATACCTCTCATACATATCTTAAATACAAATGAAACGGATAGAGATTAGAATAAAATAGTAACGAAACCATAAAAAACGTCAAATAAAATTTAAATTTTAAATTTTAAAAACCCCCGACTCGAAACCTCTAAAAAGTAAATAAATAATAATTATGTACCCCCTATTCGACCTTTTAATTTTATGATATAATATTTATATTAGTTAATAGTAGTTAGTCATAATACTTCCAAAGCGTCATCACGTCGGGGGACCGCTAAGTTATTAAACTTGTAACTGTCACAGATAAAAAAAATATTATGACGTCCGTTCTTAACTCCTAGATAAAAAATGTTAATATGAAATCCACAATTTGTTGCCATAGGAATATTTTCGATCACTAGTTTCGTTTAAAAAAAAAAAACAAAAAAATATGGTGGGAAATATATTCCCGCTGCCTTATAAAGAAAGGGTCGTGCCCACGGGTCGTGCCCTCCGAAGCACGGAGAAGCTCAAGATAACAAAACCCATCCAAACGCTGGCTAGGGTCGATGTCGCTTAACTTGCGTGTTCATATTAGAGTGCGACAGACCACACAGCGACGCCATCGAGCTTCTCGTCGCTCAGCGACAATATTTTTCGAATTCCGTAGATTCATTTCCAATGTGCACGATAGTCGTGTGAGGCACGAAATCTGTAAATTTTTTTTTTAATACATCTTTCTTTACATTTTTTATAAGTCATACTATTTCGTTTCTCTCACCCTATCAGATCTTTTCTCGTAATATAACAATATTTCCTTTCTAAAGAATTTTTCAAATCGATCCTATGCATTGCAAAAAAAAATCTATCAAATCCCTTCTCTTTTATTTTTAGTATAGCTTACAAATAATATGCAATTTACAAAAGAAATAAGTATGTAGAGATTGCAAGATTTTTTTTAAGACACTTAATTAATCAGATTTCAAGGAAACATCGAATACTATCCCTAATCAAAATAAACATTTTTATTAACATTCGAGAATTACATGAGAAAACTTAACGCTTATTTTGTGTGGGGGGGGGTCAGCCCCCATAATCTTGACGATAATTCCGCTCGATCGCCACTTGATTGTTACTTTTAGGTACTCTTTACAGCTAGACTAGCGCTAACTAAATATTAAACTAAATGAAATCGGATTGTATGCTAACCAAATAGTCAGTAAAGTATAAAATTTCAAGGATAGAAATTAGGATTTGTTGTTAATTTTGCATATCAAAATAATTCAGGATTCAAAATTAAAATCGCGATTGCTATACAGAGTGACCTAGCAGGTCTCTCAGCAGTCAGCTGTCCATAAATAAACTATTAAGAAATATCGGAAACAAATCAAAATGGCCACCGGTAAACGACGAATAAAAATGCAATCCTCTTTGAATAATGGAAATCACGAATCAAGATTAAATTTTATAGGTTCATGTAAGTATATAAATTGTTAATTATGTCACAAAAGGTAACAAAACCATAATCCAAATGATTATGATCTTTCAAACGGATAGGCAAACAGACAGTTTTCCATATACGGGCATAGTGACGTGATGGCCGCCATATTTGTTTTGTTTAATTGTCACTTTTATGAGTGTACAGTGGTTGTTAGCAATAAAATTTAATTCGCATTTGCATTTTAGTGTATTTAAGAGTATAATGCACGCCTTGATCAAAATTCGACAACTTAAAATCGTGAGAGGGGAAAAAATGCAGTAAAAAGATTGTTCTGTGAGTTCTGTAACTGCAAAACAACTTATTTTGTTGTTATTTTGAGTTCAGACCGAGGTAAACTCAGACAATAAAAATAAAAAAATTTGCAGGAATTAACACGAATGGCTTTTTGCTCTTACATGATTTTAAGTTGTCGGAGCTTTGATCTAGGGGTGCAATATATAAGGTCCTAATTTATTAATGTACTTCCTTTTAACACATGACTGTATGTGTTACATATGATCGTTTAAGCAAGGATATAATGGTCTAGTATTTAGTAAAAAAAAAATAGATTGTCTTATAAGTAGTTAGAAAATATTGCTTATTACATAAATTCATCCACATTCAGCCATTTTGATATGTGAGACGCGTTGACGCGCCCTTCGCACCTCACCCCTAAACCTTTTTTTTCTACTGACGGATGGCTGCGTGCGACAAGAGAGGCGCATTTTACCGAGTATTTCTAAATTTAATACCTTTTTTTTAACTGAATACTAGACCATTATTTCTAGCTTAAACGATCATATGTAACCTATATAGTCATGTGTTAAAAGGAAGTTCATTAATAAATAGGACCTTATATACTGAAAATTTTGATACTATGTTGTACCGCAAGTAAACATGCGGGCCCTAAAGGAAAGCTTATGATGTAAGATGGTTATCGCCGCTAATATAAGTAATACGAGAATTTATGTTGCTTGCTGTATATCCATCTAATAAGGAAAATAAGTAAAATGAGTTGGGTTTCGGGTTGACACTCACCGAACGCATGCTTCACATCGATATTCTGTGGGACGTTTTCATTTTTTTCATAGATAGACAACGAGTCATTTTGGACAAAAAAAAACGATACTCATTTGGGAAAGTTTTAATGAAACTCAGTTGGCTCCAGTAGCCTGAATACCTGACGGCGCACTTTGTAACTTTTAATTGTATTAAGGAGTGTTGCCACAATTTATTATTACAGACGCTATGTGGGTTGTTACTTATTCTATCGTAGAAGATGGCTATGACAGCCCGGCTCTGCACAGATTTTTTTATAAAGTGGCAAACAAGTATACGTTCCGACTGATGGAAAGCACTCACTGTAGCCCATGGGCGCTTGCAATACCGGGGATATCCCGATTTTGTAAAAAGTGGAGCTCTGGAGACCTTACACACCGTAGGAACACAACATTCACAATAAAAAAACAGTCAACTAAAATTTTTTGGATAACTTAGAAAGAGCGGAGCGTTCAATCACAAGCATTATTTACCTTAATGGAGGCTCCTGTCACTTGTAATGTAAATTTTATTTATTCTGTAACTTACATTAATTATTTTTTAATGTTTTTTATTTCGTTCAAAAAAACAGCTCATAAGGAAATTTTTATATGCGTATTCCATTCGATTACTTTAAGGACTCTACCCACTGAACCGTACATACCATGATCGAAATCGTACTGGGACATACAAATAAATATCATTTGTATGATATGAAACCATGCCCACTAATGTAAGGAAAATCGCAGGAAGCAGGCAGATGCCAGCAGGTCATATTGGAGGCGTTTGGGGGAGGCCTATGTCCAGCAGTGGACTTCTTGTGGCTGAGATGATGATAATGATGCCCACTGAAACGGCCCGACATCGATCGTGCATGATACGTAAGAGCGAAGCCCCATTAGTGCGTTGCGTTGCGTTGCGTCGCGTCGTCGCAGCGGAACAATGTATTGTATGCCACACCTGCGTTGCGTTGACGCTGCGACAACGCAACGCAAGAGGGTATGCACATCGTCGCAGCTGCGTCTCAGTTCACCCTTCGCAATGGATCACTGTCCGTCGTCGCAGCGGAGCTCCGATAACGCAGCCCATCACCCTCCCTCCCGCTTCGTCTCTTGTCCGTCGATCCGTTGAAACGTCGCGCGTGACGACGCAAAGGTCTAATGGGGCATGTCATAAAAAATATATGGAAAACGACGCAGCGACGACGCTGCGACGACGCAACGCAGCGCAACTCACTAATGGGGCCTCGCTCTTACGTGCACGGACCGACGCGACGACGGTTATAGTATGTACGGTACCCTCCAAAGCTGATAACATTAAACTCATCAAAATACTGGCTCAAAGCACCGTTGCTTAACTTGTATTATCCACTCACAATGCACCAAGAATATGAATGGTGAAAAAGATCTATTGTCTATACAAAAAGGACTATGTCAACTGAATACAGGGGTACTTCCGAACCGGTCAAAATGTTGGAGGGTAGCTTTTGACTTATTGTCTTTTCTTCCTCTGTCTACCCAACCCGTGTCAACTGACTTGAATAGTAATATTGTTTTCAGTTGATAAAGGTCGATTCCTTTTTGTTATTGCTTTAAATAGATATAAATGTGAGATTACTAACAAAAGTTCCTTGCGGTATATGACCAATACTGAGATTTTTTTTATCATACGGCAAGCAAAATTCCCTTTTTCGAAAACTTCGTAACCGGTTATGAAATATTTTTTTTTCGCTGTTTTCCAACTAATTATTGTGAAAGAAGAATTATTTTTCCACTTTCAAATACCGAAAAACATTTTTTTTACCTGAGAATGGTTACTCGGTACTCGGTTAACAAAATAGACTAATGAAAATTAAGGCTTATTCAGACAAGCTGTTTATAGTCGCGACGATCGGCGAATTTGCCACTTTTAACAGATAAATGCATGCAAAAACAAGATAGAATAGAAAATAACGTCTATCTCCACGCCTAAAGTAACTTATCTGAATAAGGCCCGGTTTCCACCAAAGCGGAGAGGAGAGGAGATGTCTAATTTTTCTATAGAAACTTGTGCCGCACGCAAGCAACCGCCGCCGAGCGGAGTTTTGTATATAAATTAGACATCTCTCCTCTCCGCTTTGGTTGAAACCGGGCCTTAGACGTAAAGAAAAGTGATTTTTCGGAATTTTCTTGTAGGCAATGAAAATGAGGTGTATCACCAAAATTTTTCTTGGCAATGAAAATAAGTTAACGCGGTACTTACTAGTTATAAAAAAAGTTAAAGAACACAAATTGAAAACGGCTTTCGCCAAAATCAAAATTAGTTATCATTTCATTTACTGGAAGTTTCGCATTTCCGACGGAGGAAATGAAAGATAAATAATTAAAACAACTGGATCAAGTTGGAAATTACTCTTTGGCAGTTATAGAAGCGTATACCCTAATGCGGGTCGCTAATGAAGTTATTATAACCAATGCAAACGAGATGTTAGAAAGGTCAAAGGTGTAAAAATCATTGAAGGTTCGATTCTTGTATTTCATCATATCAACCCATAATCATCCTACTGTAGGGATAGGGGTCTCCTTTCAATCGAAGGTGACCTTGAGCGTACTCTGCCACGCTCTAATTCAGATTGGCAGAGGCCGGTGTTTTCAAGCCGTCCGAAGGCCGACTGTCATCTACTGATAACAGCCGGGACCGACGGTTTAACGTGCCCTCCGAAGCACGGAGAAGCTCGAGATAACGAAACCCATCCAAACAATGGCTAGGGTCGACGTCGCTTGACTTGCGTGTTCATATTAGAGTGCGACACACAGCGACGCCATCGAGCTCCTCATTCTTTCTCATTCAGAGATTCTTGTATTAAAAAAAGCTAAACTAATTGTAAAGTTTAACCGTGCATCTACTCCGAAGTTACTGTTTGTGAGGCAACATAACGCAACACGATAACATTGGGTAACATTCCTCAACTTTTTCGACTTTTCAAATAACTTTTTGTTAACAGGTTGTTGCCCACTAACACTTTGCTTCACAAGTAACTGCGGTGTAGATGCACAGTAAGAGTTTGTTTGAAAGATAATCTCAGGAACAAATGGCTCGATTTTAAAAAGAATACTATCGGATAGCCCATTTATTGAAAAAATCATAATTGCACATATTATTTTTATCAAAGAACTTTTTACTAAGAAAACTGCAGTGGAACTAGCTGAAAGAAATGACTGGGAAGACAAAGAAATATATCTGGAAATTTCTTCAAAATTGAAATTTAAAAAAAAAAAGTTATACCATTTTACTAGCATAAGTATGTGTACCGCAAACAGGGCAAGAAAATAAGGTTAGTTTACTAAGGAACTCTAAATATGAGACAAAATTTATTACAAAGCATACACTATTTGTTCTCAAACATGTCACAACACGAAAAAAGTAAATGACGTGTCAGCAACATGATAACATCTGCTCCGAAAAAGTCCTAACACTTATGGTCTTTTTGTATGTCATTAAATAACACACGTTTTACCTTTTTGCAATGGTAGATCGTTTATGAAATGGTCTAGCTTTACCTGGGAAGGATCAATCTAACAAATATCTGCATTAAGCAGCAACGTGTTTCGGTGAGTGCAATCCAGAAATCCAAAAGCCCTTTTCCTTTTTCTTATTCTCTCTCTATATTCCCTTCTTTATAGCAAGCAACTCATTAGCCATGTCCACACAGACCGAGCACGGCTCGCGAGCCGAATGCTCGGTGTATGTGGACGTGCCTCTCGGGCTGCCTCTGGTGCACGTTGCGTTCGTGGGGCCCTCTAGACGTCCTAAAGGATAAATTAATGAACATTCCAAAAAGGATGGTATCAATTTATTATTTGATCGAGGAAACCCAAGATTGTTGATGGGTCTCGTCGACAAATACCCATTTCCTACCAGTACTACAACCGTCAAGGAGTCAACCATCATCGTCTTGGCCAAGAGCCGCTCAACCGTGAGCCAAATATTGTAGATTTTTGTCGGTTCTCAAAATTAGCTCCAAGGTACGTCCACACACACCGAGCATTCGGCTCGCGAGCTGTGCTGTGTGGACACGGCTATTAAGGTACAATCCTGGGACGGACCGCACGCTGCAGACTGCAAGCGACATACTTGCTTCTATGTAGCTCTATGAAAGTGGTCGGCGGCACTTTTATTGAGTATAGATATATAGAATGTGGTAGTGTCGCTTGCAATCTGCAGCTGCAGTCTGGGGCGTGGAGTCTTGGCATTGAACTTTAGAGTCGAAACCTAGAGGTTTCCTTTTTCACTAACTATACGCAAAATTATTTAATCGTAAAATTGCTGAATGGCGTCTAGAAACCGGTCATCGGAAAATAGCGGGGCATGACATTACGCAGGAAAAGCTTGGATGCGCACTGCCAGACCAAGACATTTATGGAAAACATATCAAGAGGCTTATATTCAATAATGGGTGATGACAGACTGAAAGATTTCAATACTTCCTTCTAATATATTTTTTGATAAATTCGTTGTTAGTACCAAGATAGCTGTATTTTTCCCCCGGGGAAGTCAATAAACTTCATTGCAAATTCTCAATCTGAGGTTGCCGTTGTTGATCCTGGCTATACAGGAGACATAGCAGTGAGAACATGTGGTGGGCTTGTCCCGAGACAGAAAGAAGATTCAAACAAAGGCAAAAAAATACATATTCAAACCGTAGGCGGAGCTATAGATAACTCTATGTTATCACACAATCGAAACAATCTGTTATCAATTGCTTAATTAAATGAATATTGGAGTGTTTGGCTATCGGGCATAACGTCCTTGAATTGAGCACACATACACATACAGTCACGCCTACAGTCTTTTTTAGGGTAGACAGTTACAGTAGTAAGTTTGTTCTAGTGCAAACAGAACAGGTGGAATAAGCCAGCGCCCATTATCGGCAAGGAAAGACAAGGTATCCTCTGAAAAAATTAGGACATGGGTACTAGGTAAATTTAGACGTCCTCAGAGCTGAAGTGAGTTTTTAATTTTTTTTTTTGTGTGATAAAGACTCACTTGATTTGCCATCTCTCGCAAATTAAGTGAGTTTGATCCTTTTGTTTCAAATGGCTGTCACTCATGTAGTTGCTAAGGAGGAAGTAATTTCAACACTTTCTACTACGTCAAATTTTTTTCTGATAAAATTCCATCACATAAAATGTTTGCCTCGAGCGGGAATCGAACCTTTTGGTGCCAAATCAGCACCAACGCACCCTGTGACCAAAGTTTGTTCATAGCATTACACACGTCAAAAACAAATACGAAACAACAACATACAGTGTGTTTCTGTTTAAACCCGGTTTACGTTTAAAGCATTATTCGCAAATTCAATTGAATATATTCGGAGCCCACCCCTCAAAACAAGCGTCACGATCTGAGCACTTCATAAATCACGTACCATTTACACAGGTGGGTTCCCACGTGTTTTGACAAGACATGTTCACACTCACTGGATGAATACAAAGGAGGAAAATGTGTCAATTGTCAAAATAAATACGATATATAGATAATCAATTTTTTATTAGAGACGAATTCCGAAAACATTTACTGCGTTGTTATTGGTGCTATTTGTCCACGTAATAAAAAACAAATATAAATAAAATACAATCAAGCAATGAAAAAGGTGACCAGGGTAGGAAAACTAACAACAAAGATTTTTATGACAATATGAAATAAAATGTTATGAAAAAACCGAGTAAATCCTTTCACGCAATATTTAGGAATCATATTTACAGCCCCTACCATGATCGCTTAAAACAAAATAAGAACGGCTGAGTAAGAGAGACAGCGCAATGCATGATGTAAGGTGACGTCTCGTTTACACAATCGTTTAAGAATAGTTATAAAGGGTCGTGGTACGGCCCCACCTCTTTCATTGCTATCTGTTCTTTTGACTTATAATATCTACTTGCTAACCTAAAACATTCCTTGACACTAGCTCCAACTAAATCCTAAACTAATTGTTATCCGATTGTACACTAAAGTATTTAGTAAAGTATATAGTTTCAAGTACTAATGAGGATTTGCAATTAATTTTAAACATAAATTCACAGAATTTTAAGAGTTCGATGGCTTCGTTATGTGTCGCAGTTTAAACAAATACGCAAGTCAAGCAACCAGTGTTTGGATGGGTTTCGTTATCTCGAGCTTCTCCGTGCTTCAGAGGGCACGATAAGCCGTGTCGGTCCGGGCCGTTGTCCAGGCATGACAGTCAGTAAAGTAGGTGGTCTTCAGGAGGCTTGAAAACACTGGCCTTGGCAATCCAATCGACAACAAAATCAAAGAGAGGTAGGGCACAGCGGATCATTCGCTCAAATCGGAGCAGCCCGTCTAGGACCTCCACCTTACAGAAGATCGTAGCCAAATAGCATTGGTCTCGGCCATGTTGTGTTCCTACGGTGAGTAAGGTCATCAGAGCTCCACTTGGAGGGCGGGGAGGGTTGGCAATTGCGAGCAGAAACAGTGATGCTTACTATAAAAAAAAGGATTAAAAAAAATATATAATAAAAACGCATCGGAGCAGCGTGGGAGTACGCTCTAATCCTCTTAAAAAGGGAGGACCCGTATCCCTCCAGTGGGATAATTATGGGTTGATATGGATATAGAAATGAAAGTCGCGATTTTGTTGAAGAGTAAGTAAGCTATACTGGTATTATGAATAGACCTTTCTACACAGCGTCATTCTATTCAAACACAATACAAAATAATTAATGAATATTTATAATTTTCACCTGGATCACCCTGTACCGAGGTAAAATATGAATGGAGCTTTTAATATTCAATTTTGTAAATTGAGCAGTGGAATTTTTCATAAAACCTTAGATGGGTGTTGCTCTGAATAGATATTAACAACCTTGTTGCTTGGTGGTTAGATGGTTAAATTGTGAACTTGATTTTCTACTTTGCAACAAAGTGTTAATATTTTGCCCTGAGTGTGTGAAAATCAAAAATGTCTCTGAGTCAGGACCCCGATAAAAATAGCAAAATTTGTCAAAACGGCTAGGTCGATATTGTCGAAAATTCACTTTTAGATAATAAATTATATTTATAGGTACAGTCAAGAGGACGTCTGTAATGAATGGTGTTGTATGGGAACGAGTGATAGGCTCGAGTTCTGAGTAAATACTCTTTATTCAAATATTAAAACATTACTTATTATACTCCTTACACTACATACACTACACCTCCCCCCTTTAAAGAAAAAAAATCAAATGCTAACTCTATTTGTATTTTTTTTTACATTAAGTAACAACAACCAAACGAAATGAATACTAGAATGAATACTTATAGGAATGTGCTGAATCGCAAATGATACTATGAAAACAACAGATTGTATTACTATTACACTGAATGAAACTCTAGTTACAACACATAAATAGGAAGGAATGTAGTGCTTATGAATCTTGTTATGATTACATTTTATCATGATAATAATTCTTAGCCTATGTATAAGTTTTACACTTCTTACAAATTACATAATTTTTATATTTAAACAACAATTGAAACCGAATACAATTTAAACTATAAACCATCAAAAATGTATGTAAAAATTAATTAACCAAAAAAATTTAACATAAAATAATGCCAGAAGTCAAAATATTTAAAAATGTAACGAAATATCTTTTAATAACATACTTAAAAAAGATTAAAGATATTATTACGAACAACTATAAAAAAAACTTTTATTAAAATATTACTATTATAATATATTTTTATTATAACAATGATTTTTTTTATGATAACAACAAAAATTATGATACCCAAAAATAATATGAAAAATATAAAATTTATAAGTATTGTTTAAACGTTATTATTATATATTTCACTCTACCTACTCTATTATTCTTATTTACTCTAAGTTATTCCTACCGATCTAATGTTGTATATTTTATTATACTCTATTCCGTTGTATTTCTCACGTTTATAATATGTCCCATACTTTTTATGATCTTTATTTCGTATGTTATATTTAAGACATTTTTTATACTTTACGTAATTGTTTCTTTTCTTAGTTTTCTCTTTAATTATATATTTAAGATTATATTTATTAATTCTCTTCACCATTTTATTTAACATTTTATTAAAATAATTACTTTTCATTATAATATTTCCTTTCACATAATCTTTTTTCCCTTTGATATATCTTAATTTCAACTTTCTTAACATATTCATAAGATTTACTTTATTTTTATATTTTAAGTTCATACCTTTATCTTTTTTATTTGTATTTAAAATACATTTATTTTTCGTCATGTCCTTGGATTTAAACCTATTTTTCTTTTTATTAATTTTAGTACGTTTACCATTTATACTTTTTGGTTTTACTTCTAACTTTACATGATCTTTAAAAGTATTATTTTCTTCCAATTTCTCATTAAAATCTAATAAATTATTATTTTGATTTTCTTCCAAATTATTATTATTAAATAAGTCATTTAAATCACATGAATATAAAGTTTCTTCATTATCTGTATTGCACGCTACAACAGGCAGCGTTTGCTGACTCTGCTGAACGTGAGCGATGCATGGGAACGACATATGATCCGATGATGCCATGCTTATTGAATTATTTGTTTCGCAATTGGCATGTGAATTATTTTTATAAGACATCCTTTTGTGATAATAAGTATATTTATAATTATTGGTAAAATTTTGTTTACTCATAATAGAATATTCATCTTCGGCTGTTTGAATGCATTGAGATAAACTACTGAATTTTTGACTCGATATTATAACATATAATTTAAAGTTATTTAAACCTTTGCAAAAACAATCTATTGCTAATTTTTCGTTAGTGTTGCGTATAATCTTTATTTTAGATAGGTCGTCATCGCATTGGGCATAGGTGAGATCTGTAAAAAGATTCTCTACCTCTGCTCCGTAATCTCTCACAGATTTTTGTCCTTGTCTAATATTTAATAAAGAATTTAATAATACGTGTGGTGATTTCTTGGGCAGCAAATGTTTTTTCATATCCGAAATTAAACTGTTTACGTCTATATAATATTGTTTTAATAAAAATTTTGCGTTCTCTGTTAATCTAGTTTTTAAAATGAAATTGATTAAAAATTGTTGCGAATTATTATTTAAAGTGCTGCTATAAAACTCTGTGTTATTTATTAATTCTCTTGTTACTTTATCATTATTATTCATAACCGGTAAAAAGGCAATTGCAGTTTCTAAATCAAAATTATCACCCATTTTTACTTATTTAAAAAAAAACTTATTACTTATCTCAAATGACAAAAAAATATCTCTATCACAATTTTTTTTTTTTTTTAATTGACCAAAAAAAATTGTTGTACTAAAAGGATACTTGTTTTCGTCTTGTCCGAGTATTTTGCGTTGTTCCGCTGGGATGCCTCTCTTCGCTGCTGCTCCTCCGCTGGGCTAGCTGAGTAGGCTGACAATCCTTGAAGTCCGTGCGACGAATTGGGCCGGGCTATACCCTGGACACCATCCTGGACTCGTACGCTTCGTTTTTTCTTTCTTCTTATTATTTCTTACTTCAATAGTTCATATTATAATATCTTCTAACTTCATTATATTTTCTTCATTTTTTCACATAACATTCAACTTCTTTCTTCAGTTTTCATAATACTTTTCTTCATTTTATTTCTTCACACTTTATCTTCGTTTTTCATTCTTGAATACTTCTTACTTGATATTCTTCTTAATTATATTTTCCATGTTTAAATCTTCATTTTTCTTACTTCAATATTTTTTCTTCAATATTCTTTCTTGAAATCTTCAACTTAATGTAGTTTCTTCTTAATTATATTTTCTTATATTTATTCTTCTTATTTAAATCTTCTATATTAATATTTTTCTTAAATCTTCTAAAATTTTATTTATGCACTATTTTATATTTTAATTATTAATAAATGGCCGCGCCGGCGCATGGCTGCGCCGACTGGCAGGGTCGCCATGTAATGAATGGTGTTGTATGGGAACGAGTGATAGGCTCGAGTTCTGAGTAAATACTCTTTATTCAAATATTAAAACATTACTTATTATACTCCTTACACTACATACACTACACGTCAATCTTTACATTATCTGACTTTGTATCATTCTTAAGTTCTATGTCATAAGAGCTAAATTTGCACTGCAAGTGTAAAGCTCAACTTGCCTCTGACTGTATAATCACAGATTTGTTAATAGTTACTTGGAACAACGAGGTTTCACGTTGAAACCATGAAAATTAATGACCAACCATGAGAGAGGTAGGGCACAGCGGATAATCCGCTCAAATCGGAGCAGCCCGTCTGGGGAAGGACCTCCACCTTACAGAAGATCGCAGCCAAATAGCATTGGTCTCGGCCATGTGTTCCTACGATGAGTAAGGTCTCCAGAGCTCTATTTGGGGGGGTTGGGAGGGTTGGCAACGCGTGAGTGATACCCCGGTATTGCAAGCATCTATAGGCTACGGAGACGGCTTACCATCAGGAAGCCGTATGATTGTTTGCCACCTTAGTAGTATAAAAAAAATTGCTAGTCTGAAATAAATGTATTTTCACTTTTTCTAATGGAGAAATCCATTGATGTAGATGTACGAAGATCTAATGGAAATAAGAACAAACGCACTCAGTCAATTCAATACACATACAGACCTAAAAATAAAACTAAAAACAATTTTCCGTTATGATAACCAGCATTTTCAATATTCGCGTGCGGAACTTAATACTACGCAGTTTCCCAAGCGTGACCCCAATAGGGGGTCATACATAATTCATATTCCTTGCATTAGTAACTTCAGGCACCTGTCTCGGCACTGTAAATATTGTTGTATATGCAGTAAGTATGAATATTCCTTAACGTGGATTTTATATTTGCATTTTTTATTGTTTTCTTTGTTATAGCAGGAGTCAGTTGAAACAATTCAGAATGAACTTGACATTGAAATACGAATATCAGAATGGTGGGTGTACTCGATCTTATGAAATATTATTTCAAACTAGCTTTTCCACGCGGTTTCGCTCGCGGTTAATTTTATTCGTAGCGCCATCTATACAACAAAACTGTAGCGCGACTTGTAGCGCCATCTGTTGGCTGATAGCCCATCCCATACAGCGTACCCCTCTATAGTAGAAAAAAATATTTTCCCATTGGAATTACATACTTTTACGGGATAAAAAGCCTATGTTGGGCTCTGTATCCCTGACAATATGTATACAAATTTTCATAATGATCGGCTGCTTAGTCAAGCCGTGAAGGAATAACAAACAAACAAACAAACTCACTTTCTCATTTATAATATTAGTATGACGGTAGCTTATGCTATGTCATAAAATTAACGCGAGCGAAGCCGCGGGGAAAAGCTAGTGTCATTATAAAGTTTTATAATGATACTTACATTATTAGCATAAAAATCTTTCTTCTTAGTTCTATAACGTAGGCTTCCGATAAAAAAGGATTGTCATAAAATCAATATTTCAAACGCTGAATAAACCATAGATTTATTATAACTTACTAGCGTAAGAAGATTGGCAATGCAAAAGAGATAGATCATAGCATACGCGTTTGTTAGAGCGAGATATATAGACGAGACCATTTTTCCTATACACGCTATGGGCTTGTATCGCCCGAACGTCAGTCATGTTAAAACAAATCCCACTTATTTTTACAAAATTTATGGTTTTTAAGTGTAGTTCGACGTGATTAAATATGCCTGTGCAGTGCCTGGATGTAACTCAAACTAAAAGGAAAATTCACAAAATTATATTTCTTGCTTGCACACATGTACATTCCACGCACACTAGTGTATTTTGTGTTTGGTCTCGCCTCAATCAAACAAATCCGATCTATAAGTACGCTAGTATATACTAAATCTATGGAATAAACACAATAACCAAGTGAAAAGTTTAAACATGAGCGTGACAGATATAAATTAGCTTCTAACACATAAAACCTCGGTAGTTCCGTCTGTCTAGCACATCGGGCACTTTTATAGGACCCATCCAATTTATAAGGTAATAAACTTTTCGTATACGACTCACTCAAAGAAATAGATTTTTCAATGGTATATAATAGAAGCCGCCAGTCGCAAGAAGATGAATGAAAATTTCTGGTCATGTGAAACATTGGCAGCTCTGTCTGTGTTGTGATCTGTTACCCTACCTTCGGAGCATAGGGCGCAGATTCGATTCCTTCATTCATCATATTTGTGTCATGTGATGGCATTTGAGTTTGTCTCGTGTCATCTTTACAATAAAATATCCGTTGTGTAATTGGGATTTAGGCACTGCCTCTGTGTGAACAGTATAAAATTAATTATTACTTTCCGTTCGTAAACCGTTTACAAATTGACGTCATTGACATGATAATAATATTCAATTTACATGTGCATACAAAATTTAATTAATTGTTTGCTTGAGGATAACTGTTTAAAATTCAATCGCAAGATTTAAAACAAATAAATTGCAAGTTATACTTATTTATTTTTATTTTATTTTATTTAGTTCACCAACAGTTAATACATGTTATACTAACTTATTATGAAAATACAATATATAATACTTACACGTTTAATTAATTATAGACAAACCTGACAAGCAATTAAATAATTCGCATTTACAAACAAAAAACGTAAACAAATCAAAACAGATGCGAAATGAGGGAAAAGGAGGAAAATAAGCAACTATTACTAATAGATAGATAGAATACTCTTTATTTGCATTACACACAGGAAAAAGTACAGAAAAAACTATATAAATAAATATTTTTACTCCACCTACTCAGATATGAACAACCTGCGAAGGTTGGGTTCAGTGATATTATTGACATCTATCTTGTCACTGTGATTAATATCTTACAAAGCCTCGGGATCGGGAAATTCGCTATTGTGAAATATAATAACTTGCGCTGAAATGAAATGAAATCGTTTATTTCAGAAATTAGACCTTCATAGGCACTTTTTCTTATCATTTACAACTTGTTTAAATAAAGAAAATAATCTACGTTATATACTACCACCATTTCGGACACAAGCAAAATGGCAACCGGTAAAAAGAAATGGCGAAAGAAAACCGGTTACGGCCTTTTTTGTCATTTTGTACTTATCATCACAAGAATACTCTTCTTCTCCTTACCCTTATCCTACTTGACGTGGGGTTGATACAGCATGGTCAGCATGTCAATCATTCGCTATATCATTTGTCATCACGACCTTAATATTCCTTCTCTTTATATCATGTTTCACACGCTCAATCCATCTTTTCTTTAGTTTTTCTTTTTACTTCTCCAACTTCCATGTCCAATACCTTACTGTACCTTAATGACAATCTCAAAAACATTCCAAAATAATCCTAAAGTCAATCCTAATCCATCTCAAAATTGGCTATAACAGACTATTTGTTACAAAGGACGTAATTTTTTTAAAAATTATATAGTTTGTCCACGAAGAATGTTAAAATTCTTCGTGGTCATATCAGTTTGACTAATGTTGACCACGAGGAAGAAAGGGTTCTTCATGGTTCACCACAAAGATACTCACAGTTTCTATTTAAATATATTTCGATGTTCTCGCCCCTAATACAAAGATTTTATCTGGGCTTATTTTAAGTAGCGCACTCACCGTTTGTAAGAACGAAACGTCTGTATTTGACACTATATACAGGTAAATTGGGAACATCTGTCTGGAAATCTTCTTCTAGATACCTAATACAAATAGGTTAGGAATAGATCTGCTACGTAAGCTTAACAGCTAGGCCATGATATCGCCTGCAAGCGGTAAAACAAAGGTATAAAAGTATGTTGAACACGTCACGAGACGCTGCACTCGGCGGCAATGCGCGAAAGACGGCTTCACGATTGTTATGGAAAACAGCCAGAACTGAGGGCTAAAGGGCGCGTTTTGACGACGCGAAACTTAGCGCGCGGGCACGCGGCGGCGACTATGCGAAGATTTTCGTTTAATTTCGGCAGAGCGCCCTCACCTCTACGTTCCCTCAGAAGCACGTAAGTCTTAAAGTCTATTTGGACTTTTAAAATCATGACAAAACAGTAAAGTGTTAAAAATCTAAATTGCGGTAGAAAAAACTGCTTTCGATCTAGTTTAGTTTTTAGTTAATTTTATTATAAAGTTTAATCATTGTAATTTTTGTCAATAATTAAAGTTTATAAAACTACATAATATAGGAAAAATTGCGGTATAGAGGAGTCCATTCCTTATTGGACTGAATATCTAAAGTACCTTACGGTTCACGCAATACGTTGAAACCAGTAATCTTAGCTATTTTCAATAAGACCTATCCTCTAGTCTAGATAGTGAAATGCTTGAAATGATTGAACTCAAGCATGTAAAAATTGTCAATTTTACTTTTGAAGAAAGTCAAAGAATCAGTATTCCTGGTGGTTGTTACGAAGAAATTAATAAGATTTTTCTAAAAAAAATAATCCCAAAGTCACCCCAAATCACATAAAATCTGAATACTTATCTAACAATATAGACAGTTTTTGAAAATCTTTTTAATATCACATTAAGTCTTAATCTTAATCTTTTCTTATTTAATAGCGTTTCTGTCGTGTCTTAACGACACATCTGCGGGATTCCGTTCCGGGACGGAAGTCCGCGTTGCTCTAAGCGACACATAGACAATTTCGCCAATGTCGACTATTTTAAATGAACACTTTTTAACAAAAAAACTACACAGGCAACGTGGTGCGGTGAGGATCCGAGGTCGCCATTTTGACGACCTTCGTTGACAAGGCGGCGATCTCGAATCCCACATTAAGCCTCAAGCTATCTCTATTTTTCTTTTTTAGTTTGACAGAGACAGCTATAAAATATAATGTGTCATTAACGGTAAAATCAAGCAGGTATTATGAGCTCTTAATTACTTGGCAACTGATAAGTTATATTCAGAATGTATTATCAAAACTATATTTATAAATTAAAGTAAACATAATGTCATTATCTTAAGGTGATCGAGAGAATGTCATAGATACAGCGTAATTGTTTTACACAAAGATGTACAGTCAAGAGCAGATCGACCTTTACATATTGGACTTTGTACCATTCTTAAGTTCTATGTTATAGGGGTCAAAATTGTACGGCAAGTGTAAAAGTCGACGATACCTATTTATTTAATTTAATGAGAACGCGTAAAATATTTTGAACACGCAAACAGGTAAAACAACAAGAACAGACACAATCGGACAGTATATTATAAGATGTCATCGACATAAAAGTATAGACAAGCTGTCTGGTACTGAGATTTTGCGGCATTGCGATGGTGCACATGCACACCATCACCCTTCAGTCAGTTGCGAGCGAGCGACAGAAGCAGTGGTGTCCAATTGACAATTTTTATTTAACAGATCGTTTTTTGTCAATTGGACACCACTGCTTCTGTCGCTCGCTCGCAACTGACTGAAGGGTGATGGTGTGCATGTGCACCATCGCAATGCCGCAAAATACTTTATGTCGATGTAAAATGTAATCTGAGGGTTTCTTTTCGTAACAAAAAAGTTAAAATCTAGTACCAAACTCACACTCTATCTCGCTCATTCCATCATGCTAATATTATAAATGAGAAAGTGAGTTTGTTTGATTATTCCTTCACGATTTGACTGAGCAGCCGATCATTAAGGCGTTGTCCCACTGCTGCGCACGCTGCGCACGAACACGTGGGCCACGTGGCACATTACAGCTGCGTTCATGACTACGTGGGTCTACGTTTCCACTGCAGTACAACCGATGTGCACGCTTTGTGGAACAAGCTGTGTACCGCATTCACTGCGTGCATGGCGTTGACAGCGTTGAGCTATGTTGAGCAAGCCACGCGTGTATCAATGACGTCACTTCATGGTTAACGTGTCCGTGGGTTGCAGTGCCTTTATGAAAATTTGCATACATATTGTCAGGGGTACAGAGCCCAATAAAGGCAAATTTTTATTTTTTTATTTTTTTTAGGGTTCCGTAGTAAACTACAAGGAACCCTTATAGTTTCGCTATGTCCGTCTGTCTGTCTGTCCGCGGTCTAGAGCCTAGACGCTTGATGCTATAAAGCTGTAATTTGGTATGTATTCACATATTATTATTATTAATGCTCTCAAAGTCTGTTTAGAAAATTGAAAAAAAAGATGGTAGTAGTCCAAATGCTGAACCTTCAATGAAAACTATAACGGTTAAGTAGGCTCTACTAGTTACCGAGTAATAGCTGACGAACTTATAAAATGAATTTTTTTGATGAAAACTTACAAATGTGATTGAATTTGATATTGGACTCAAGTGAAGGCAAGCAAAGCACAGCAAATACGGAACCCTACAATGTGCGTGGCCCGACACGTACTTGCCCGGTTTTTTTATTATTATAGTTTTCTCTCTCATTTCCTAATACGCCTTATACTCTCCATTACGGTTAAGTGTAGTAATTGGAGCTGATTTGCGGACCAACTTTCTTAAGAAGGTAAGGCATCTTTGAAAGTTTCCAAACAAACTTTGCTAACCTGTTCTATAAAACCTATTCTACTTTGTATTTTCATTGAAAGAAATGAGGATTTACTTCTTATTTTTAACAACTATTTCATGAAAATTCTTATAAAAAAACACAATGGAATATGTTATTGTAAATGCGTACACTACAACACTCCGAAATATTTTATTCCGAATTTGAATATTTCGATTTAAAAAATTCCATATTCTTCTTCAAATATAACAACTCCGTTCTAACATAATGCCTGATAATAAAATCCTACATAAAATAACGTGGAAGATAATAATAATTTTATCTCAAAGGATAATCAAAATCATTGAAAAAGGAAATTACTGACTTAAACTAGTGAAAATGGAATAAGAAAATACTTTCAAATAAGTGTAAAAATACGTGAACGAAAAAGATCATAATAAAATGAGTTCCCTTCAATATTGCTTCTCAGAGTTCCATGTAAATTTACTTTTACATATCAAAGGTGGTGTTGAGTGCATGTATTATACAATTGGGACCTATAGACAGGCTAGAACTCTTTATTAGCAATGGAAATGGGCAGATATAAGCCTGGAAACGATCGAGCGGGCGGAACTGTGGCGGGAATTATTTACACCGTAATGTAACGTCTTTTCTCTTTTTTTTTTAAATGTATAGTTGTTTTTAAAACACTTTAATGTTAAAATGGCCTTTAAAAAAAAGGCTACAGTTGAGTTTCTTGCGGGACTTCTACTCAACAGGCCATTCACGTCTGAAATGCTAGTAGGATAAAAAATATTGACGTGCAGAAGTATTTCTTGTAAATTACTTGCAAAATAAATAAATATATATAGGGACAATTCATACAGATTGAGCTAGCCCCAAAGTAAGTTCGGGACTTGTGTTATGGGATACTAACTCAACGATATAATATTTTATAACAAATACATTTATAGATAAACATCCAAGACCCGAGGCCAATCAGAAAAAGTTCGTTTTTCATCATGACCCGACCGGGGATCGAACCCGGGACCTCCTTGGTTGCGGTCTGGCGTGGTAACCATTACGCCACGGACGTCATAAATGTTTTTTTTTTCTTCTTAGCATTGTCATGTTTACCATAAGACAGAGGGCTCAGAGGACAAAATAAACGGGTCACCTGATGGTACTCAATCATCGCTGCTCATGGACATAATCGACTCTAAGTAACCTGGATGCGTAGCCCACCTATGAAGGTATGAAAAAGGAAGGAAAAGTAAAGATGGGTATTGGGCTCTCGACTCTCTAACTTTTCGTATAAAACACAGCGACATACACCGTTATTTCAGTGAGAAGACTGCCCTGTGTGGCAATTCACGTAACAAGAACCTCGCTGTCCCGTTCAATTCCTATTTTGTATGAGTGAGACAGCTAGTGTCGTTGAATCGAACTAGAATCGGTTTTTGTTACGTGAATTTCCCCACTGGACGAGCCGGTCAATTCAACAGTAATGAGTCATAAAAGGTCTACGCCATTGAACTCCTCCGAAAAATATTATTAAATGGTTTTGTTTAAAGTAACTTGACTCGTAAATACATTTCGTATTATAATGAAATACAAATAAATCATAAACAAAAGTATAGCAAATTAATCCCCACTGCTGACTGATATAATAAAATAAGCCAAAATAAGTCGTAAAGATCGTTACAATATTTTAGGTAGAATTTATAATTGTAATTTATTAATAACTAACTGTGCCCACGACTTAGTCCGCGTTTAGGCAAAATAAGTCCATTCTCCTTTCTCACCTCCACTCTACTTCATCTTTTCCTTCAAGAAATATTGAAACGATGTTTTAATTTAATGTGTTCAATTTGACATACAAACTTACACCGCCTTTTTACCCTTTTAGTAGGCGATTTCCGAGGTAAAAACGATCATATTATGTCCTTTCTCGGGTTTCTAACTATTCCTATATTTCATCTCAATTGGTTCTGTGTTCCGAAGCACGGAGAGATACCTACGTTGAGATAACGAAACCTATCCAAACACAGACTAGGTTCGACGTTGCTTGACTTGACCGTTTAGAGTGCGACACACAGTGACGTCATCGTTGTTCTTACGCCATTTTGTTTAGCAGAGGTTATTTTGCTCTTCTTTCCGAAATGGTAGTAGTAATAGAGTACTGTATGACGTGAGAAAGTTTCTCCGAAGACCTACTATTTTTTATACCACAAAGTTGGCAAACAAGCACGGCCCACCTGATGGTAAGCATCACCGTAGCTTAAAGACGCTTGCAATACCGGGGTATCACTCACGCGTTGCCAACCCTCCGAACCCCCCAAGTGGAGCTCTGGAGACCTTACTTTCTAAATAAAGGTTCTGAAACTTATTCTAGTCGGTAGATAAATCGTAGTTCAAGGCAGTCGTTCCAATACGGTGTGAAAGTCTGCAATGGTATCTATCGACTTGAAAACTTCAAAGAACGGAAAGAATGGAAGCAATCCCCTTTTCAATCCAAAGATTATTTTCACTTGAAATATCTTAGTAGTGTACTCGAACCGCTCTTTATATAGGACGATGTAATTTGCATATCGAACTTTGATGGTAGATTCTACTGGAATGTGATTTCTTCGAAGCGATTTTCTTTTGTCTACGAGTTTAATAGAAAGTTTGTTTTCTGTTATAGCAGCACAGAACATTGGAGCACCACTCCGCGTCGTTTCAGTAAACCCAGTTTTTCTCCAACTAAATAAGTACCTATATAAATAAATATATATATGATCTATTTTGTCGTAAGGTTGCCTTGAAAAGATTGCTGTCAGCAATAAGGCCGCCTTGTTGCAAAAACACTAGTCCGTAAGTTTTCTGTATATACCTACTGTATTGTCTTATTTTTCTCAGTGTTTTGCAAATAAAGTATATTCATTAATTTATTCATATAGTTACAATTCATGCAGATTGAGCTAGCCCCAAAGTAAGTTCGAAACTTGTGTACTGGGATACTAACTCAATGATATTATATTTTATAACTGATACATATAGAGATAAACATCCAAGACCCGAGGCCAATCAGAAAAAGTTAGTTTTTCATCATGACCCGACCGGGATTCGAACCCGGGACCTCCTGGGTGGGCGGGCCGGCACGGTAACTATTACACCACGGAGGTCGTCAAAATATCCTAAGGCCGCCATTTAAGTTGCTAGAAATTGCCGACAGCTCAGTTCTACAGTAATTTATAACGTAAGGCGGATTTCAGAATCGCCCTGGCTGCACGCTGACCGTCGCGTCGGCGCTAACAGACTAAAATGTATGAACTTCTAGGAAGGGCTTTTGAATAACGCGTAGTTTTTATCAGCGCGGACGGTTCATATTTTTATACTGTCAGTGTGGACGGTGACGGACGGTGAGTTTGCGACATAAATTGCAAAAGTAACGAAATGATTACACGACAGTTCTCGCGGAAGCAATTGCAAGTCTAAAATTATCGATTTTTAAAACTGTATGTATTTGAATCGATAATTTTATATTTCATACACGTACCAAAAACAAGGATTTGGACATAGAGAAAGCTGTTAGGAGACTATAGAAATGAAATGAAATGAAATCGTTTATTTCAGAAATTAGACCTTCACAGGCAGAATTTGTATATATGTCTATAGAAAATAAACTACGTTATATACTACCACCATTTCGGACACAAGCAAAATGGCCACCGGTAAAAGAAATGGCGAAAGAAACCCGGTTACGGCCTTTTTTTGTCATTTAGCAATTTTTTTCTTAACCTCTTTTGTTACAATGTATAAGTACATTTATAAGAATAAATAAAATACAGATCCAGGTACATACAGAAATCAAGCTCTAAACGCGGGACTTTAAAAATTTAGGAATTTTTGGTGAAAACGCATAAATGTATTTCAAATATTTATCAGCAATCTAGTAGCCATAGTACAAGCTAAGTTGCTTAGTTTGGGACTAGATGGCGTTGTGTGATTCGTCCAAGAATATTTTATTTATTTATTTTATTTTTCTTCCTTTTTTGCAGGTGAAAGCGCAGCCTTAACGCAGTCAAAAAGATAAACCCTAATCTCGCCCAGTCAAAGCCTGTAAAAAAAATCTACAACACTCTATTATTCAGTCTGTTATCTCCCACCATTCAGTACTTATAAACCCTCAAAAGCTCCCAACTTTTGTTCGGAGGGCGTACGCAAATACATAGTATTTTTTGCTTTTAATTTTTAGTCCCATGTGGTTTAACCCTTCTGGTGTTTATAGGGGCTAAAAGGGTTGTTTTTCACATTTTGTTACAGTATCTTAATAATAACATTTTATATTTAATGGAATATAAATAGCCTTTGGATTTTCCGTATTTTAAACTGTGGCAGTTGTATGAAAAACCAGCACAAAGGTTAGCTGTCAGACAGACCACAAACTCGCCACTACTGTTACTACAACTGTTCGTGTTCGCTATGCCGTTGCTGACGACGGCTTAGCGCGGGGCGGCGAGCGGTGAGAACAAATGTACTAAAATGTTGAATGACGTTATAGACGCCGGATATTTGCGAATTTGGAGGGGCGCGCGCCGGGACGTGCGGAGAGAACTAGCCATCACTTGCTCAGCGTAGAAGAAACGACGTGGTCGAAGAATTTTCATTTCCAAAAACGCTTGGCACAAAGTAAAATAGATCTGAATTTGTTGGTTCTTGAAAATAAATATTCATCTAACTGCCCATTGATTGGTTAACAAACACATTTTTTTATATTATTACGCTGTAAACAAACAAGCACGCAAAAGGAATAGGTATTTATTGAGCAAGGAGACTACAAAGTGAAACATTTATAGATTCCAATCTACGTACATTTTTCAAGAAGATTAGGTACTTATTTTAGAAATCACCACAAGGTTGTTACAAATTTATAAAATGAAGCCAATAATTTCTCGTTACGAGTATTATCTTGATATGAAATCCGCAAATAGATTTTGCGAAGGAATGTACGTGATCGTAATTGACAAAATATTAAAAGCGAGTCATATTTTATATTTCTGTTTTGAATATTTCATTTCAAAATTAAATTGAACGTGTATTTTTATCGTGACGTGAAAACTGGATAATTCAATAATATCATAATCGTTGAATCATCAACAAAAAAAATCAATTTCAAAATATTTTTATTTGATTTTTGTTGAGTTTCTTGCGGCACTTGTTCTACATTCTCGAAGTGCTGGTAGGATTAAAATATTTTTTTGACGTGCTAAAAGCAATTGTAATTCTACCTACTTGCAAAATAAATGCTTAACTTAATATGCTCAGTGCCATAGATTTAGTATATACTAGCGTACAATGGTTTGATTAAGGCAAGACCAAAAACAAAATACACTAGTGTGCGTGTAATGTACACATGTGTGCAAGCAAGATATATAATTTTGTGGATTTTATTTTTTGTTTGAGTTACATCCAGGCACTGCACAGGTAACCATATTTAATCACGTCTAATTAACACCAAAACTACACTTAAAAACCACAAATTTTGTAAAAATAAGTGGGATTTGTTATTAACACGACTGACGTCAGGCCGACACAGGCCGATAGCGTGTATAGGAAGAATGGTCTCACCTATCTATCTTGCTCTAACAAACGCGTATGCTATGATCTATCTCTTTTGCATTGCCAATCTAACGCTAGTACGTAATAAATCTATGCTCAGCGCTATGTTAAAGTCGAAACCGATACATTTGTGTATCGAAAACGATACACATGGCGTCGAACCGGTTAATAATTGCTTGTTTTCATTTTAGAGTTTGACAAACAGCAGGAATCTGGCCACAGAATCTTATGGGGAGAGATAATGTTCCTGATTTACTGTTCGTATTTTTAAACTCAACAAAATCATTGAACATTGAAAGGATTAACATGTAGGTACTTATTTATTTTTCTCTATTATTTATCCTATGTCACACGACTCAGAGGTGTTACGTGGGCTTTTTCTCATTTTTCAGCCGCCACCGTTGGGAGAAAATTCAGCTATTTTCGGTGCTCAATTTATCTTTCGTTCACAAATAAAGATTGACGGTTTACGTGTAACTTTGATAGAGTTTTCAAGTCAAACATTGTCGTTGCAGTAAAGTTCTTAGAACAAATAATTATTTGGAGTGTGTCTAAAGGTAGTATAAAAAACTCATCAGCATCGTATCAGTCCATAATCATCCCACTGCAGGGATATTCTCCCTCTTCAATCGAAGTGATTGGGGCGCACTCTGCCACGCTGCTCCAATACGGATTGGCGGAGGCCAGTGTCTTCAAGCCGCTTGAGGGCCTCAGACTTTCATACAGCATTTTTAAGAGGTAGGGCACAGCGGATAATGCTCTCAAATCAGATCAGCCCGTCTGGGGAAGGACCTCCACCTTACAGAAGATCGTAGCCAAATAGTATTGGTCTCGGTCATGTTGTGTTCCTACGGTGAGTAAGGTCTCCAGAGCTCCACTTTTAGGGGGTTGGGAGGGTTGGCAACGCGTAAGTGATACCCCGGTATTGCAAGCGTCTATAGGCTACGGTGATGCTTACCATCAGGCGGGCCGTATGCTTCTTTGCAACTTTGTGGTAAAAAAAAAACAGCAGCCGGGACCGACGGCTTTACGACTGTTGTAATGGTAGCGAATTATTTTATGTGACGTGTTGCAGTGCGAATCCGATAGTTCATACCAACTAGATGGCGCCACTACGCGCTGCTACTTAACGCAGCTTACAGAAATGAAAAATTTCGCCATCTAGCTTAGTTGGTAACTTGGAAGAGCATTCGGTCGGATTTCGTGAGGACGGATCTCGTATTTTCTACATAATATTACAATAACATCGTTATACACATATTTCTACGAGTAGTCACCAAGATAAGATATTTATTGTAATCACGCTGTATTTCACTTAAATGTCTAAAATTAAAATAATAAGCAACCATTTACAACGCAACATCAAAAGCTTCTTAAAGACGTTTCATTACGCACAATCTTTGGTCTCCAACACCTTTGATTCAAATGGCTAATGATAGAGGGAGATAGAAAGATTTCTAAAACTTCCTATTCATAACTAAGCCATGACATTTCAGAATATAGGAGCCCAGAGTATCTTCAATTGAAATGCGATTTAGAGCATACTCTACTTGACACTCTGAACTGAACTACTTCGCTCTATAAGTGCAGGTCAGTGATTTTATATCACCTGATGATTCGTAATAAGGATCCGTACACGTACTGAGATTTTGCAGCATTGCTCGCGGTGCACATGCTCAATTGGACACCACTGCTTATGTCGCTCGCTCGCAACTTAGATCGAAAATAGACATTTGATAAAATTATATTGTACTAGCGAAACCTGCGCAACTGCGTTTGCGTGTATCGTTTTCACGTGGGATTTTTCCGGAATGTACCCATAATATTGAGTACGCTCTAGTCACCTTCGATTGAAAGGAGTAACCCGTAAAGCCCACCATTCACTACACGAACCCGCAACCCGGACCCGACCGCGGACCAATCCCGCGTTGCCCATACACTGCACGAACCCTCCACTCGAAGTATGGCATGTGGGGTTCGACAGGCGCTCGCGGCTCGCAACCGCCGACCTGCGAGCCCGACGCCAACCCATTTGACAGTCTGGCGAACCGGTTCGTCGCTTCCATACACAGGCGGATTAGTCCGATGGCCGACCAATCCGCCGGACCAATCTGCGTGTGAATGGTGGGCTTATCCCTGCAGTGGGATGATTATGGGTTGATATGATATGATGATGATACATAAAAACCTTCCTCTTCGATCACTCTATCTATTTAAAAACCGCATCAAAATCCTTTGCGTAGTTTTAAAGATCTATGCATACATAGGAACAGACAGACTTAATTTTATATTATGTAAAGATAAAGAAAATAAGATTAAAACATATAAACATATCGCCGAGCTAAGATATTCCTGTGATGTTTATATGTGTTTTTTTTAATATACCACAAAGGTGGCAAACTAGCATACAGTCGGCCTGATGGTAAGCCGTCACCGTAGCTTAAAGACGCTTGCAATACCAGGGGGTATCACTCACGCGTTGCCAAACCCTCCCAAACTTCCCAAGTGGAGCTCTATGGAGACCTTACTCACAGTAGGAATACAACATGGCCGAGACCAATGTTATTTGGGTACGATCTTCTGTAAGGTGCAGGTCCTTCCCCAGACGGGCTGCTCCGATTTGATCGAATTATCCGCTGTGCTCTAACTCTCTGGAATTAAAATTGAAATGCGTTTCAGAAATTGACTGTAAAATCACTTCATCCACGATAAAGTTTAAGAGAGGTAGGGCACAGCGGATAATCCGCTCCGTATCTTTTGCAGACCCTTTTTTTCCGAAAAGGTGTCAAAACATAACTTCCCTTTACGTCCCACAAAAGCGTAAACAAGCGATAAAGGCAAGTTACGGAGGTTTGTGTTACATTAGGAATGTCGTCAGTTGCAATTTTCCTTAATTAAAAGGGTAGAAATACGTAACTTTATTTTGGCGGTGACCCTTGATAGCAGGCTTTATACCTGATGAAAAACTTACTATGATGAAAAAAGAATTAGTTTTCTCCTCCTCCTTTTTTTATTTTTTATACCATACAGGTGGCAAACAAGCATACGGTCGGCCTGATGGTAAGCCGTCACCGTAGCCTAGAGACGTAAGCAATACCGGGGGTATCACTCACGCGTTGCCAACCCTCCCAACCCCCCCAAGTGGAGCTCTGGAGACCTTGCTCACCGTAGGAATACAACATGGCCGAGACCAATGCTGTTTAGCTACGGTCTTCTTCTTACGAGGAGGTCCTTCCCCAGACGGGCTGCTCCGATTTGAGCGGATTATCCGCTGTGCCCTACCTCTCTTCAACTATCTCATTGGCGCATACGACGCCGGCCTGCCACCCAGTCCCGGGTTCAAATCCCGGTCGGGTCATGATGAGAAACGAACTTTTTCGGATTGACCTCGGGTCTTGGATGTTTATCTATATTGGATGTTAGTATCCCATAACACAAGTTTCGAACTTACTTTGGGGCTAGCTCAATCTGTGTGATTTGTCCCTATATATTTATTTATTTGCTAGCTTCTGCCCGCAGCTTCGTCTGCGTGGCCTATTTTTGAAAAATCCTTTTTTAATACACCCCTAGACGTTGTAAGGAACCTGCAGTCCAAATTTGGAATCTCTAGACCAAGCGGTTTGGGCTATATAGTTAAGTCATTCAGTCAGTCAGGACTTTGAATTTTATATAGATATTTATTTCTCTAGTCATAGTACTAGTATTTGTGTAAATCTACTCTATATAAGCTACTACCATTTCCGTTCAGTTTACCAAATGAACATGAAGAACGCATCGTAGCAATTCTCTAGTACAACTCACCTGCTGCGCTGCACTTTACACACATGAGACACATACAAATAGATTGCAAATATTATACACACATAGATATAATTTTTTTGTATAATTATGATAAATTATTAATAAATTCTCTTCACTTCGGATTGCTGTTTCAATCAACACCTAATGTGGTGTACCTCTCGCTGTGGCCAAGACACACTTAGCTGTCAGTACGATCGGTTGCATGAGTCTGTGCAACTGGCAGTGAGAGGACACTATGGTAGCTCAGTAAGGTCGTCAGGGGAAACCCTGCGTCTTTTTACAATCTCGAAAACAAAAGCAAAATGACCACTGTTTTAAGAAACCATTTCGAATCAAAAGGAAAATGACCACTGTTTAAAGGAACCATTTCGAAAATAAAAGCAAAATGACCAGCCGTAAAAGAAACCATTTTGAAAACAAAAGCAAAATGTCTAGAAAATATTCCTAAAACGGCAGCCAACAGGTAATATGTAACTAAGTAATGACCTATCCATCGGACATTGTCCAATAATACTGACGATCCAATAAACTGGACAGTCTGACACGAGCCGGGCCTAATAACTCCGCCTTCAATTACACCGTTGATTGATAGATAAATTGACTTGTCCCGACTCGGCATTTTCCGTTAGGCGTTTAGGTAACTTTTAGTGTTTTTTTTAAACAGCCAATTATTAAACTATTGTGGCAAATCGAACTCTTTTTGAACCTATACAACTTTATATTTTTGTGAAACCCGCGCGCGCAACTTCGTTTTCCGTGGGAATTTTGAAAAATCCTTTCTACCTACGTCATACAAAGATCGCACCTTCAAAGTTTCAGTTCTCTACGATCAGCGGTTTTTGCTGTGCGTTGGTTCTCAGTCAGTCGTTCAGGAGTTAGGACAAAGCATTTTATATCCTTCTTCTTGTCAGTCGTATGCTCTTGACAGATCTCCCGATAACGTCTCACCACCGTTCTCCATCAGTCTCTGGTGAAAGCTTGTCTTGCGCGTTCATTGAGAGGCTCCTGGGTCAGAGACTTGATCTGGTCGGTCCAGCGTATTTTATGTCCCACTTCCTACTAATATTATAAATCAAATCTATGTTTTATTTAAGGCCCACGGCGTATTTTAAACGCGCAGACGACGCGCAGATGACGCGCGTATACGCCCTTCAAGCGAGATTCGAACGCAACCTTGTAACCTAAGCACATGGAGCGATCGTGAACCGCGCGTCTACTGCGCGTATAGGTACGCGCAGATACAGCGGTAGACGCGCTGTAGTCGCTCGTACCTTCCGCGTTTTGAGCAGAGTCTCCTCGTCAGTCGGACAATGGCGTACCCCTCCCCTGCCCCTCCTCCGCCCCTTTGTACGCGCTTTAATCGAGTTTCGAACTCGCTTCACATCCGCGTTTGTATTGCGTTTTACGCGCGATCGCATCTTTACAAACGCAAATCGGGGCATTCCTGAAACGCGCGTCGTCTGCGCGTTTAAAATACGCCGCGTGCTAGGGCTCTAAGTCACATTTTTACCTGTCTTTCATAAAAAAATCTCTCACCTTTAATCACTTTATCTGATATATTGGTACAGGGTGTTTTTCTATGTATTATAATTATATATTTACAATAATATATACGTTGTCTGGTAACCATAACACAAGTAGATGTTGCCTAGCTTACCTTGGGATCAGTTGGCGCTGTGTGAATCGTGAAGTACTTATTTATAATTTACTAGCGAAACCCGCGCAACTTCGTTTGCGTATATCTCGCTTTCCCGTGGGAATTTTGAAAAATCCTTTCTTAGTGCTCCCCTACGTTATAAAAGGAACCCCTGTGCAAAATTTCAAGTTTCTAACCCTTATAGTTTAGGCCCTGCGTTGATAGTCAGTCAGTCAGCTTCTCCTTTTATATATATAGACTAGCTTCCGCCCGCGGCTTCGCCCGCGTGGCCTAGTAACAATTAGCATATCTTTCTTCAGAAACAAATTCCGGTCCGGCACGGCCCGGTACGGTACGGTTTCATCCGGTCCGATCAGGTCCGGTCCGATCAGGTCCGGTCGATCCGGTCCGGTCCGGTCCGATCGGTCCGGTCCTTATAAGGACCCTACATGACAAATTTGGCGTCCCCTCTCAACTTCGTTTGCGTATATCTCGCTTTCCCGTGGGAATTTTGAAAAGTCCTTTCTTAGTACATCCCTAGACGTCGTAAGGAACCTACATGCCAAATTTGGAATCTCTAGACGCAGCGGTTTTGGCTGTGCGTTGATACACCCTCGCAACTTCGTTTGCGTATATCTCGGTTTCCCGTAGGAATTTTGAAAAATCCTTTCTTATTACACCCCTAGACGTCGTAAGGAACCTACATTCCAAATTTGGAGTCTCTAGACCCACCGGTTTGGGCTGTGCGTTAATATATAGTTAAGTCAGTCAGTCAGGACTTTGAATTTTATATATATAGATGAAAAAAAAAACGGTCCGGTCCGGTTCGATCCGGTCCGGCACGGCCCGGTACGGTGCGGTTCCTTCCAGACCGATCAGGTCTGATACGTTCCGGTCCGGTCGGTCTGGACCTTATAAGGACCCTACATGTGAAATTTGGCATCTCTAGACCCAGCGGTTTGGGCTGTGCGTCCCCTCGCAATTTCGTATGCGTATATCTCGCTTTCCCGTGGGAGTTTTGAAAAATCCTTTCTTAGTACATCCCTAGACGTCGTAAGGAACCTACATGCCAAATTTGGAATCTCTAGACGCAGCGGTTTTGGCTGTGCGTTGATACATCCTCGCAACTTCGTTTGCGTATATCTCGGTTTCCCGTAGGAATTTTGAAAAATCCTTTCTTAGTACACCCTTAGACGTCGTAAGGAACCTACAGTCCAAATTTGGAGTCTCTAGACCCACCGGTTTGGGCTGTGCGTTGATATATAGTTAAGTCAGTCAGTCAGTCAGTCAGGACTTTGAATTTTATATATTTAGATGAAAAAAAAAACCGGTCCGGTCCGGTTCGATCCGGTCCGGCACGGCCCGGTACGGTGCGGTTCCTTCCAGACCGATCAGGTCTGATGCGTTCCGGTCCGGTCCGGTCCGTTCCGGTCCGGTCCGGTCCGGTCGGTCTGGACCTTATAAGGACCCTACATGACAAATTTGGCATCTCTAGACCCAGCGGTTTAGGCTGTGCGTCCCATCTCAACTTCGTTTGCGTATATCTCGCTTTCCCGTGGGAATTTTGAAAAATCCTATCTTAGTACATCCCTAGACGTCGTAAAGAACCTACATGCCAAATTTGGAATCTCTAGACGCAGCGGTTTTGGCTGTGCGTTGATACACCCTCGCAACTTCGTATGCGTATATCTCGGTTTCCCGTAGGAATTTTGAAAAATCCTTTCTTAGTACACCCCTAGACGTCGTAAGGAACCTACAGTCCAAATTTGGAGTCTCTAGACCCACCGGTTTGGGCTGTGCGTTGATATATAGTTAAGTCAGTCAGTCAGGACTTTGAATTTTATATAATTAATATTATAAGTTGATTGAGTGTCGAACAAACAAAAAGATATTTATAAATCTTGAATTATATTACACTACGGTGTGTAGGACATCTTAATGCAACCCAATAGTCCATATAGGACGTTTAACAAGTGGGTCATTTACCTAAACAGCTTATGTGAGTGCCTCGTGTTGTACAGAGAATAGGAATAGTCTTTCAAAATTGTATAGAAATCGTTTAGTAGTTAAACATGAACAATAAATGGAAGTTTTTTTTATGATAGAAGAGAGAACAAACGAGCAAGAGGGTGACCTGATGGTAAATTAATTCTTCGTGCTTCGGAGGGCTCGGCTGTTGTTGATGGATGACAGTCGTGATGAAACGCATCCAAACACTGACTAGGCTCGACGTTGCTTAACTTGTGTGCTCATTTTTGACCTCCATGGCGTAATGGTTACCGCGCCGGACCGCCACCCAGGAGGTCCCGGGTTCGAATCCCGGTCGGGTCATGATTAAAAACGAACTTTTTCTGATTGACCTCGGGTCTTGGATGTTTAGGTATATAAATATGTATTTGTTATAAAATATAGTATCGTTGAGTTAGTATCCCATAACACAAGTTTCGAACTTACTTTCGGGCTAGCTCAATCTGTGTGGTTTGCCAGAAAAAAATGCCTAGTTGTGGGACACTTTTCCTTACGATTTTAAAACAATGCAATTTCGTTATTATTATTATATTTAAATAATATAATTTCATATTTGTTTATAGATATAACAGTTCATTGTTCCTTCACATGTGTTTATTTTCATAGAACAAATAGTTTTATTTGGCTTAGCATTATTTCGCTTCGTATTATCGTAGTAAAATAACTCAAGATCTTGTAGAAAACCCTATGATATTTTGAAATACCATAGATAAATATTAAAATAGATGAAGCTTTCGTGTCCACACTCCCGGTTTGCGCCGGACAGTTATGTATGAAAGTTAGTATCGACATTCAACCAACTTATCATCATATCAACCCATAATCATCCCACTGCTGGGATACGGGTCTCCCTTCAATCGAAGGTGATTAGAGCGTACTCTGCCACGCTGCTCCAATGCGGATTGGCAGAGGCCGGTGTTTTCAAACCGCCCGCCCTAAGGCCACCGACTTGGCTTTACGACTGTCATCGATCGACAACAGCCGGGACCGATGGCTTAATGTACCCTCCGAAGCACGCAGAAGCTCGAGATAACGAAACCCATCCAAACGTTGGCTAGGGTCGACGTCGCTTAACTTGCGTGTTCATATTAGAGTGCGACACACAGCGACGCCATCGAGCTCCTCCAATCAGTGAGGAGCAATTAACTTATAATATTAATAAATTTTGGGGGAGGCCTATGTCCAGCAGTGGACTTCTTGTGGCTGAGATGATGATGATGATGATTAATAAATTATAAATTTACACAATTCTCACAGTACCACCTGGTCCAGGAGTAAGATGAACTAAACTTCCTTGTGTTATAGGTACCAGACAAGGGAGTGTCAGTGTGTTTTCAGTCTCGGACGGCTTGCTCCAGGCTACATTCCGCGCCCAGTCTAGTATGACAGTCTGTGAGTGCTTGTCCACTTAGCCGGCAGTACGCATGGCGCGTGCCCTCTACATGCGATAGAAATAAAGTCAGAAATCCTTACTAATCCTTACTTCCTTACTATTCCTTATTCCTTACTAATATTATAAATGAGAAAGTGAGTTTGTTTGTTTGTTATTCCTTCACGGCTTGAATAAGCAGCCGATCTTTATTAAAATTTGCATAGATATTGTTAAAGGTACAGAGCCCAACATAGGCTACTTTTTATCCCGTGAAAGTATGTCGTTCCAATGGGAAAATAATTTTTCTACTATAGAGGGCGCTGTATCAGCCAGCAGATGGCGCCGCAAGTCGCGCTATGGGTTGTTTTGTTGTCAAACGAGACCTATGCCATAAAATTAACGCGAGCGAAGCCGCGGGCAAAACCTAGTAGTATATACTTCTGACCTAAAAAAAGCCGCTGGATACAGGCCGCTGCTAATCGGCCAAAGCGTTTCTGGTGGTACACCAGTGGACTTTTAGTGGCTGAGATGAAGATTATTGTATCCAATAATATTAGACTTGCGCTATCTATTTTGTTTTATGTCTGTGACATGTTAGTAAGGCAATTTAATCCGTCTGGGGAATTTTGAGACATGTTACAGTTTAAAATACATTTTAAGTTTAAAATTTTGCGTTACAATAGTATGTATTTTAAATACAAAGAGCCAAATGTTACACATTCATTTTCTCATGTTTATAATAAAATTATATGGAAATAAGACGTAATATAGATTTTATTTGGATTTTTTTGGAAACTTTATGAATTAATGTTTTATTTGAAAACATTACAAATTACAATCTTAGTTAATATAAAATTAATTAAAACTAAACTAACAATAAAAAAATTAAACTAAATAAAATATAAACTCCTATGCAATTTGTTCATTAAAAAAAGAATAGGTTTTAGTGGGGCACCCATTTTTGGGTAAAGATCTTATCGTTTCCTAACATCTCATCATCATCATGTCAGCGACAAGAAGTCCACTGATAGACATAGGCTAGCAGCGGCTAGCAGCGGCCTGCATCCGGCAACTTCGTGCAATTTTCCTTAGGTCATCTGACTGACCGAGCCCTACGTAGAACTCAACGCTCTGCGCTCCAGTATATACATATTCAGATAGAAAAAATCTTCATTAAAATAACAACGAATTAACTCCCACCCACTTCATGATATTAAATAAAGTTGTAAATAGTTTGGATTCAAAAAAATATTTAGATATTTTTAACCATGTCAACAACAGCTGAGTGTAAATCGCATTTTGAAACATTCCTGTTCATTTTGTGGTTAGTTTCCAATTTATACATGATTTAGTTTATATTCAGATGATTTCAATATCGGGTTAAACGCACAAACGTATGTTTGACAGCGGTTTGGTTTCAATTACATCTTTGTCTAATCAAAGTATTAATATGATATCGAAATGTCTAATAGCCAGGCCACGATTTTTGGTTTAAACTACATTTTCTTAGAAAAGTCGACATTTGAACGGATCTCCCCGAGTGTTGCAGCGCACCACACAGTCGTGACACCACGCCGCCAACCGTGCCGTAGCCCAACAACGGTCTTCAGACGACCGCCTCGGCTGGGCAGCGAAAAGATCATAATTCCCCCAGCCCCGCCCTTCTAGGCGAATGAGGTGACAGTCAGTCATGTTTTTAGTCGGTATACTCCAAGTGGACTAGAGATCCCGGAGCCCGACATACCCCATGGGCATGCAGTAATTCATTTTGCTGACTTAACCCAAAAAATGGGGTGCCAACATTTAGCGGCCATTATATGGCGGTGAACGTCTAACGGCCAGGCCACTACTTTTGGCATAAGCTCGGTTTTCCTAGGACAGCAGCACCGTTATTTAGCGGCCCTAATTTAACGGTGAATGACATTACTAAAATGTTATCTATGGAAACACAATGGCACGGTTCGCTAGAAAGCGGTAATGGGCATTGTTACGTCATAAATGTATAGTCATTTGCTTGACGGCCGTCTTTTCGGGCCATGGCCGCCCCTTATATCTGGTCGCCCTAGGCCTTCATGGACCTTAGGGAAAAGCGCGTATTACACTACACGATATTGTAGTACAATACTAAGAATATAAGATAGTGCAATACTAAGAAGTGAGAAGTTGTAAGTGCTTCTCGCTTAGTCGTATTGCACCATCTCTTTTGTTAGACCTTGAATATCGTGTAGTGTAATATGTGCTTAAATTCACCACTGACTTCTATACCTATTCCTATCTGCCGTCACCACACGACCAATCAGTTTTTTCCTTTCCTAATATTCAAAATGTATGAGTTAAGATGAATTTTCGTATGATACAAAATAGTTTTTCATTCTTGACATCACTCAGAAAACGAAGCATTTTCGAGCAGCTCAAAATCATCCCTTATTTATGAATTAAGCAAAATGTTTGAAATTCAAATGAAATATTTCACAAATCAATTGAAAAATTCTCATAAATTTATATTATTTCAGTTAATTCGTAATATAAATTAGATAATAAGTATTTCGAATAATGTACATTTGGAGAATTTAATGTGATTTACAGTATTCAGTCCAGTGCAGCTCAAGCTAATATAAATTACACATTTATTTATTTACCGATGTATACATAAGTACCACTCCGAAATGGTGGTGTTTATCGTTTGCGTGTATTTTTTTATGCACAGTAGCGCCATCTATATCTTACTTTTGATCAAATCCTACGGGAATCGCGTACTTTTCGGGATAAAAAGTACCCTATGTGTTAATCCAAGGTGTCACCTACCTACATACCAAATATCATAAATATTGGCCCTGCCTTTTGACTGTGAAGAACAAACATACACAAAACTTTCGCCTTTATAATATTAGTAGAATTTATTTATTGAACGTCTAACGATAGCCTTATGTTCTGTTCACCCCATAAATAATTATACGCTTGACGCTCAGTCTAATAATTATAGCTGTCCATTAATTATGTTCTTGAATTCACAACCAATGACATGAACAAGATGTAGATTAGTTACTATAAAATTTTTTCGGACACTTCACTAGATCGAACTATGGAAAGAGCTATGTACGGTGTTTCTCTACGAGATGAAATCATAAATGGTCTGAGATCCGTAAAGACGAAAATAACCGAACGACCGAAGTGCCAGTGGGGAAGATACAAAGAACCGATGGCCGCTGGGGCAGGAAAGTTCTGGAGTACCAACCTTACTGAAAAACGGCGAAGGACGGCTTCCAAAGTAGTCAGACGACCTAGGGAAAGTCGCAGGAAGCCGCTGGATGCAGGCTAGCCAGCCGATTATACCGACAGCATTTGAGAGTGGCATATGTTCAGGGGGCCGATTCTCGTAACAAAAACCGATTCTATTTCGATTCAAACACACTCGCTGTCCCGTTCCATTCCTATTTTGTATGAGTGAGACAACGATTGAATTTGAATTGAAATAGAATCGGTTTTTGTTACGAAAATAGGGGGTCAGCAGCAGTGAACTTCTTGTGGCCAAGATTTTTGTTTTATTTGAGACTAGCTGCTGCCCGCGGTGTTTCTCACGTTTAATTTTATGCACAGCAGCGCATCTATGTCAGATTTTTGACCAAATCCAACGGAAATCACGCACTTTTCGCGATAAAAAGTACCCTATGTGTTAATCCAAGGTATCAGTAACCTACATACCAAATATCATAAAAATTGGTCCAGCCATTTGACCGTAAAGAAGTAACAAACAAACACACAAACTTTCGACATTAAATAAATAAATAAATAAATAAATATATAGGGACAATTCATACAGATTGAGCTAGCCCCAAAGTAAGTTCGAAACTTGTGTTATGGGATACTAACTCAACGATATTATATTTTTATAACAAATACATATTATATAGATAAACATCCAAGACCCGAGGCCAATCAGAAAAAGTTCGTTTTTCATCATGCACCCGACCGGGGATCGAACCCGGGACCTCCTGGGTGGCGGTCTGGCGTGGTAACCATTACGCCACGGAGGTCGTCGTAATGGTCGACATTATAATATTAGTAGTATCCTACAAACAAATTATATACTACAGGAGTTAATAAATAATATTAAACAACATGTTTGTGTACCACTATCTTTAAATTACTACTAGAAAGCATATCATGTGAATCAGAGTGACCATTATTTTTTTCATATCATGTGAATAAGACTGACAATATTTCTTTTATCTTTTCATCCCATGTGAATAAGACTTTTTTTATGCAACAAAGTTGGCAAACAAGCATACGGCTCGCCTGATGGTAAACATCACCGTAGCCTACAGACGCTTGCAAATTGAAGACTGACAATATTTTTTTTATCTTTTCATGCCATGTGAATTAGATTGACCATATTATCTTTTCATGTGCATCACATTGACCATCGGTATCCTAACTAATATTATAAATGAAAAAGTGAGTTTGTTTGTTTGTTATTCCTTCACGGCCTGACTAATCAGCCGATCATTATGAAAATTGTCAGGGATCCAGAGCCCAACATAGGCTAATACTTTTTATCCCGTGAAACTATGTCATTCCAATGGGACAATATTTTCTACTATAGAGGGCGCTGTATGGGATGGCCAACAGATGGCGCCACAAGTCGTGCTATGGGTTGTTTTGTTGTCAAACGAGAGCTATGTCATAAAATTTACCGCTGGGAAAAGCTAGTTTCTTTCATAATTTTGGCCATTTTCAAAAGTTGAAAAAAAAGTTGATGACGATAATCTTTTAATATTTCATTTCAAATAATGTATCTATATTTTCACAAGCAATTAGTCTCTGAAACCACAATGTTGCAGACATATTATATTACTATTTTAATGGTTAACGATTCTCGACTTTATCACCTATGTATTAAGAATACGAATATGAAATGTTATTTTTTCCAGTTTTAAAATAGTTCTGAGTGACACGCAGCATCTGCTATCACTTCGGGTCACTAGGCATTACGAAATGATGAATTCTTTAGCATTTGTCTAATATTAAAAAGAGTAAATATATTTTTTTGTATATTCTATATGGAGCGTACGCCCACATGTTACCAATATAGCTGGACACGGGTAAAGTATACAGTAGAGTCAACTAGCATACTACTCTACTATTCCAAGTACTCTACCAGTTTTAGTAGAGTAACGGCGTTTTTCCACTACTCCGGCATCCGATTTTATCGGTCCGGTAATTGCCATAAAACCGGATGCCGGAGTAGTGGAGAAGCGCGTATACTAAAGTATGAATTTCTAGGACACCATGAACGTCACTCGAGAAAATGCGAAAAGTGAAAGTGAGAAAATGAAAAAAAACTAATAAACTTAACTTAACTTATTACTCTACTAACCGTTTACATGGCTCTGTGTACGATAGAGTAGAGTAGACACCGGGGGTTTTTTATACAACACAGGTGGCAAACAAGCATACGGTCGAACTGATGGTAAGCCGTCACCGTAGCCTATAGACGTTTGCAATACCGGGGGTATCACTCACGCGTTGCCAACCCTCCCAACCCCCCCAAGTGGAGCTCTAGAGACCTTACTCACTGTAGGAACACAACATGGCCGAGACCAATGCTATTTGGCTACGATCTTCTGTAAGGTGGAGGTCCTTCCAAAGACGGGCTGCTCCGATTTGAGCGGATTATCCGCTGTGGGCTACAAGGAAAGCGGTAGAGTAGCTTGCCCCCGATGCTAGCTGGTCTACTCTACCATATTTTAGTATTCTACTCTACCAATGCTGTCTACATTAGTATAGTTAGTGGGATGGTTAGTACTCTACCACGCTACTCTATCCTATACTCTACCCGTGTACAGCAGGCTTAAATTCTAGATCTATTCTCTCGCGAAGTTGAGCGTAAACGAGAGTGTGGACATGTGACAACGAAGTAGGATAGCCCATTCGTCCTACTTCGTCTCCACTTTACCTTTGTCTTCTAACTTCGTCCAACTTCACTTCACTCTGGTTAAATCATATCGTTTACTCTCTTAAAATAAACGATTTAATTTCATTGCAACTTCGCGAGACTGTAGCTGGAAATACAGATTAGCTATCAAGTTTGAGCATCCCAATTACGAAAACCTCCAAATTGGTTGAAATGAGACAATTTCACGGGAATAAAAAGTAGCATAATATGCTATGTCCTTCTATGTACCTGTGATAATACAAATTTAATAACATTGATCGAGTGCACAGTCGAGAATGCCAAAAAAAATCGAGAAACAAACATAAAAAAAGGTGCAGCGTTTCTGGTGCAAAACTGCCCAAAACGCTTGCCGTTTTGCCGCTCTGAATCTATGATTCTACAACTAGGTCTTCTTATGATTACCACAAATAATCTGTATGTGTCGCAAATCATAGTTCAGATCCTGCTGATTGGTGTCAAGTACTAATAACAGCGACATTCACATTGCACTAAGTCAATATTCCGACCCATTGTACTTGGCCCGAGATCTAGAAACAATCCTGTGATTTCAAATAAAATTTGATAACAAATAAACATGAATCGATCGTAAATCACTTTACTCTTATGTAACTCATGATATTGCGTTACCAATGTATGTATCTAGTTCAAACACCATCATTGAATTTCACTGGAAATCCTGTGCCAAGTATTGTGAAAAGAGATATTAGTACTAGTAGAGATAAAAAACGAGTTTTTCGTGGCCAACAGAAAAATATTAAATTTTGCAAGTGCATACACACTTAACCTCTAACATCTGACCACCATCTGTCATTTCTTATTCAAACAAGCACACCTGCCTGTTGGTAAGCATCACCGTAGCCTATAGACGCTTGCAATACCAGGGGTATCACTCACGCGTTGCCAACCCTCCCAATCCCGCCATGTGGAGCTCTGGAGACCTTACTCACTGTAGGAACACAACATGGCCGAGACTAATGCTATTTGGCTACGATCTTCTGTAAGGTGGAGGTCCTTCCCCAGACGATTATCCGCTGTGCCGGCCTGTGCACTACCCTCTTAAAAGTAGTACAGTCGACATAGTAATGGGTTGACCCCTGTATATATTATAAAAGATTTCTAAATATTGCCTGAAGGGATTTACTAGAAAATTAGTAATTATTATGTAATTGCACAATATGAATACTATTGAGAAATAAATTTTCAAGTTCCCACACGGCTAAATGATATTTACTGGTCACCTCTTGCATTGGACTGTAGGTACGTATAGAATTACAAAACCAGTTTGGGCCTCCTTAACTCATTATAAAAAAGTTACTCGACGCTTAATTATACTGAAAATTCGACGCGTTCTAATGTTTTTCTTTCCTGACTCCATTTTGTCTAAACTAATTTATTTCCCGTCTTTCTCGCGTTTCCGAAGGGATGTTTAATTTATTAAGAAGCCTGTTGGGAGCTTTAATTACTTAATAATAGTAGCAAGTTGTTTTTGACAATTTTGACCTATATTACCCGCTCACAAGATTTTGATCTATTTAAATATTTATTTTGATTAAGTTTATTTTAATGTTACCATAGAAATAATTTTGTTTGTTTTATATTCTTCCTATTTTAATTTTAACACTTCTTAATATTTACACTCTGTACTGTCAGTATTGGAGAGAAATAAAAAGGATTTGTTTTGTTTGTTATTTTATTTAATCAGCGCATATAAAGAATGTCGTGTGCAAAGGTTATCAAATATTGTCAAAAACAAATTGCAAAAATTTCCTGTAATAAAATAATACTGAAATTTTATTGCAACGAGAATGAATATGGCGAGCAATTTTTTGGGTGTCACTGTTGGAACGATTAATCTCGTATATTCGATTAATACTTGTACAAAAATAGAAATACATTTTGATTAATGTGTTTGACGCCTAGCACGGTGTTGTACGCCCAAAGTGAAAGACGTAAACAATTTTTTCCGACATCAAACTATAATACCGGGTACAGACTACCGTAACCTAACGTGTTATGTGACAGAATTCACATAGTGTGGACGCCTTGCGCGCACGAACGCCACGAACCGATCACACTACGCGCACGAACCGAGCACACTACGCGCACGAACCGAGCATTCAACTCGTGCTCGCCGCGATCGATGGAGGAAGAGAACATAGCGCTGCGTCCACACTATAAAATGCTCTTTTCATGCTACATTACATGTAACGTTACAGCAGTCTGTACCCGGTATAAGTGTTAGTTTTTCACTAAAGATATCGTATAATTTTAATACGTGTTCTTAATTAGATTATAGCTCTATACAAACACAAATTCTATTCAAAATAAAAAGCAGCGCAATTTAATTGATGGTACTATTCAATAAAATAAAATCAAAATCACTGTGTATTTACCAAGTTTCATAATATGCTAACATTTTACAAATGTTATCGAATTTAAACAAATTCTATCTCTTGAATGGCTTTTAAAAAGACTCTGTTGAATGACTTTTAAAACAGGATTGGCTTTAAAAAAATTATGTTGAGTTTCTTGCGGAAATTCTCAACAGGCCATTCATGTCGAAAAAAATGCCAGGCAAAGTATTTTCTGTAAATCTACTCTTACAAAATATTTTTTGTAAGCATCATTGGCTACGATCTACTGTAAGGTGGAGGTCCTTCCCCAGACGGGCTGCTCCCATTTGAGCGGATTATCCGCTGTGCCCAACCTTTCTAGAAGTAACAAACATACACATAGGATCTCCAGAGCTCCACTTGGGGGGATTGGGAGAGTTGGCAACGCGTGAGTGATACCCCAGGTATTGCAAGCGTCTATAGGCTGCGGTGACGGCTTACCATCAGGCCGGCCGTATGCTTGTTTGCCACCCTTGTGGTATATAAAAAAATACATAACTTTTGCCTTCGATATATTTTTATAATATATAGAAAACAGACTCAAGAACGAACACAAAATGCTATCACAAATTAGTAGAGTAGTTTTTAGTAAAATTTTCGCTACCAGTTGGCGCTACTATATATAATATGGTGTAACAAAATCAACTGTAAAGATTTTAGGGGGTGATTCTACTCTTCAATACAAACAATATTTACTATGAGACCAACTTCGAAATCACGAAAAAAACAGCTCTTTCATACATTTGTATCGAGTAGTATGAATATTTTCTATGGAACAGCTGATTTCACTTCCAACGCACCACTAGACTGTGGAAATAAATTATGATAGTAGATTAAAGCAGTTTGTGTACTTTGTTTTTTTTAGAGGGTAAGCCTTTGACATGGAGGCGGTTGCTAACCTTGGTTATTGATATTTCCAGTTTGCTTTTACGCCTTTGTTAAGTTTTGATCTCAGATTACAAAACAGATATTCCGCAAATAGTTTTAATATCATTATTTTCATACGGATAACGTTTCTTAAAAGAAAGGCTTTTACAACAATTTACGATACGCGTACTTGTGTTTTGAGACACTTTTTGCAGTTTAAAAAACCATATTTTGGTATTTTATTCTGTACAACATGTTGAGTCATGTTGTGTTCCGTGAATAAGAGCTTCAATAAAAAAAATATTTTCTCTACAAAAACAATGCATTACAAAAAATTTGCATGGTTTACACATGTACTTAATTGTGGCGCAGTGGTGCCCATGATAGATTTCTGAAGAACCTGTATTACGGGTCAACACATTTACTTAAAGTGTTTAGAATTACTGACTAATATTGTACCATCACAGTACATACCCTTAAGGTGCTGATTGAGCATTCACTTGTAATGAGCATTCTTGCGAATGTTACATCACAGAAAAATTACGAGAACATTTTAGCGAGCATTCTATCGAGCATTCTGGCGAGCATTCTAGATTCAGATTAGTTTGCCACCATCTTCTGTTCGCTAGAATGCTCATGATGTTTGTAGCAATATTTGGCTCTATGCTCGGCTCGGCTCGTGGCTTGGCTCGTTGATCAGTTCGACAAATATAAAAACGGCGAATGCTCGATATTCTGTTCTCACGCAAATAAATATCTTTAAAAAAAAAGAGGAAGTAGAAAGTAGGATGAGTAATTAAGCTTCTACGTATCAAATTAATTACCATGATAAGTATTTTAAGTTCTTTATTTTTTTACCTTTAAAACTCAATCATAATAATTCTATTCGTTTTTTTATTCATTTCAAGTTGATTCACACAAAAATACATACTCGTAAGTGGTAATTTGTACAACTGTGGGAAGAATGACATTGTAATTAAAATGTCGTTTGTGTTCCCACAAGTACGTATCATTATTGGTGCAATGTCACTGGCATGCGCTAGGGTTGTCAATTTTTTATTTAATTTCATCATCTCAGCTACAAGAAGTCCACTGCTGGACATAGCTCCAATACGACTTGCTGGCAGCGGCCTGCATCCAGCGGCTACAAATTAATCTTCTTCTTTTCGTGTCAGCGACTCGAACAAAATAAAATTCCTACACCCTACTGGCAAGATGTTCAGCCAGTAAGATGGCATTATCCGTGGCCTTCCACAAATCTGTTAAGGCACAGACAGTAGGACAACCCGGGCAACATTGAGGATGACTAATTGTCTGCGGAGCACCAGTGTTGCACAAGTCACAGGCAATGTCGGATGATTCTCCTATGAAACCCCATTTTCTAAGGTTGTACCTACTGCGGCCCACTTGCGACCGTAAGCGGTTGAGGGACTTCTATACAGTCCAAGGGAGGCTGGGCCTGGGAGGAGGTGCTCAGATGATTCCGAGCAGTGCTGGGGGAACAGGATGCCTTTCACGCCAAAGTCGTTAATCCAAACTTAATTAATCCATTCCATTTAATTTATTTATGTTCAAATAGGCCTTTCAAATTGTCACTTTTTCCTACCACTAGTTCAGACGGCAGAATCTTACTCAAGTACTCAAAGAAACTAATCAAGAACTGTCAAAAAACTTAGCACTTGCCCTTTAAATACATAATAAATATAACTTATTTATGTATCTTTAAATGTACTAAGTACTTAGACATAATACAAAAGTACTAATACTAAAGCGGCATTTAAGTTGTCAATTCCTTTATCCAAAATGATTGTGATATACAAGAACCATTTTGAAAGAGCAAGTACGAAGTTTCTTATCAGCTCTTCTTAGTACAAATCTGCAGTCTAAACCGGTGGTACGATAAGAGCTTGTAATAGGCCCATTTAAATAAAAATATTTTGTATTAATATTTATATTAGTTGTGTGTATAAACAAGGCGGTCTTTTTGCTGGCAGTAATCTTTTTAGGTCGTTTTTGTGATGACGTAAATAATGTTTTGACAGCCCTATCATCTTCGTCAATGTGTGACAATTGGAAGCCGGCCCCGCTTCCGCGGTGTTCGTAAATAATTCTAAGGTTTATAGGTCACTGCCTGAAGTAAGTGTACCAGATATATTTTTAGTTTAAAACACAACAAAAACTAATAGAATTGAAGAGACTTGGTGACCTGTAATATGACTGTAATACAGTTTTCTTGACCTACCACGGGCACTAGTTTCTTTAAATGGCTTAGCGAATGGTGCATGTATCACTAAAATGTATATTAATTAGTTTTAAACCTTTTCTGTGAGATAAATAAATAAAATGACCCATTTTTATTATCTATCATTACTTTGCAGTATCTATTTCAAATAACAAAATTAAAAAAAAGTTTTATAACGAAATTCCCACGGGAATGTGGGATACACACCAAATGGTGTGGCGCGGATTTCGCTAGTACATAATAAGCAGGAATATTGGTCAGTACATGGATTTTATCTACTAAATTTATTATGTTTACGTTGCTTTTGTTGTTGTACAAAATTGGATACAGAAATAGCATACCCGTTTCATATTATAATTTGAAATTTCAGTTCTGGTTTGTTGGCAACCCTAACGAATTTTTGATATAGCAACACATATTCTTTTGATCCTTGCTAAAATTTAAGATTTTATATAATGGAAACGAAACAAACATTAAAAATTAAACTGAAAATAATAAATAAGTTTTGCTTAAGTAATTTTTATTCTTAGTTTACGAAACCAAGTTGAAGATTTAAAGATTTAAAACGTTTAATTCAGCTTTCTCTGGTTAATAATGTTTGATTAATCTACTCAGCAAGCTACTTCGAAAACAAAAACAAAATGCTGGGAAAAGAAAAACCAGTTACGGCCTTATTTGTTTTTAAAAATTAAAGACCTAATAAATTTATATTAACCCCAAAATGTGAGAACTTTCGAGTTTTCCTGAAGCTATAAATACATGAAGTAAGGACCTTTTACCAATGAGAAACTCACACACGTACAAACTTTTTTTAGATCTACTTTGTTATAAAGGCCAAGTCTCTATTGCAGGAAAGGCAATTTGGCGGTGAGAGCCCTACGCTCCAGCAACAGTCCGGTGTCTCAGAAGAGGGTGTTAGCACACCCGAACCTGAACATAACAATTAATAATAATAAAATAAAAAATAAGAAAAAAAAACAGGAAAGGCAAAATAAAATTGTTTATTTATAGAGCCTTCACGAGAACTTTCTAGTCAAAGCATAGCGCCTCATATTAATTAGTTATTAATTATAATTTATGATAAAACTGCTCTATGAACTGCCCCTATTTCGTAAATAAAGCTAAATTATCTATAATATTTAATTCAATCGTTCATTAGCAAGATTAAGTGTACAATGTAGGTTATAAATTAAATATGCCCTTTGAGCTTAATCACCTTTTCCAGGTATCGCAAAAACGGCGTCCGTACTTTACATACATTTTTAATATTAGAACTTTTCGTCATATAAACATTACATTTTTTGAAGTGAAAACTTCACTTTTTCAGATGGGTAAAAAATGTTAAACTCTCGTCAGATCTGTAGCTTGCGTAAAAGCGTAAGATTCCCTAACCATTCCAAAATATTCAAAAATGCACAACGTTGATCTTTAAATTTTCACTTCTGCCGGCACTCCTCGAGTGCAACCCGTCCTTTTTTAGGGTTCCGTCTTATTTAAGATTTACTTTGTTGTAAAGGCAAAGTCTCTATTGCAAGAAAAGGCAAAATGAAATTGTTTATTTATAAAGCCTTCACGGGAACTTTCTAGTCAAAGCATACCCGCTTCATATTAATTAGTTATTAATTATAATTTAAGATAAACTGCTCTATAAACAGCCACTATTCCGTAAATAAAGCAACATTATCTATAATATTGAATTCAATCGTTCATTAGCAAGATTAAGTGTACAATGTAGGTCATAAATTAAATATGCCCTCTGAACTTAATCACCCTTTCCAGGTATGAACTTTTTGTCATATAAACACAATTAGGTCATTACGTTTAGTCATTAAATATTTTTTTTTATATTTTTTTTACATTAAATACTTTTTCATTGATATGACTGACGAATCAACGCACAGCCGCAGATCGTAGAGACCTTCTTTGTTTGACGTAGGCATCCGATTAGATAGATTTCCCATTTTCACAGGAAAGTAGGATATACTCAGATGAAGTTTTACTAGTATTAAGAGATAAAAACCAAAAGTATTTATATATCATTTGTTAAATTATCGTTTTTAAAAACACACCGTACGTTCGACAAACGTTAGTCTATACTCGGCCTACCGTGAAATAACAAATAAATTACTACCGGGTTCATTCAAGAGGGCTTGTTATTCATACGAGTATTTTACATGAAGTAGCGAAAACACTCGTGACGTCATTAATATGATAAAGAGTACGCACTTAATGGGCATATATGTGCATAATTTAAAATATAAATTGTTTATTCAGAGTCCAGGTCAATATATAGAAGCTCGATGGCGCCGTCGTGTGTCGCACTCTAAAATGAATATGCAAGTTAAACAACGACAGTCCTAGCCAGTGTTTAGATAGGTTCGTTATCTAGAGCTTCTCCGTGCTTCTGAGAGTTGGTTAAGCCGTCAAAGATTTTTATACTAATAATGTAAACTTCGTAATTACATATTACAATGTGAATACCTACTATTGCTAAATAAGAAATCTAATAAATCCCTTCACGCATTTAGAAAGAAGGTAAGGTTACTGCCGACGCGCTACCGACCGGGCTGTAATATAAATTTATAGCAAAACTCCCAGTTCTGAGGGTTTATAATATTGCATTTTTGTTACATTTTAAGAGAGGTAGGGCACAGTGGATAATCCGCTCAAATCGGAGCGTCCCGTCTGGGGAAGGACCTCCACTTTACAGAAGATCGTAGCCAAACAGCATTGGCCTTGGCCATGATGTTCCACTGATGAGGCTCCACTTTTTACAGGGTCGGCAACGCGTGAGGAGGTACCCCCGGTATGGCAAGCGTTCATAGGCTACGGTGTCTGCTTACCATCAGGCGGACCGTATGCTTGTTTGCCACCTTAGTGGTATAAAAAATAAAATAAACAGTACGATGTTGTATCCTGGTAAATATACGCTTACAATAAGACCGAATTAAGATTTAGGGCCAAAATTTATCTTTAGTCCATTAATTACTCCGATTGTTCTATTTGGAAGGGGTTTGGCTCAATGGGTTGGGGCTAAATTTACTTAGGAGACCTAATTTTACTTAAAGCCTAAAACGATATTCTTCATTACCCGGTACTTCCTTACTTAAGTTAGGCTATTTCACTAATAGGGGATGCCAAAAAGCACAGCTGGCGTATGGCACAAGATCGGAACTGATGGAGTGGAAATGGTGACTGCTCTCCATCTGGTACAAGATCGAAACAGATGGAGGGAAACGATAACTAAGTCACGTCGAAGTCACTATTCTCATTCAAAGTCGAATATTTTTATTAAAATAAGCCTATTAGAGGCTTTTTCGAATCGTCACCATTTTATTCCGGCAGATTAGTAGTAAAGGCCCTTATCGACGAGCGAGTAAAACCGGCTTTTATGGCTCGGCGGTAAAGCTCGCCGGTGTATCACTGCAAAACCGCGGTTTTAAACACCGACGAGTCTAGCTCGCGGCTCGTCATGTTTGCTATATTTTTTACTACAAAGCTTCAGACACGGAACAAGACATGTTACCTCTCTCATTCAGGCGCGACGTTTTGCTCGCTAGTCGATCAGCACTAACGAGCCGCGAGTAAAACCATCGTTCTTTAAAACCGCGGTATAGGCTCATACGTCGATCAGGGCCTTAAGAAGAAATGACAGGAAACTTGGAACTTGCTCTTTTAAAATGCTACTATTAACCATAAAAGGTGACCGATTATGGAGGAGGACTTCAAAACTTATAATTTACTAGCTGACCCGTGCCCACTTCGTTGGGCATAATGTTAAAAGCCTTTTTATTTTTTGGTTTTTCATATAACCTATGACACTCAGCAATAATGTGGCTTTCTATTGGTGAAAGAATTTTTAAAATCGGTTCAGTAGATCCCGAGATTACCCGTTACAATTTAACAAATACACAAACTTTACCTCTTTATAATATTAGTATAGATTTACACTACATCTAAATTATTCATGTTTAAAGCTAAACTTGCACTAACTCTATTATATCCCGCTAGTTAATTTTAACTAAGGAGGTTGTTATAAATTATGCTCTTTAAAACTTATAACGAAGTTCCATAAGACTGTAATAGTTTAGGAACAGATACCCTCAACGACATTGGATCTAATCTCAAGGGGATCATATTTTAATAATTTTAGGTCACGTGGCGCAGTCGGTAGGATATCGCTAGTTAGTCATGGTCAGGGTTTACTGTTGAATCCTTACTAATGTTATAAATATGAAAGTTTTTGAAGATGTATGGATGGTTGTTACATATATTAACACATAGAAGTTTGGATTAACACTTATAATAGTTTTTTATTTTTCGTCTGGAAAGGCAGCAAGTATTTTTTTTGTTAGGGATCTGCTAAGTATTCTTAAGTTCCTTCTTGAGTACGATTTTGTTTCTCGTTCGGTGTTAAAATGATCACACCTCCTGAGTGTAATACATGCTTATATTATTATTAGCGGATCAAAAGAGAACAATAAATTCTCCCGTTTTATTATTTCCTATCTTCCAATTTCCTATTTTCTCTAAATTATTTTTCCTTACTTTCTTCTTTCTCTCATACTTTCCGTCACACTATTTATTTCATACAACAATCTATCTTTGTATACTTTTTTTGGGCCTGGTATTAACTAAATTTTGTATGAAAAACGGAACACAACCGGCTATATCATAATTAAGTTATCATAATATTGTATTGTCATCTGATTTACAGTTTTGTGCAAAATTTCAGCTCAATCGGTCTTCGGGAAGTGGTTCAAATTTTCGTTCCAAGATTCCACCCTTACATACATACATACATACTTACATACATACAGTGCAAGTTAAATAAGTCTTTAAAAGATGCTTAACGTTAGGAATTTTGTTTTATAAGACATGAATACTTTATAAGAAATATCTTAGAAGGAAACATAGAAGAGGAAGTGGAAGCCCGAGAAGAACTTACAGAAGGAAATAAAGAAGAGGAAGGGCAAGAAGAACTTACATGAATCAAGCGAAGGAAAAGGCAGACGTCGTGTCTTGTAGAGGTGAAAGAACTGGCACAAGACAGAGATAAATAGAAGTTGCAGACACCGAAAAGAGTGAGATTGTTTGTCTTTTTCGGACACTGATTTTCCCTAAATTGATGGACTTGTGACCTTTATGCCAAAATTAATCTTCAATATACATTTCCTTTCTTATTTTCAAGACACGTGACATATCTATAACAAGATGTCATCTCCAATTCAACGTGAATTTTCCATTAGAACAATATAAAAGGTATCGGACAACGAATACATAAATATATCAGCACTATCCAGCTGATGTAAACAGGTATACAAAACACTATATTTTATTTATGTATCAGAATCAATACAAAATGTTTGAGGGTATGAACAAACTACGCGTTTAATACATCTTTGCAAGTCTACTGAATATTTAAGAGCAGCGCTCTCGTCGGTGTATTAGTCTCTATTTTTCTCTACCTTGTGCCAACTTCAACTCTATATAAGAAACCATGCCTGCCTTTCCTTCACCTGAGCCATGTTAGTCTGCCATCAGACGGACTGCATCGCGCCAACTTCACGCGGTTGGTGTATGAATTCAACTGCATGCAGTTGTACGTTCGACTTCGTGCAGTCATGATATCAACTCCACGCGGTAGTAGTCTGTAAGTTTTATGTTTGATGTATCTTATTGTTTATTGAAAATAAAATATATTCTATCTATCTATATAAAATTCTAAGTCCTGACAGACTGACTGACTTAACTATATATCAACGCACAGCCCAAACCGCTGGGTCTAGAGATTCCAAATTTGGAATGTATGTTCCTTACGACGTCTAGGGGTGTACTAAGAAAGGATTTTTTTAAATTCCCACGGGAAACCGAGATATACGCAAGCGAAGTTGCGAGGGTTTTACTAGTTATTATATTTCGCTCTGGTTCGGCAGTATCTTTACAGCATACTTTTATTATGATAATCTATTATGATTTATGGATTACATCCGCGAATGATCACATGGTACCGGCTGTACCGTGTATATTTTCGTACCGTAAGTACATTGTATGAATTGAATGTTTTCAAACGACTGACGTACTTTCCCACTGACAGCCAGATTGTTCTATTACCTCGCAACACTACTTTCAAGATATTTATATGCTTTTTTTTTAATACAGGTTGTAATTTTGCAATTTATGCGCTTGAATGAAGAGAGGTGTGTCTATAACGTAACAGGAAATGGTTTGGATATAAAGCAGAAGGCAGGTGAAATATAAGATAAGTACACACGTCTTTATCGTTCTTAACCGACCGGGTTGAAGGGAGATCTGTATCCCTACAGTGATTATGGGTTGATATGTATGATATCTGTCAAATTACAACTTCTAACTTATCTAAATATCTTGGTAATAAATTTGATTTCATTGACTATGTATTTTATCATACTCCTGTCTGTTAGACTTGGCACAGTAGCATGACTGAGAATGTGTGGTGAACTAGTCTCATCATGGTTAAATGTCACGTATCAAGCTGTTAATCAATTATTCATGATACCCGGCCATGAATAAGGAGCTAGCTCTAAACTTAATTTACATGCAAGTTCAGCTATTCTCGGGGTTTCCAGTATGATAGAATCAGAAGTGAGACTATCCCCAGTAAATCTAAAGTGACATAGTCTAAAGAATAAGCAAGCCGAAGCAGCAGTTGGCTGGCCACATAGCCCGTAGGGTCAACGGGCGCTGGATTAGAAAGGTTCTCGAGTCGTGTCCCCGCTATTATTTAGCAACCATTACACTGTCAATCCACCTCGAAATCCGTGAATGTAAAATAAAATGAACTACTTTATTTTATTCCTAGACTTTATAATAAATAACCATTTCGACTACAAGCAAAATGGCCAACGGTAAAAGAAATGACAGAAGAAAACCAGTTACGGTCTTTTTCATTGAACATTTTTTTTTGCAATCGTTACAGTAATTACAAATTTACATTCTCGTAATTATACCTACATAAATTTACATGTACTTACAATTATGTAAGTGTCAACGCGGAATATCCATACATAATAGTGTGGAATAACCAAGTCTTTAATCAATCAATTAAAATGAAAAAAAGACAAAAGTTCATTCAAGATTCATCCGACCAATACCCCCAGACGGCACCTGTCAGTCATGATCACGGATCTCGATCAAGTTTGACCGTGTAATGATTCTAAATAATTCTAGAAATAAAAGTAAGATTAGGGTTAATTTAATAATAAATTACTGGATATTGAGTTAATCTAAACGTTAGACGACGACCAATACCCCCAGAAGGCATCTATCAGTCACGATATAACGGATCTCGATCCAAATTGACTGTGTAATGGAGAATGTATTAAATAACCATAGAAATAAAACTCAAGATTGACCGTGTAATGCATTAATATAGAAATAAATTTAGTTCGAATAGATAGGGTTAATTTTATTTAGAAATAAATCACTGGATACTGAGTTATTCTGAACGTTAGAGGACGACCTCGTTCGGTCGCCCTAAAAATAATTTTGGCTTCTGGAAGAATGCCTGCTATGATCGAAGAGTTATTTATTTATGTGCGCCAATATGAACCGGCAGCGTTCATTGAAAGATGTGGTGTGGTATAAATTGAAAAAGTATGCGGTTAGCAATTTGATTATGATAATTGTTTGGGATCCTATAATTTGAGGTTGATTTTTAACACAGCCCTATTCTCGTTACAAAAACAGTTTCATGTCAATCTCAAGCGCCATATCACTCATACAAAATAGGAATTGAGCGAGATAGTGAGTGAGTTTGAGATCAAATTGAAACTGCTTTTGTTACGAGAATTAGGGGGCTAAATGTAAACAGAGGGATGTTAATGTGAATAAATTTTCTTTATATGACACAGTAAATTGTATATAAAAAATCAGGAACCATACAGTTAAATTAGACAATAAGGGCGCGTTTTTCACGCGGCATTACACATTGTGTACAAGTTTATAAAATTTAATTTATTATAAATGAAAAAATTTGAGTCATCAAAATTACTCTCGAACTAAAAAATCACCTGTATAATTTGACTGACGATATCCCAAACTAAAAAATCACCTTTAAAATTTGACTCGACGATATCGCATAAATTGTAAATGTTAGGTTATTTACAATTATAACGGCACCTTATTACAATGTTAGGAACTTGCTTGATTTCTATTAAATTGTACCACACAGAACTCTCAATACAAAGCAACTTGAGGTGTGGAAAGATATTTTTGTATTATATTTTTAGATTTGTAATATAAAGCGGTCGAGTAACCCAAAGCAGTCAATCTAGATATCGTGTAGGTAATTAATTTCACAAGTCAAGGATAAGATTAAAATTAGACTCATCATTATCATACCAACCCATAATCATCACACAGCAGGGATACGGGTATTTAAGCGTACTTGTCACGCTGCTCCAATGACCATGTCCACACAGACCAAGCACGGCTCGCGAGTCGAATGCTCGCTGTATGTGCCTCTCGGGCTGCCTCTGGTGCACGTTACTTCGGCCAAGAGCCGCTCGACTATGAGCTAAATAATGTCGATTTTGAATTCTCAAAATTGGCACCAATTTTTTTAAACTTCTCACGTTACTTAATTCAATGAATTCCTAGAATTTGCTGCTTATGCCTAAGGCAGTATAAGGATAAAGGTGTTGAGCCTTAACAACTGTTTCATAGAAATGTTAATTAGGAATGTGTACATGATTTCGAAATTATGAATTTAAGAGGAACACAGTATTTGAACATTAACAAGCACATAAAAATAACTTGGAGCCCAATACCTATATCCGATCGTCCTGAATATAACGTGAAACTGTCGATGCTTATCTCTCTCCACCATACAGAAGATCGTAGTCAAATAGCAGGTCTCGGCCATGTTGTGTTCCTACTGTGAGTAAGGTCTCCACTTGGGGGGGTTGGGAGGGTTGGCAACGCGTGAATGATACCCCCGGTGTTGCAAGCGTCTATAGGCTACGGCGATGCTTGCCATCAGGCGGGCCGTATACTTGTTTGCGTTAAAAAAATGTGGTAACATAATGTGGTATTCATCGCAATAAAGTGATTTGTAATCGATTCTTGTTTATTTCATATCGATTGATATTTTAAATCAGACGATTCTGTCAAGAATGAAATATACCTTCAGATGACCCGCAAAGTCATTTGCCACCCTTTTCAATGTGAAAAATATTAACATTGAAAACAGTTTACTAAAATAACGATTAAATTTCCCTCTATATTAGCATTAGTTTCAGCGTAGTGCATAACTCTATGCATCATGACATCCGGTTTCTGGGATGTTTATTTAACAATGTAGTTTGAAAATTATAGCTATCAACCGTTAGAATTTCGAAGCAAAATTATGTTTTTTTTATTTAGAACATAATATTATTATATTTGACAGCCGGTAGTTAGTGATCAACTTCGGTACCAGAGGACCGTACGGAGTTCAAACCAACAATGGAGTTCAAACCAACAACGAACGAGGTTGAACTCCGTACGGGAACTATTAAGTAATCTGTGGTACGGGTCCAACATTAATATGATGGCATTTAAGTTTTACGAGGCTGGCTATTTTCTATAATCTTCTACTCAAAAAAAATAAGGGCCACTGTTAATTTTCTACGTACTATGAACAACCACAACTTTTAAAAAAATAAAAAATCTTTATTTCCTCTCACAAGCTTAATTCTAGAAGTGAACATTTTGTTGTCTTTAGACAAATTAATACATAAAAAAGTGAGACGCTGGCGCCTGTTGTAGAAACTTAGAAGTTTTCGCGGTGATTTAATAAAGTCATCTACATACATAAATTGTTTTAAGTACCGTCTGTTTGTTACGACAGCGTTAAGCGATTGCTTATTTTATTTCATAGTTGATGTTCCCCAGACTATACAACTTTACACCGAATCAATCGATTGTCTGTTTTATTGATAAATTGGGAAATAAATCTGGTTTACGTAATTGTTGATTGTATTTAGGGTTAAATAGAGCTGTCTAATACTAGAATTTAGTACTCGAACTGTGCATTTACCGAATATCTTCATTTCGACGACCTCCGTGGCGTAATGGTTACTACGCCGGCCCGCCACCCAGGAGGTCGCGGGTTCGAAAACCGGTCGGATCATGATGAAAATCGAACTTTTTCTGATTGGCCTCGGATGTATCACTACATAGTATAAAACAAAGTCGCTTTCTCTGTCCCTATGTCCCTTTGTATGCTTAAATCTTTGAAACTACGCAACGGATTATGATGCGTTTTTTTTTAATAGATAGAGTGATTCAAGAGGAAGGTTTTTAAGTATAATACATTCCAAAATTCCCACGGGAAAGCGGGATACACGCAAACGAAGTTGCGCGGGTTTCGCTAGTTTATTATAAAATATAGTATCGTTGAGTTAGTATCCCATAACACAAGTTTCAAACTTACTTTTTTATACAACAAAGGTGGCAAACAAGCATACGACCCGCCTGATGGTAAGCAGTCACCGCAGCATATAGACGGTAGCAATACCGGGGATATCACTCGCGCGTTGCCGACCATGTAAAAAGTGGAGCTCTGGAGACCTTACTCACCGAAAGAAAACCGCATGACTGAGACCATGCTATTTGGCGACGATCCTGTAAAGAGGAAGTCCTTCCCCAGACGGGCTGCTCCGATTTGAGCGGACTATCCAGCTGTGCTCTACCTCTCTTGAATCTCTCAGGGTGTTTTCTATGTATAATTAGTAAATATTTATTTAGATCGTAGCCAAATAGCATTGGTCTCGACCATATTGTGTTTCTACGGTGGGTAAGGTCCAGAGCTCCACTTGGAGGGGTTGGGAAGGGTTGGCAACGCGTGAGTGATACCCCCAGTATTGCAAGCGTCTATAGTCTATGCTTACATTCAGGCAGGCCGTATGCTTGTTTGCCACCTTTGTGACATAAAAAATATACAATATATCCATTGTCTGGTCATAACCATAACACAAGCAGCCTGGCTTACTTTGGGTCCAGTTGGCGATGTGTAGATTGTGTAGAATTTATTTATTCATAAAAAACCCTTCTCTGTTCTTCATATTCATTCTTTATAAGCTACCGCAATTTTAGAAGACAGAACCTTATGTACGTAAATAACGACTCTCACTTGACTATTTTTATTTAAACGTTTTTGCACATGATTTGAGCGTGAATCAGAAAGAATGTTCCGATTGACGGATTGTTTGTAATGCTTCCTCGTAAAGTGAAACACTGGTATTTTTCTTGTATTTCATACCAACATATTTTAATTTTAATCTACTTATAATATGAGTAATGCATAAAGCTAAGTCTAGACTTATATATGTAAATAGATATATATTAGATTATTTATTGTTATTGTTATTATAGAGCTCCACTTGGGGGATGGGGGGGTTGGTAGGGTTGGCAACGCGTGAGTGATACCCCCGGTATTGCAAGCGTCTATAGGCTACGGTGACGGCTTACCATCAGTCGAGCCGTATGCTTTTTTGCCACCTTTGTAGTATAAAAAAAATGCTGAAACTAATTTGTTCAAGGCAATCAGGGACAACGAAGTTATGAATAATAATTTGTCTGTATTTTCAATTAGTTTCTCGATATTCTGATGAGTATCAGATTTTCTACATATCAAACAAATTAAGAGATTTTTATGAAAAAACACAACGAAATCATAATTTTTCCAATAAGTGTCCGTTTGCTTGTTTGCCTGCAGTACAAAATAATAAATAGTGCCGTATGACATAAAAAAGTAGAGCCACAGTAAAGAGCAAACTACATTATATTTTTAATTTAAGTTTTTTTAATAAAAAACAACTTTGTTCAAAAGTCTTTTAGGATGTTTTAACATTAATCCACTTTCCAACTGTGCAACTTGATAAAAGCTTAATTAACAAACAACAAGAGAATGCGTAAACTTTGATAAAACTCCCTGTGAGAAACAAAAGCTTTGTATAGATAAGTTCAAACAGGGATTACAACTAACAGCTAACATAATCTATCTATATCATAATAGAAGATACACTGTATATAGGTATTACAGTGTCAATCCAGATCGAGATCCCTGATCCTGATGAGTATCCAGTCAGTGTCCAACATTGAACAATGTAAATTAAATAAATAAATAAATATATAGGGAAAATTCATACAGATTGAGCTAGCCCCAAAGTAAGTTCGAAACTTGTGTTATGGGATACTAACTCAACGATATTATATTTTATAACAAATAGTGACAAATACATATATAGATAAACATCCAAGACCCGAGGCCAATCAGAAAAAGTTCGTTTTTCATCATGACCGGACCGAGGATCGAACCCGGACCCGGGACCTCCTGGGTGGCCGTCTGGCGTGGTAACCATTACGCCACGGAGGTCGTCAAAATTGACTACACAGTCAATCTGAATTGACCGTATAATCCGATAAAGCTATCCCGATTTGACCCGATTTTTTTTTATGTAACAGGTTGGCAGACGAGCATGCGGGTCACCTGATGTTAAGTGATCACCGCCGCCCATGGAGCACAGACTGTGTATAGCACTCATTACACGGTCAATCTAGATTGAGATGTGATCATGATCGTTGATTTTGATCCGTGTGACGTGTGTGACGGTTTGACTAAAACATTACAAAATCAATCTGGTTTGATCACAATCACGGATCTCGATCTGCATTGACTGCGTAATCGCTGATCATAAAGACTTCTTTTTAGAACTTTAATAGTGTGGTACTGCCACAAACCGAAATCGATGAAGAGAATTTGCTCGGTGATGACTGCCACTAAGTTGGATACGATACAACATAAAGATTACCGGTGTGATGTAGTATGTTCTTTGACTAAGTTGTAAAATGAAGAGATAGCTAACATTTTTCAGAAGTGACGACAAAGTAAGTATCCCCATTTGATCACATTTTTCACGGGAATCAAGCATAAGCCTTTGATATTTATGAGTGTAAATACCTTGGTGTCGCGGTGTTCACACAGACATGATTCTGTATAGATACCGCAAGGTACTTCGTATATTTTAACGTAGGGTAAATGTCGTGACATGTCCAGTTTGGACTCTTCTTTTCTTTTGGTTTTTGAAAGATCTTGGATGCGATTTTGTCATTATTATTAGAATATTTTTATCTATATATATAAAATCCAAAGTCCTGACTGACTGACTTAACTATATATCAACGCACAGCCCAAACCGCTGGATCTAGAAATTCCAAATTTGGAAATTGGGATCCTTATGACGTCTAGGTGTGTACTAAGAAAGGATTTTTCAAAATTCCCACGGGAAAGCGAGATGCACGCAAACGAAGTTGCGCGGATTTCTCTAGTTTAACAATATAATTACAAAATCGCAGTCACACTACTAGGTATTAACATGGAAAAACATGCAAGGTAATAAGAAGAATTTAAATGTTACTGTCCAGATGACAAAATGGTAGTCAAAGTCAAATATTTTTATTCAAATAGGCATATTACATGCTCTTCCGAATGGTCATATTTTTCCTACCACCAATTCAGACGGCAGATACGTACTAAGATGAACTGGCAAGAAACTTAGCACTTGCTCTTTTAAAATGGTACTGATAAAAGTTACAATTATAATATAGTGTAAAGTGATACACGTTCTACAGAAGCCGATGCCCACGTAAAGTCGGATTCGTACGACATGTGTATGACGATGTATAGAATAGGTTCCCTAACATCTATCTTTAATATCTTTAATTCCTTTCTTTGCCTTCAAGTTCAACGACATTTTTATTTATTTTATTATTAGGTATATATGTATTGTATGTATATTATAGTATTATTTGTATTTATGGTAGGTTGAATATGAATATTTATATAATATATTATTGTAAATAGTAATATAATATTTGATTGAAGTTCTTTGTTAATTTTTGTTTTATTATTTGGATGTCCTATTTAGATACTTATCTATCATTTTCTTGTTTAGCATTTATTTTCTTGTCTCGCTAGCCCTGCCCACTCCATACAGAAATTCGTTACCATAAGGTTGCCTTGAAAAGATTTCTTTTTAGCAATAAGGCCGCCTTGTTGCATTTACACTAGTTTATAAGATTGTTTTTGTACTTTTTCCTGTGTGTAATGCAAATAAAGAGTATTCTATCTATCTATCTATTACGATATAAGTCTGTGGTGTAAATACCTGAGCGTCGGGGCGCTCCGACGTCAAACTATTACGTGCTTGACCGAATCGAAGCGAGTTTTATTGATATGGATTGCAGAATTAAATGTTGTTGTTCTAGTTTATGGGTTATAAAAATTATATTATATTCTACATCTTCTACATAGTATAAAATTTGACGACCTCCGTGGCGTAATGGTTACCACGCCAGACCGCCACCCTGGAGCTCCCGGGTTCGATCACCGGTCCGGTCATGATGAAAAACGCACTTTTTCTGATTGGCCTCGGGTCTTGGATGTTTATCTATATATGTATTTGTTATAAAACATAATATCGTTGAGTTAGTATCCCATAACACAAGTTTCGAACTAACTTTGGGGCTAGCTCAATCTGTATGAATTGTCCCTATATATTTGTTTATTTATATTTAAAATTAAGTCGCTTCCCGCTGCCTGTCTGTCCCTATGTATGTTTATATCTTTAATTTTTAGAGTATAAAATAAATAAGACAAGGATTGTTTGCTGTGCGTGATGTCTTCACCTGTAACTGTAGTGGCACTCGACGAGATGTATTTGTATTGTTTTTTTTTATGTTGTAATAGTGTACACTGTAGTGTTTGTAGACGTCTTACACTGTCTCGTGCTTGCGATATGGCGGGACCCCACACTAGTAATGTGAGAGCCACAGGCGAGAGCAGGTGTGTGGTCTGCGCATACGTGAGTTGCCGAGCCAGTGACACAGAGTAAGTACAGAAGGAACATTACATGGCGACGAGGATGAAAGGTATGAGATTTTATTTTTGAAAGAGAAAATAGAAAAGAAAATGAATATATTTAGTTTATAGTAGCATTAGTACCTACCTAAATCAGGTATGTAAATCTACCCAACAAACGAAAAAAAAAATTCAATTTTCATCTATTTTCTCATCGAACGTGTCTGAACGCTCACCTGACTGGCTCGTAATGTCGATGCATTCTTTCTTGTGACGAGACGCGCTCAGCGCATGAGCTACGAGTTATGAACGTAATTGCAAAACTACCCAACGCATTATTTATTACAAGTATTGCTTAGCAGTTTTTAAGTTATATTAGTTCTTAAAATAAATATATAAAAAAAATATAGTAAATTGCATGCACGTAGCTTTGTAGCACATAAATCTTAAATATGTTATTTTATTTTATTTATTCATCCGTATGAAATTTTTAATTTACTTTAGCCGTATGAAAATCATGTAGGCCGCGAAGTATATCCAAATTACGTAGGGTAGGCCACACAAGTCACGTAGACCAAGCACGAATAAAATGTCCCATCAGGCTTTTAGCTAACATGCACAAAACACCATTACAACAAAAACATTAAAAGAAAATTGCAATGATATTGAAGAAAGGCTAATTGTAAGGCCAGGAACTAGTGCATACAATTTGATTAAGCGTATGTTTGAGCTAACATGAGTAGATACATTAATACACGAGACAATATTGTCATGTATAAGCATTTGTCCGCGATTGACTGATTTATCGAGTTTTGTGGAATGTATTGTTGTGAAATTTGTAAGATTAAATAAATAAATAATAATATTATTCATACTTCGGACAGGTGTTCTGTTTATGCTTCGAATAAATAAGAATTTTATTTCGGTCGGCTTATACTGACCATTTAAATAAAAATAAACATAACAGTAAAACTTGTTAAGTAGCCAATAACAGCTAGACTTACGATGAATTGTACAAAGAGCATTTTGTGGTTGGTTTCGCACTGAATTGGAGCAGTCACTGTTAAATTAAAGACTGGAAACTGGTTGTATTTATGCTAAGGCATTTTCTTACGATGAATTAATACGTTGCGAACGTAATATCGACAAAGATATTATATCATTATAATTTATTGTCTCTAAAAATAACAATAATTATAAATAATTATTGAACTACTTTATAGGTCGGTTTATACATTAAAATGGAATTTAAGATTAAACAAACAAAATGTTATTTTAGGTCGTATCAAGTGTCATATCAAACTGGCAGATAACAGGAGTTTGAAGCAGTTTGTGAGTGAGCTTTGCGTGTGATTCTATTAAATAGGGGAGATAGGGGATAACACAATTATTAATGCTATACGTTTTGAAGGATTCGGGAACGGCGCAGAAGTGGTGTGGTGACATACCAAGATTAGCCTGAACTAATTTCTACATAATTTTAAATTAAACAAATATTAAGGTACACACACGTTTCAGCATAATTGCAATTGTAATAGTGTCCACATTAATGTTGTCATGCGCGTCATAGAATTGCATAAATCACTCACTCACAGACTCAGTAGATTGTTTGCTATAATTTGTTTATAAAGCTGTGTTGTACAAAAAAAAAAAAAAAAGGAAAGGATACATCCATTCAATTAACTATATATGGTACAAAGATACTTCCATTAAATTGGAAAAACTGTTGGTTTACAGGTGTAGCCTCCATTAAATTGGGAAAACTGTTGGTTTACAGTAAAGCCTCCATTAAATTGGGAAAACTGTTGGTTTACAGTAAAAGCCTCCATTAAATTGGGAAACTGTGGTTTACAGTAAAGCCTCCATTAAATTGGGAAAACTGTTGGTTTACAGTAAAAGCCTCCATTAAATTGGGAAACTGTGGTTTACAGTAAAGCCTCCATTAAATTGGGAAAACTGTTGGTTTACAGTAAAAGCCTCCATTAAATTGGGAAACTGTGGTTTACAGTAAAGCCTCCATTAAATTGGGAAAACTGTTGGTTTACAGTAAAAGCCTCCATTAAATTGGGAAACTGTGGTTTACAGTAAAGCCTCCATTAAATTGGGAAAACTGTTGGTTGATAGAAACCTCCATTAAATTGGGAACATTAATGAACATGAAATCCTATCCTTGTTAAAGTTATCTAGTTACTAACCCCTTTTAAGGTAGTAATGTTTGATTTAGTGAAATCTCCATTAAGTTGATAATATGTGGTTGAATGAAATGTCCATCAATTTGGTAATATTTGGTTGAAAGAAACCTCCATTGAGTTGGTAATATTTGGTTGAATGAAATCTCCTTTAAATTGGAAGTCTAGATAATTTCAGATATGATATATCCTATAGGCAAGCATTTGTGGTGCCGTTTGTGTGTTTGTCTCGTGTCTCAGTTCTTCCTAGGTGGTATAAGTGTATGTTTCAAATTGTATGTTTATTGTCTAGCACGGCCGGATTTGTATTTATCGTATTTTGGGGCTGAGTGGCTTTGTGTGAACTGTGAACAATTCATTTACGAAAAGAAAAGAAATACATAATAAATAAATAAATATATAGGGACAATTCATACAGATTGAGCTAGCACCAAAGTAAGTTCGAAACTTGTGTTATGGGATACTAACTCAACGATATTATATTTTATAACAATACATAAATAGAAAAACATCCAAGACCCGAGGCCAATCAGAAAAAGATCGTTTTTCATCATGACCCGACCGGGGATCGAACCCGGGACCTCCTGGGTGGCGGTCTGGCGTGGTAACCATTACGCCACGGAGGTCGTCAATATAATAATACAATACATACTATAACTTTCGGAGCAATAAAAGTTGTTATGTGACGAGAACTCTCGTGTAGTTCTACTAATATCCAAATTAGTGAAATATTGTACAGTAAATTTCTCGATGCTCCTGCAATGGGGTTATAATTTATCCGGTCTGCGTTTCCATTGATTTTAATATGTATAGCGTTTCACTACCGTATGCTAACAGAGTTTTCTTAAGTTCCATAACTAAAAATCCTTGCTCTTTTAGACTATCTATTCAATGTTCAGTATTTATTAAATTCCTGGGAAACTAGGCAGGATTTTGGTTGACTTGGGATTCTTCGGTGTCAAAGATGAAATACATGTTATGCTGACGCGACGAGATGTAAGCCTTACAAAGAAATCTGACGTTTCAGACTATGCGTCCAGGTACGTCAGATCAAAAAGAGGCTCTTTTAGTTGAATTATAGTCAGAACATTTTGACGTTATCGAGATGTTAAGTGCGTTGACGGAAGTATGCCGTGAGGCTGTGCGTGGGTGGTATTAGAATGGTGGTGATTTTGATTATGTTTCTGTCGGGAAAACTAGAATGAATCTTGTTTTTGAGACAACAAGTGGATACGCAATATAAATAAGATAAAGCAGTTGCTTTGCTAAAATATTATTTGAGTTAGGACCGCATGACCTGCATGAATCGAGAATAGCCGGAATGAAGGTAGATCTCTTTAAATTTGTGTTCAGATAACAGATTGTTCTGATTACTTGAGAAGTTTTAGTTTAAAGAAATTTATTAAATCAGACATAATTAAGTTGTTTACATGATAAAGTAGATTTTAATAAAAAAACATATAGGATAATAGCCCGGCGCTGATAGTAAAAGAATAAAAACGTTATAACATGGTTTGAATTAAAATTCGTATTAATGAGTTGATAGTTCATCGCTGAGTTCGAACACAGTATAGTTCTGAGTTTTCATGGGTTTCAAAACACTTTCGGATCATGACTAATATATCATAATCGTTTCACTGTCAATGATGTGAGTGGATAAATTGTTTTAAAATGTTAAGCGAACTCGCATCTGTAATATGATGTTTTGTGTAACTGTGCTTCTGCAAATGTTATTGTGTTATTCAGAAAGAATTAAATATATAAGCACCGAAAGACAAACGTCAATCGGTTAGGTAGATGTCCCGGTAGTGGAAAAGCCAAGAATGATGTACATGTCCAGCATGGTGTAAAAAGTGTGAGACCGTAAATGGTGACGAAAATGTTATGAATTCAAGTAGGTAAGCAAAGTTAAGAAAGGCAATTAAAATAACGATTGAAATGATTCTAAAAATGGGTTATGTTTCTTAAACAACGTATTTCAAAAACTAAATAAGTTAGTGAGTGATATCTCGTAAACTACGGAAACGGGTATTTGTTCACCGCATCTCAAAAGATTTGAGGGGAATGGAAAGGGCGTGATAAAATCATACAAAAGGTAAATAGAAGCAGCTCGATTTCATGGTTGTATGTTTCGCTCTGGCAGGGCGGCGGCTTTGGCCCTGGCCGGGGTTTGGATGAGTTTAATCGTCTCAAGGTTCGGATTTCATTGTCTTGTATTTCGGACGCCGCCTTTGAGTCGTCGCTCGGTCCGGGCTGTTGTCGATGGGTAGCAGTCGTTAGGCCTTTGGAGACATTGGCCTTTGCCAGTCCGCGTTGGACGGCGCGTGGCGGTAATTTAAATGTATAAAAACTTTAACAAGGAAGGGATGTAGTGTTTGTAGACGTCTTACACTGTCTCGTGCTTGCGATATGGCGGGACCCCACACTAGTAATGTGAGAGCCACAGGCGAGAGCAGGTGTGTGGTCTGCGCATACGTGAGTTGCCGAGCCAGTGACACAGAGTAAGTACAGAAGGAACATTACATACACTATGTTGGTGAACTTAATAATTAAATAAAACTACGCAACGGATTTTGGTACGGATTCAAGAGGAAGGTTTATGGGTTATTTTCCGACATTCCCACGGGAAAGCGCAAGCGAAGTTGCGCGGGTTTCGCTAGTAGATAAATAGAATATGCTTTATTTGCAATGAAATGAAATGAAATGAAAATGAAATCGTTTATTTCAGAAATTAGACCTTCACAGGCACTTTTTCTTGTCATTTACAACTTGTTTAAATAAAGAAAATAAACTACGTTATATACTACCACAATTTCGGACACAAGCAAAATGGCAACTGGTAAAAAGAAATGGCGAAAGAAAACCGGTTACGGCCTTTTTTGTCATTTTGTATTATTTTTTTTTCTCCTTTTTTTTCTACTCATTAGTTACAATGTAGGTATAAGTACATTAAAATTTATAAGAAGAATACGCGGAATGTTATACACAATGGTGTGGAATGAACAAGTCTTAAATCTACAATAAAATAAAAAAAGTCAGTACTGACAATACACAAACAAGTGTAACAGTATAAGTTACAGAAAAGTAAATAAGCAAATAATGTAACAAGGCGGCCTTATTGCTGACAGCAATAATTTCAAGTACCTACATAGGTACTGGAATTATAAATACAAACATAAAAACTATCCTATGTCCTTCCTCGGTCTATGTCCGTCCTCCTTCTTAAACTATCTCCATACTAAATTTCATCAAAATCAGTTCAGCGGTTTTAACGTGAAAAGGCAACAGACAAGAGTAACACCCCGTCCACACGCACTCAATTTTTGGGCCAATTTTATCTATTGTACTGTTTTTGGTGATATGGTCGCATTCGATCGTGTTAACGTTTACAAGCCGACTTTGAAAAAAAAAGTTTCATATTGTCAATTTACCAGGCGCGTGTTACATATCCAAATTAGCCGGGTTACTCACTTCGAAATGTGAGCAAGCAAGCAATTTTGATATGTAGGTAACACGCGTCTTATAAGTTCGCAACATGAGAATTCTTCTCTATTTGGTCGGTTTATTTACGTTGACATGATCGAATGTGACCAAAACACTGAAGAAATAGATTTCATTTTTTTGTCGGTATATCTGTTTATCGGTTTACCTGTACATTTGTGCACAGTTATATCAGAAATCGCTTAACCGAATTGCTAGTCAAGAAAGAGAGTTTTATTCGCAAAATAAATATTAGAGAAATAAAAATATTTGTCTCGTAGCGGGAATCGAATCAGTGACTGTAATATACACTAATCTTCACTCCACCATAAAGATCGTTACACAATTTCCTCATATCATGTTAGATAAGAACGGCGATATTCCATTAACCAGAAGTGTGACAGAGATAGAATTCATCCCACGCACAGTTTAAATTAATGGATTGGACATACATACAGACAGGAGATTGAGGGATGAGCAAGCTTTGTTGTTTGAGGACAGTATATATGCGTTGTCACTGATAGTAAGGATTGCTTGCCATGGGATTACTGTAGCTTTTATCCTTTAGCAATTTATTTTTTTATATGTCTTATTTTCCATACTTCGTTTGTATTATTATGGATACTTACTATTCAATATTTGAGTCTGACTTGAATATTCATCTGTAACAAAAACAGTCTATTGTTAATAAAATACATCACACAATTGCTGTCTAAATATGTGATAGTTGCTGTCAAATTCAAACAATGTTTTTGCATTTTTGCTGTAAGTTTCTTTTATATTATTAAAACTAAGAAATGAAACACTTGTTTCAATAATGGTGAAATACGTTTCAACCGAATTGAATCATTCTGATTGTAAAAATCAAAGCCTTTTTCTATTGTGGTAAATAAACATCTAATAAAAGTATCCCCGCAATTTGTAGTTAAAAATAACATTTTTGACAACAACTCAAAAGTTGCGCGCAAGTTGCTGTCATTTAGCTTTTTAATTGTTGTAGATTAGATCATTCGTAGTCATACCCGTTCCTTAATAAGCTTTTTTTGCTAAAAAAATTGTTTAATAGACAATTAAAATTCGATTATGAATTTATGATTTTAATTAAAAACAGCGTGCGAATAGGTTTATTGTTTCATTACGGGGCTTGTTAATGAACGTTTTAAAGATCCATTTAAAGTAATTAGTGAACGCTATGTAATAATAAATTAATGAAATGCATTTAATCCTATTACATACTTTGGAAGTAAAGAAAATATTTATGTTTATATTTACTTTTGAGAGAAAAGACTAGAAAATGTTTGATACAACTCTATATAATAATATAATATTAGACGTTAATTTTTTTTTATTCTTTTGTGTTTCTTTTTATTATTTTATTTTAATTGTTTTATTGTATTGTGTGTTATATATAATTTGTAACTAGATAATAAGTATTCTGTTCCATTTTGTTATTAAATAAAATTAATATATTACTCGTCTATAATCCTAATCCCATCTAAAGCTAAGATTTTAATCAATCTGTCTTGGCATGTTAAAATAATTGGTTATCCGATTCAGCTTTAAACTCGGGAACGGGTGCTGCCTGGTGTTGCTGGTCTGACGGTTATTTTGCTGGTTGTTACGGGGCGTTGCTGCTCGAAGAGAAAAAAAAAGACGATTGTACAAAGCTGAGTATTTGTGCTATTCGAGAAGGTATTAAGTTAATGTTAAAGATGGAGTTAAAATAGGCCAGAATATCCTTATTTATGCAGTCATTTTTTCCATTTTTGGCGTACCCACTAACTTATATTACGATAAACTTAAATACAAAAAGTTATACGTAATTTTTTGCTTCCCAAACTAATTCGAGTCAGAATCTGTGGTGACAGAAAAACTAAATTCCGCTGAGCGCTATTTGAACACTAGGGCAATATAATCTGCCCATCGGATAGCAAAAACAAATCCCTTTGTCCGGAAATTTCGGTTCAACGGTTTGGTTTTTAGTGTCTCTCACCTTTTTTTTATAAACAACTCATTATATTGTTTGAGAGAGAAAGAAGAGTGTAGATTTTAGACCTCTATTATGTAATTTACGAGAATTTTCATTTTGTTCTACACAGACTTTGTCCTAAATGACTGACGGATCAGCCAAAACCCTGATAGTAGTAATCTGAAACTCGGAGGTTTTCCGATTTTTTTTGTATCGGATGCCTACGCCATACAATGGAAATATAGGTTTTTTTAATTCCCATGGGAAAGCGGGATACATGGAAACAAAGTTGTAGTGTTTCTCGGCGGGTGTGGCGGTAATTGATTACCATCAGTTTTCCTAATGTATAAAAATAGTCAGTCTCAATTTTAAATATAAGTAAAAATAGACAGTACAACAGAAAGCTAGACAATTAAATTTGAGACGAAAATACAATTAATAATTCAGAGTTTTCAGACGACAATAGTTAAACTTTGTTACAATTTTGTTGTTGCCACTAGTAATTTTGGTTACAATACACAGCGCCATGACTTGAATCTGCTTTTGTTATGATCTGTAAACGAACATGTAAATACATAATAACAGAATATTGAGACGCTAGATGGGTTAGTTAGCTAGTTTTACGAGAGGTAGGGCACAGCGGATAATCCGCTCAAATCGGAGCAGCCCGTCTGGGGAAGGACCTCCACCTTACAGAAGATCGTAGCCAAATAGCATTGGTCTCGGCCATGTTGTGTTCCTACGGTGAGTAAGGTCTCCAGAGCTCCACTTGGGGGGGTTGGGAGGGTTGGCAACGCGTGAGTGATACCCCCGGTATTGCTTACGTCTATAGGCTACGGTGACGGCTTACCATCAGGCCGACCGTATGCTTGTTTGCCACCTGTGTGGTATAAAAAATAAAGATGGCGGTTGTGTTTCACATTCTAAAACGAGCAACGTGAACCCTAGCAAGTGTTTGGGTTTGACGTTGACCAGAAAAATGACTATCGGTAAAAGCAATACCGAAAGAAAACCGTTTACGGCCTATTTCATTCCATATTATTGTTCATTTCAGATATTTTGTATCTGAGAAGAGAAAAGGTTAAAAATGTGTATATACTAAAAATAAACCGTAATCATTGCAACGATTTGTGAAAGACATAGATGAAGGCGGCCTCAATGTTGAAAAGACCGTCAAATATGCAAAAAGGTCAAAGTAGGCGAAGTTTTCATCTTTTTTTAACAGAAATATGACGCAAAATTCTTTAATTTTAAATGGGAATTTGTCCCATGGGAGAGTCCCAACCTTGCGAACCCTTCCTTAATTTTGTTAAAGACTGTATTTGGTAAACGTGTGTAAGGGGTTACTGAAATAGGTACCTATAATTTTTAATTGTTTCAAATAATTTTTAAGAAATGAAATCTTTTAATTAGAGAGTACGTCTTCACAGACACGTTCTTTAGTCATATTTTACAAATTATTTTAGTGATTTGCAGTAAAAGTCTTTCAAGGAAAGGAAATGGCGAAATAATATTATATTTTAAGGTCATAACTAAGTCTAGAGGTGTATTAAGAAATTTCAATTACTTTTATATCATTTCACTGTGCGTTTAGCGCAACACAGACCTTGTTATTATTTTTTTATCTAATGTTCATTTGTAACCAGATCGCTGATATCTTGTGCTACTACGCCGAACAGAAAATAGAATTTACTAAACTAATTTTGACAGGACTAGAAGTGTTGCTATCCTTGTCGCCACTAATTGTATACCAAGGAAGGACAACAACACCTTTGGTCCTGTCAAAATTAGTTAAGTCTAGTTAAATGCACAACAGAATTAGCACGAGTGTCTGCCTAAGGGCGCATATTCATCCGTCCGAAAAATTTAGCTTCTTCTAATACGCGCCCTAAAGGCGCCCTAGAAGGGGGGCTCGCACCGACCTAGGCCGAGGGCTAGGGCGGTACTGGGAGGAAAAAGAAGGTGGAACGGGTGAAAACAGACCTGACACGTGCCGGTACCACAAAAACCCTACAACTTTATTTCTATAGAATTTATTTAACAATCTGTAGGTATTCATTCGTAAAATCGTGACTAACAAATAACGGTTTACAAATCAAAATAATATCTTCAGAATATCTTCGAGTAAATTCCATTAAATTTCTGTCATTCGATAATAAAGGGCTAATGATCTCAAATATTCATAGGGCGCCCTCAGTACTGACCGAAAACCGATTTGCGAGTCAATTTATAATTCGGTTTAACTCAATATGATAGTTTTATCGATACACCCAGATATAAATGAGCATTTCTGACAAGGATATTTATTTAACCTTCCAAAATCAGAAATCGTAGCGGAAATGAAACTCCTGTATAAATTAATAACAATCTTTTAGTTAAAAACGGTGATTTTATGATACCTCTGATTCATGTTCATTAAAAACTTTTGAGACTAAAAAATCAAGTGAAATACCACATCGCGTCATCTATTCGCTTTTATGTCTGTGATTTTTAATATGTTTATGTTGGGGTAAAGTTCGTGATTGACTATTAGTTACTTACTAGAAAGTTCGACTTCAATGTAATTAACTAAACTGAACTAATTTACTATATTCCTGCCTTTCCTGTTTACAGGATTATAGGTGGTAACCAACTGACCATATCGAAGGTAAACCAGAAAATTTTAGACGTTTCTCCATAGCCACATTATTAACTTATATGCATATTAGTTCGGAAACGGAAATGAACGTGATTTCGCATGTAAAACCATGGGCTAATTAATAAAAAGGACGGGTTGCACTCCGGGAGTGCCGGCAGAAGATCAACGTTGTGCATTTTTGAATATTTTGGAATGGTTAGGGAATCTTACGCTTATTCGATCAGGCTGCGGATCTGACGCGAGTTTAACATTTTTTACCCATTTAAAAAAGTGCCAAGCGCCGCTAAACAAGTTTTCACTTTAATATTAATATTTTAGTAAGCCACCGGAGTTGCCAATACGTGTACCTACTAATATTTTAAACATGAGAGATTTCATTTAAATAGCCTCCGAAAGTACTGGACCGATGTGAAAATTTCTTTCACCGTTTGGTAAGCAACTCTACCCACGGATGACACCTATACTAATATTATAAAGAGGAAAGATTTGATTGTTTGTTTGTTTGAATGGAATAGACACCGAAACTACTGGACCGATTTCAAAAATTCTTTCACCAGTAGAAAGCTACATTATCAGGGAGTGACATAGGCTATAGCTTTTCCCGAAGTTCAATGTGGTTCCCACGGGAACGGGTCCGGAACTTCACGCGGATGAAGTCGCGGGCGAAAAAGCTAGTATAATAATATATTTGAAAAAAAAATTTGGCTTTCTTAGTCCTTACTAAAACACGTACGAAGCGAAAGGCTCTATGACAATATGGAGTATGAGTGCTTAGTACTAGTTTTTTTATCACATTCGAACGTGCCAACATTTACAAACTGACCAAATTAAAAACAGTTTCATATTGTGAATTTACCAGACGCGCGTTACATTTCGAAATTAGCCGGGTTACTCACTTTAAACTGTGAGCAAGTAAGCCACATAATTTGATATGTAATAACATGAGATGAGAGTCATTCTTTATTTGGTCGGTTTGTTTACGTCGACACAATCGAACGTGAAGAGAGGTAGGGCACAGCGGATAATCCGCTCAAATCGGAGCAGGCCGTCTGGGGAAGGACCTCCACCTTATAGAAGATCGTAGCCAAATAGCATTGGTCTCGGCCATGTTGTGTTCCTACGGTGAGTAAGGTCTCCAGAGCTCCACTTTTACAGAGTCGGCAACGCGCGAGTGATACCCACTACTGCAAGCGTCTATAGGCTACGGTGATGCTTACCATCAGGCAGGCCGTATGCTTGTTTGCCAACTATGTGGTATAAAAAAAACGTGAACAAAAAACTCTAACGCACTTTCTATACGAATGTATATTCAGGTATTTGAACTCAACAACACGTACTTATTACAATTTTTGCGAAATCATGGGCTTAATGCCTTAGTAATATGGTCGGTTCGATCAAGCAACGTCAAATGTCACCCCTTGATTGATCGTAAATGATGGTGCATTTTCGTCATGGTGTTTTTATGGATTTAATTTTTATAGTCTTACAGCTAGTTTTTGAAAAGCATTTTTATACAAAAAAAGACCAGTTTCCACCTTTGGCCTTGAATATATATTTTTCCATACAGGGGAAAGATTGGGGAACTTTCAAATTTTATTCATAATTATATTCTGAACGATTTTACCGATTTTCAGCTTGTTGGGAGTTAATGTAACTTCAAATGTTTGAATTGACCGGAGTATTTAGTTTTAACTCTATGTCTCAAGGTATCTCTTTTTTTCTTTAGCATGAAATATAATTTCATGGTTCATCAATATTAAAAAGTTTCTGCGAAAGTAAAAAGTAAGCCAGGTATTCACGTATTTTGATGTTATGACATGTGTCAGTATCAGAAATTGCGAAAGACGTTAGATATTTATGTAATTTGACGCTAAGATACGATAGAAGCCCCTATCCGAAAAGACATTCCGTTTTTCGGATTGCAACTATTTGCAATTAAATTTTAGGTTTTGATTTTGAATACTGACGAAAGAACGCGTTTCGTTCTCGGGTCTGCTGGACCATGAAACGAAATTCCGAAAATTCGGACCTCCGTTTCGTTGAATTCTAACCATGAAATACATTTCGTTTCGAAATATATTTGATGCCCTATATTTCGCCCTATTTCGGAACGAAACGTTTCATGGTTAGAATTCAACGAAACTTCCGTCCACATTTTTGTTGAACTTTACATTATTTTAATTTTTGTTTTGTTAATTCTCATTTAAGTGGCTTGTACTATGTCTTTGGTCTTTATGAGAAATAAACTTTTTCTTTAAACCGAATTAAAGACTCTTAAAGAGATAAAGATTTTCCACAGAATTTAAACGTCGTCGCTGCGTCGTTTTACATCCTAATAATCATAAAATTCAAAAATTCAAAACTTTTATTCAGAGAAAAGGTTTTCACAAACACGTTTTCTTGTCAGAGTATACAGTAATAAATGATTTGTATAAATTAATCTACTCTATAAACTACTACCATTTCGGAAACAAAAGCAAAACGACCACTGGTAAAAAGAAATGGCGAAAGAAAACCAGTTACGGCCTTTTTTGTCATTTAAAAAATATCGTACTTTTCTTTTTTCTTTTCTTTTTCAAAATAAAATTTAAAACTAGGTACATACATACAACATTACGTACGCGGAATGTCAATAAATAGTGCCATTAATTTGTCTCAACATAAAATTAAATCTAAAATTTATAATGCTAAATCGGTGTTAAAGATAAGAGCAGACCGCCCGCAAGGCAGCAACCGTTCTCGTGTATTTTCGAGTTGACGTGAGAGTCGGCCTTCCAGCCTCCATTACTGGGCTCACCATCACGATATTATGAACAATATTGTAGGGAACAACAGTAACCCGACCCCCAACGCCACCACCAGTTTGGACAATTTGCGAGCATGACATGCACGTACACATTAACATCCTTGTCATATATTAATTATATTAAAATGTAAATAATAAGAAAAACAGCACCACATAAGATGACACTACGACGTACATGTTACAATATTGAACACAAATTTTATTCATGTAGTTTATTGAACATTGACTGGCTTTTCACGACAAGTTTTAGCATTTCACCTTCACAAGAGGGCCAGGGATTCCTTTCATTTAGATACTCGTTGATAGTATAGTACGCTTTGCTGGTTAAGAATTTTTTTACATTTAATTTAAATCTATTATTGGGCAAGTTTTTAATATATTCTGGAATTTTATTATAGATATGCAAACTTTGGATCATAAATGACTTGCCCGCTTTCCTAAGCCTGAATTTAGGAACAGCTAATTTATTTCTATTACGCGTATTATTATTAACATAGCGTTCGCAAGGCGCGCGTCGACGCAGCATAACGCAGCGCGCAGCGCACACGACGGAACTGCAGCCCCCGAGACGAAGCGGGCGGGGGTGACGACGGAGCGGCAGCGCTCAGTTGCTTGTGCGTTGAGATGAGAGCTAGGGAGGCATATAACAACGGAACGTTACGAGCGCGTCTTTGTAACGCTGCGGTGACGCAGCGCCCGTGTGACCGGCTATGCGTCGAAATATTTGCGTTGCGTCGACGTAACACTGACGCAACGCGCCGTGTGGCCGGGTTGTTAGTGGTACGAGTATAAAAAAAATAATATACCACTAAGGTGGCAAACAAGCTTACGGCCTGATGGTAAGCGCCAAGCGGTCACCGCAGCCTATGGACGCTTGCAACACCCCGGGAGTATCACTCGCGCGTTGCCGAACCTGCAAAAAAAATTAACGCCCCTTTTGAAGAACCCCTTTTTAATTACAGTCTAAAGGAAAGACCTCATTCCACAGCTTAAGCGTTCACGGGAGGAAACTCCTCTGAAACCGCGCAGTACGCGACCATTTTGGTTCTAGCGTGTGAGGTTGGACTCCCCGCCGGTGACGAGCAGATCGATGGTAGAAAGTGGCCGTAGGCATGAAGTCAAACAATTCCTCGCAACAAACCCCATTATATAAGCGGTAGAACTAGGGCTGCCACTTTTCAAAAGGATCAAACTCGGAGATTAGATTTTTAGGGTACGTTAAGCGTCGGCCCCGGCTGTTGTCAATAGATGACAGTCGTTAAGTCAAAGTCTGTGGCCTTCGGGCGGCTTGAAAACACCGACCTCTGCCAATCCGCATTGGAGCAGCGTGGCAGAGTACGCTCTAATCACCTTCGATTGAAGGGAGACCCGTATCCCCGCAGTGGGATGATTATGGGTTGATATTGTAATAAAACACTGCTATTCGCTGGGTGCGCGACGGCAGCGCCAACTAGCGGATGAACTTTAGGCGGACTCTGAAGTGTCAAATGGCGAGTTGTCATTACGAATAGTAAAATAAACAAAGAAATATTTTCAATGAAACGTCGTATTTAAAATCGTTTATTGTAAACTTAACTTAACATTCTCATACTACATGGATAATTAAACAATAAAAGTGTTATTTTATAGGTTAACTTACTTTTTCTTCTTGACGGCTGTTATCCATTTCATTCGTTTTTCTTGTTTCCAACGTGCTTGTGGAAATTTGTAGAATTTACAAGCACTGTTTACGCCAGTGTTTTTACAGTTATCAACACAGCAGGTATCGTGACCCATATTTCTTTATTTTTAACGAAATACAATAAACAACAACACTCCACTATGTATACGCAAGGATGACATCCGCCGCGAGTTCCTTTTTTAGCCAAGGCGGGCGCTGCGATCGATTCGTCTGTCCCTACTCCCCGCTTTGCACCCAGCGAATAACTAAAATGCTTTAATCTCCTTTATCATTGTCGGCTTATAACAATACTTTTCATCTAATTAGTTACATAGTTCTCTCTGTAAATCCGTTTTATCCTTCCGCTAGAAAATTAGAATGTACTCCACCTCATGTCTTCCCTTGCCGAATCCCCCAAAAACCTCATTAGTCAAAGTGACAGCTAAAGGGCGCGTTCAAGAACTATCGGTAAGTAATGTCAAGAGACATTTTTATTAAGAATCTTACAATAATGATGATGACGATGCGAGATTTCACCTGTCACTGCCGAGAACTTTCCTTCGTCTGATAACAGCTGTCTGACACTTGTAGCAGTACCAGGATTAAACTATTGCTAGACTTGTAGCCAGATGGAGTTGTTTAACAAGAACTTAGAGTCAGTTGCCTTGAAAAGATTGCTGTTAGCAATAAGGCCGCCTTTTTGCAATTTCACTAGTCTGAAAGTTATCTATGTATACTGTGTTCTGTTTTTGTGATTTGCAAATAAAGCATATTCTATCTATCCATCTATCTATCCATCTATCTATCCATCAACAAAAGTAGATTAACTTTATACATTTTTACAATTTGTAGAAACCTTGTACATAATGTTATGTAATTATGTTAATATACCAAATATTTTTAGAAAATAATCAATGTGTGTGAATATCCTTGAATTTTAATAAAATACATACAGATAGGAAAATATAGAAAACAAGTCGAAAAGTATAATACTTTAAACTATTTTAAAATTTTATTAAGTGAAATGATAGACAGTGTAATGATTCGATAAATGTCAAGGAAAATCTATGGCGTAGGATGGCATTTGAATGTTTTATTTTGGTAGAGCTTTTATGAACGTTAAAAATTTACAAGAAGTTATGTGGCACAAGTAAAGTTCTAGAACAGTAAATGGTTGTGACATTATAACCTATTGGGCAGTGGTAATAAATAAAATAGTTAATTTGATAACTATTTACTTTATAATGTATCACTCGCACTTTATACTGAGAAGAGGTGTGTGAGCACTTCCACAATAAATGACGAATGAATCATGAATCGAAAAAAGGAATAAGGAATTAATACAATATTATTCCTTTTATACTTTGATTGGCCCGGTGGTCAAGTGGCTAGCAATGGTCACTTTATCCCAAAGGCCGCGGGTTCGAATCCTGCGAAAGGCATATATTTGTGTGCATGAACATGTCTGTTTGCCTTGGTCTGGGTGTTTTCTATGTATAATAAGTATTTATTTACAAAAAAATTCACAGATTTCGTGCTTCACACGACTATCGTGCACATTGGAAATGAATCTACGGAATTCGAAAAAATATTGTCGCTGAGCGACGAGGAGCTCGATGGCGTCGGAGGAGCTCGATGGCGTTGCTGTGTGGTGTGTCGCACTCTAATATGAACACGCAAGTTAAGCAACATCGACCCTAGCCAGCGTCTGGATAGGTTTTGTTATCTTGAGCTTCTCCGTGCTTCGGAGGGCACGACCCGTGGGCACGACCCTTTCTTTATAAGGCAGCGGGAATATATTATTTCCCATCATATTTTTTTGGATTGATTTGAAAACGAAACTAGTGATCGAATTTATTCCTATGGCAACAAATTGTGGATTTCATATTTTTTTTTTATCTAGGAGTTAAGAACGGACGTCATAATATTTTTTTTATCTGTGACAGTTACAAGTTTAGAAACAACTGAATTTCGACACCTGCTTTTAAATCTTTATGCATCTTCAAATTTTGCGACTTTCGAAAGATAAGTTGTATTAAACTTAATGTCTTATGTATATTGCATTTGGAATAAGTTTTTCGAGGCCTTTCTTACACTCTTTTTTTGTGGTGTAAAAATATTCCCTTTGCCCGCGGGGTGACCAAATTCAAATTCAAAACTTTATTTAGAGAATAAGCTTTCACAAACACGTTCTCTTGTCAGAGTATACAGCTGTAATAAATGATTTGTATAAATCTCGCACGAGACGAGCACTACCTACCTTTTCTCGAAACGTTTCGTCGTTTTTTTGAACTCTCATAACTTTGTTTTGGATGATGCTAAATAGTTAAAAATTTCAAGATATAATGACACCAGTACAATCATTAAACATAAAGTTTGAATGTCGTAGCTATTATACTTTAGATTTTATTAATGTCTTAAAACCCCCGATTTCGTCACTTGCAAGTGTAGAGTTTGTGAAGTTAGGCCTTGTAGAGGTAGGGCGTGTAGAGTTAGAAGCTTGGCTCTACATGAGATCTGATAACTTTTTGACTATGCGAGTCATTATGGTCTCGTCTTGGCAACATTTTACATGAAAATGTTTTTGGTGGGATTAATCTACTCTATATACTACTACGTCTATTTCGGAAACAAAAGCAAAATGACCACTGGTAAAATAAATGGCGAAAGAAAACCTGTTACGGTCTTTTTTGGCATTTATAAATATATCGTGTTTTTTTTTACCATAAAATTTAAAACTTGGCACATGCAACATTACGTCAATAAATAGTGCCATTCATAAAATTAAATCTAAAATATAAAATGCTAAATCGGTGTTAAAGATAGGAGCAGACCAGGCCCGCAAGGCAGCAACCGTTCTCGTGTATTTTCGAGTTGACGTGAGAGTCAGCCTGTCAGCCCCCATTACTGGGCTCACCATCAACAATATTGAAGGGAACAACAGTAACCCGACCCACAACGCCACCGCCAGTTTGGACAATTTGCGAGTATGACATGCCCGTACACATTAACATCCTTGTCACCAATTATTTAAAATTCTAAATTATATTAAAATGTAAATAATATAAAAAACAGCCCCATTTGGGTAACACTACGACGCGTGTACATATTACAATATTGAACACAATTTTTTATTTAGGTAATTTATTGAACATTTACTGGCTTTTCACGACAAGTTTTAGCATTTCACCTTTGCAAGGGGGCCAGGGAGACCTTTCATTTAGATACTCGTTGATAGTATAGTACGCTTTACTGGTTAAGAATTTTTGACATTTTATTTAAATCGATTGTTGGGCAATTTTTTTTATATATTCTGGAATTTACTTAATTTAATACATAATGCAAACTTTGAATCATAAATAACTTGCCCGCTTTCCTAAGCCTGAATTTAGGAGCAGCTAATTTATTTCTGTGACGCGTATTGAAATTATGAATACCTGGTTATAGTCATGAATGTTTTTACGAACAAACATGATGCTGTCAAGAATGCACTGAGATGCCACCGTGAGAATATTAGTGCTTTTGAAAAACTCGCGAAGAGACTCTCGGACCACGTTAATCTTATTTCCTTTTTTGCTTATTACAGACTATCTGGCAAATGAGTAGGAGTAGAGAATACTTAACGACTAGCTATGCCCGCGGCTTCGCTCGTGTGGAATTGGACTTATGACTATAATAGTATAGACGGATTCAACAGTCTCCTATTACTACTGCTATAGTTTTTCCCCGAGACATCAGTGTTCTTTATTGCTCATTGTCTATTTGCTCGCCGCTGTGTTTTATTTAATTTTATCGTACCTAATCAAAATACCTAATGTAAAATAATTATGAAAAATTAAAATTATATTAAAATTGAAATCGTCAGCTCAGTTATACTAAAAAACTTTCATAGTGCGATTCAGAATCTAACAGTGCCATCTAGTGAATTTGAAAAGAACAAAATTTGTGTGTACAAAAGCAAAAGCAAAAACAAATTCACTGTGTATGAAAGTAAAAAAGACTTTCATACACAGTGCTACTGAATTTAAAAATGGTCGTTATGAGATATCGGGCGATTCCGACTCTGCAGTCAGTGACAATTTTAAAATTCTTCGGCTGTTGTTAATTTAAATGAGGGTAACTTCTATTCCTGACATCCGGTTCGATTCGGTTCGGTCCGGTTCGGTTCGGTTCGGTCCGGTTCGGTCCGGTCCGGTTTAGTCTGTTGTCGGTAGTTATGGTGTACCAAGTCTCAAGTTTGTAAGTGCGAGAAATATTTTTTTCTTACATAGTCAGGGTAGAGACCTTTAAATGACCATAACTTATTTTCCTGACATCCGATTTAAATGCGACAAAACCTATATTCTGCTCCAAGCCGAGCTCTATCTTCCTTAAGTTAAAACAGCATTAAAATCCATTCAGTAATTTAGAAGATGTGCGCGTTCAAACAGACAGACAAAAAAAATTTTTTTTCGCTTTTGTTACCTTTCTCTAACTGTTTCCTCTCCATTTTTGCCAAATATGTTCAGACATATCGGGGTCTACTGTTTTATTATATGTAAATAGATTTACAAATAGTCAACGAATTGGAAGACATATTTTGTCTTCCCGATGTATCTGATCATGGTTTTGATACTGTATTGAACGATCCTAAAAAACTATGACGAGCCTAATGACAGGCCTATGGCACCGACACCTGATCCACCTAGCAGCATAATACCTCTCGAAAGTCGAACCTAGCAGTTCATCTGTTGATTTTTCATCTATCCCTCCGTCCTCCGTCGTCCCATCCCAACGCGATCGTTCTAGGCGGGCAGCAAGATTTGAAATTTTACCTAATATATCTGGTACTCAGCAGACCTCAGAACCTCAAGCCACACGGGCAGAGGGAATATTTTTACCACCGTGTTTACATAGTTTTTTTTATCTACCCTAGATGCTTATGTCCTATAAAGGGTTAAGCCGTCGGTCCCGGCTGTTATCGATGGATGACAGTCGTTAGGCCAAGTCGGTGGCCTTAGGGCGGTTTGAAAACACCGACCTCTGCCAATCCATCATTGGAGCAGCGTGGCAGAGTACGCTCTAATCACCTTCGACTGAAGGGAGACTCGTATCCCAGCAATGGGATGATTATGAGTTGATATGATGATGATGATGAGCGACGATAAAGTCGGGATAAGGAAAAGGTTACAAAATAAAACTACAACGTTTTTGACTTTGTTCAAAAAGGTTAAGCTACAGGGCAAACTCTTAACCCGATCATCTTTGTTTTAGGCTCAAATTATAGCTGACTAAATTGTCCAGACGAGTTTTTCTCAAATTTTTGATATCATTCTTCGTTTCCAAAATATCGAGCGCCAAAATCAAAAATTCGGAAAGAAATGATATTTATTTTCACAATTTCGGCCATAACTTTTTTCGTTTTTGACTTTCTCAAATAATTCTTTTTGCACCTTACAGCTCTCGTGAATACGCGTCTTTTGAGCCTTTTATGAATATCATATCTCCACAACTCTTCGAGATATAAGGGGATCGCACTTTTTCGTGAAATCGAAGCCTATACTGAAGCGAACGAAAAGACATTTCCAATGTCAAAAAGTATTTAAGTATATTTATCAGCAGTCTCGTACCCATAGTCCTACAAGCTTAGTTGCTTAGTTTGAGACTAGATAGCGTTGTGTGATTCGTCCAAGAATATTTATTTAGAATGTATTACTTAAAGCTTAAACAAAGAACTATTTATCTATGCTAACAATAATGAAAGAGAAAGACTTACAAACCGTAAGCTAAAACGAGAAAGATATATTTTGATTAAAGTGTTTTACATTCCAACACGAAAAAAATAGGATCCTATACTAATTTGAATTGGTATACAAACGAATTACATGCTGTTCTTTGATGGGTTAGTCAATCAGTCAGTACATAAATTCGGCTGTTCTCTGATAGGTTAGGGGGTTAGTCAATCAGTAAAGTTAGTTAATATATCTTCTTCATGGTTAGTACATAAATAGTGTTATGTGGGAATAATCCGGATTTTTGGTTAGAATTACACTATAAAATACTTTAGTTGGTGTATAAAAAAGAGACGAAATATTCGTTTCAGTTCAGAGTTTGATTTGATAATTTGACTTCGTGAAAATTCGTGGTGTTTTTTTTTTTGCGGAGATGTATCCACATTAAAAAACAAAATATAAAAAAAAGATACACTTTTAATATGATAGATAAAATATGATTTATTTGCAATACACAGAAAAAAGAAATATCAAATTACTATTACTACATACTAGTGTATTAGCAACAAGGCAGCCTTATTATTAGTGATGGTTTTTCAATGTTAAAATCCGATGTTGATATTTTTAATGTTTCACGAGTAATTATAAGCGTGACTGAGCAATTATCTCGGCTGAGAGGAGATGCCAGCATCCCTTCATGACACTGTTCTAAAAATGTGCGAGTCTATGAACTCTGTGTTTGTGTTCATATTTTTTTTTGCATTTGGACAGTGCTCTGACGTAAATGCTTGTAACATTATCATTATTACTTTCCTATGCTGGAGGTAGCAAACAGGCAACACCGGAGGAATCGTAGATATGTTGACGGCCTTAAAAAACTAAAGAGTAGGCTCATTTCTATACATTAATTTTGTCCTTATAATAATGAGCATACTGATCGTAAATATATGCACGTTCTCGTGAAAGAACTTGCGTGAAGTCTTGCTTGTGTCATTGCAAACACCTGCGGTTGCAAGAAGTATAAATAAATAAATATATAGGGACAATTCATACAGATTGAGCTAGCCCCAAAGTAAGTTCGAAACTTGTGTTATGAGATACTAGCTCAACGATATTATATTTTATAACAAATACATATATAGATAAACATCCAAGACCCGAGGCCAATCAGAAAAAGTTCGTTTTTCATCATGACCCGACCGGGGATCGAACCCGGGACCTCCTGGGTGGCGGTCTGGCGTGGTAACCATTACGCCACGGAGGAGGTCGTCAAGTATAGGAAACTGGATCCATATTGGACTGGATATTATTGTTATATTGTATTTATATTATGTATGTGTAATTATATATTATATATACAGTATATTATATGAATACTGACTTATATATTTTATTAATTTTTTATTTTATTATTATTTTTATTTAGCAATAATTTAGCTTTAGTACCTATATTGTGTTATTGCATCTTGTTGACCCTGCCCATTCCATTCAGAAATTCTGTACCCTAAGGTTGCCTTGAAAAGATTGCTTTTAGCAATAAGGCCGCCATGTTGCACATATACTAGTCAGTCTATAAGCTTTCGGTATGTTGTATTATTTAAAGATGTATTGTATATTGCAAATAAAGTATATATTCTCTCTCTCTCTCTCTGGATCCACAATTTGTTTTGCAAGTACGTTTAGACATGTTAACTATCGCTTATTTGCTGTCGCGAGCATACTTGCGTTCATCATGCATGTGTAAAAACTTATGGTTTACAAAAAAGAGCAAGTATTGTAAAACAGAGTACAGTGTAATAAAAAAACAGAGCGTGCCTACCTGTATTTTTCCTACGACAGCAGTCATGACATTCTGAGTTTCTGACTCATTCGTTGTGATTATACTGGATTCATTGTGTAATTGAAGTGATTTTGACAAATGATAATTTGATTGGTCTTATTGACCTAGACATGAGGCATGTTAAAAATGGGCCTGTTGTTGATAACAATCTCAATTACAAAGTCTACAGGGCCGAGTCAATTACACTGAGAATTTCTAGTTCTTAACTATTTGCGTATTCTAGATCTAGATTGCTTAGGGGTCATCTACAATTTGGGGAAAATGTACGAGTAATTTAAACGATAAACCACTGTAACAGTCTGCAATCTCTTTTGAAAATTATCCTTTCAGAAATAAAGCCGCATTGTTACATATACACTACCTAGCCTATAAGTTTATGTATATCGTTACTAGCTTCTGCCCGCGGTGTTACCTACGTTTAATATAATGCACAGCAACGCCATCTGTATCAGATTTTTGACCAAATCCTACGGAAATCACGTACTTTTCGGGATAAAAAGAACCCTATGTGTTAATCCAAGGTATCGGCTACCTACATACCAAATATCATAAATATTGACCCAGCCATTTGAGCGTGAAGAAGTAACAAACTTACACACAACTTTCGCCTTTATAACATTAGTAGGATATTACGGAAGCATCCAGAATCGAGAACAAATATGAATGCCATCACATAAATATTTGCTCCGAGCTGGAATCGAACCCACACCCTCTGATGCCGAGGATCCGTACTAACGCACCACCGACCGCACCGATACCAATATGACCGCTGTCAATATGATTTATACTAAGAACAATAAACAAGTAACTTTTAAGTTACTTGCTCTTAATCCAAAGGATAAAGTCAATATAATAACAGTACACCATTAATATTAATAAAACAATTTCTACAATATTTCTAGACGGGAAAATTTCGAAGTTTTCACTGGCTTTTCATGTCAAAATCTTTCACGATTAATTTTAATGATGTAATTTTCGAGAACCCGTAGCAATTAACATGAACTCTCATATCCGTTAAACAAGATTACTACAATGAGGTACAGATTAAAATGGAGTTTAATGTAAGTACTTGACCAACTGACTGTGTGCTCTTTCATCTTAATTACTCTGTGTACTTCCGAAATCAATTTTGGCTAATGTGTGAGTAGATGGATGGCGACGTTGAAACAAATATAATTAAATTAAATCGTTTCATTGTTAGTCATCTATACTATTATTATCAACGACCTCCGTGGCGTAATGTTGTCAGGTCATAATGAAAAACGAAAGTTCTCTGATTGGCCTGGGTCTTGGATGTTTATCTATAAAATGTATTAGTTATAAAATATAGTATCGTTGAGTTAGTTTGTTAAATGACGAAAAAAGGCCGTAACCGGGTTTCTTTCGCCATTTCTTTTACCGGTGGCCATTTTGCTTGTGTCCGAAATGGTGGTAGTATATAACGTAGTTTATTTTCTTTATACATATATACAAATTGTAAATGACAAGAAAAAGTGCCTGTGAAGGTCTAATTTCTGAAATAAATGATTTCATTTCATTTCATTTCAATATCCCATAACACAAGTCTCGAACTTACTTTGGGGCTAGCTCAATCTGTGTGATTTGCATGTATTTATTTGTTTCTTATAAAGAGGAAAGATTTGTTTGTTTGGTTTGAATAGGCTCCGAAACTACTGGACCGATTTGAAATTTCTTTCACCATTGGGAGGTTACCCTATCCCTGGGTGACATGGGCTAAAATATATATATTTTTTAAATAGGATCCTTAATTAAAACCTGCACGAAGCTGGAGCAGTGTGGTAGTGTAAATATAAAGGTCCAAACTGGTGGTGGCGTGTCGGGAGTCGGGTCGCTGGTGCCCCTTTAATATGGTTGAGCACAGCGATGGCTGGCTCTCGCATCAACTGGTGAACGGGTGCCGCCTGGGGGGACTGGTCTGCTCATTTTTATAGGTACTGTTTTTTTTTTTTTTTAACACAAACATTATTATTGATACGACACTCATTTTTCATACGTGAAATATATATTTTTTGTTTTTTTTTTATAAAAAGAAGAAAAATGTCTAATGAACAAAAAAGGCCGTAACCGTTTTTTTTTCGCTATTTCTTTTACCGGTGGTCATTTTGCTTTGTTTCCGAAATGGTGGAAGTTTATAGAGCAGCTTTACTTATTACAGAATAATAGTGTGCACAATCTAATCTCTCATTGTAAATGACGTGTCTAAGCGCCTGCAAGGGCCCACAGAATATAGTACATTTCATTACGAGTGCGGAAAGCCTGTCATTGCAAAGAGTTCCGACAAAATGTCTACCCGAGCCGAGGCGCAGCCGGTGAGGATTGACAGTCGGAACAAGTTGCAATGGCGGTTCCGCACGCGTACTGAACAACTATTTTTAATACAGTTGCGAAAAAATTAAGCAATTTAATTACTCATTTTGTGCAACAAACAACTAAACTCGCAATAAAAATTTTTGAAAATGGCGCCAACCGTAAAATAATAAAAGCAGAGATTTTTTTTGTTTTCTTCACCCATTCTGGGTAGGCAAAGGGAACTATACTATACAGCCAAGTCTTCAGTAGATTTTTTTTATTGATATGAAATGAAAATGAAATTTAATGAGATGAAATGAAATGAAATCTAACCTAACTCATTGAATCAAATCATTAAATCTGATATTGAAGCAAATTAGTAGCTTTTTTTTTTAATATTTGCATGAATCATAAAAACTTCTATGATTTTTTTTTTTGTAAAAACTTCGCGGTTGAGTTTTTCTTTTTAATAGACATTATTTTGACAGTTGGGAAAGAGAACGCACGAGTGCGGAAAAGGTAAAGAGAAAGCACGAGTGTGTAATAGCCCACATCCCGAACGCTATAGGTACGTTCCTGCAATACACCACTTTTTGAGCAACTGTATTAAAAAGTATTTTTGACTTTGACATTAAATACAACTGAAGGTGAATCAGACGACTTGTTTGTTTTTACAAAACAAAGCCTTAGAACAAAATGGTTGTGAGATTCTTACGTTTTCACGTAAACATTTGTTGCAGAGAAGGGTTAAAAAGTTGTAACGACAAAAGTTTTGTATGATGAATTTCTTTCATAATTGTTTCAGAGTGGATGCAAAACTTTGTAACCAAGTTTTATTAAACACTAGAATTTTAAAACTATTTATTTAGCAAACAAAACTTTTTGTAATTATCATCATCACCATCATGTCAACCCATAATCATCCCACTGCTGGGATACGGGTCTCCTTCAATCGAAGGTGATTAGAGCGTACTCTGCCACGCTACTCCAATGTGGATTGGCAGAGGCCGGTGTTTTCAAGCGCTAAGGCCACCGACTAGGCTTAACGACTGTCATCCATCGACAACAGCCGGGACCGACGGCTTAACGTTCCGAAGCACGGAGAAGCTCTAGATAACGAAACCCATCCAAACACTGGCTAGGGTCGACGTCGCTTAACTTGCGTGTTCATATTAGAGTGCGACACACAGCGACGCCATCAAGCTCCTCTTTGTCCACCAACTATGTAATTATGCATAATATAAAATTATGCATGAGTGTTTTATTACATATTCCTAGCTATTCCCTTCTGTCCCCTCTTCGTAATTATAATGCCCAAATTTTATTATACTGAAATAAATTACTAGATGTGCCTCTCTCCTTTCTCCATTCTCTTTTCTCCAGAACAACAAAGATGTAATCATCATCATCTTGGCCACAAGAAGTCCACAGCTGGACATAGGCCTCCCCCAAACGCCTCCAGAATGATCGGTTGGCAGCGGCTTCCTGCGACTTTCAGGTCAAAACAAAGATATAAATTACTAGCTGACCCGTGCCCACTTCGTTGGGCATAATGTTAATAATCCTTTTTTAGTACAGGCGTTCGTAAGAAACGCTTTCATTCGCCCGTAAAAGCATTTTTATTTTTCGGTTTTTTATAAAACCTATGACACTCAGCAATAATGTGGCTTTCTATTGGTGAAATAATTTTTTAAAATCGGTTCAGTAGATCCCGAGATTACCCCTTACAATTCAACAAATATATAAACACACAAACTTTACTTCTTTATAATATTAGTATAGATAATTTTGATAACATAATATGAATTTGTAATATTTGGCGATTGCACAGTAGAAAATCGGGACAAGCCCACCACACATTTCCACCGATGTGTCTCCAGTGTAGCCAGGATCAACAACGGCGGCTTCAGATTGACAATAAGCGATGAAGCTTATTGACGTCCCGAAAGAGAAAACTACAACTGTCTTGGAACGAAAAGAAAATAGTCGGAGTAGAAAGTATTGAAAGGACTTAACTTGAATATACAGTTTTTTTTTTATACACACAGTAGAAAATAAACTTTCCTCGATTTTCTGTGAGATATAGTGAGATATATGTATTTTCACTGGTTTTTTTATGTTTTACGACAGACAAACAAGCAAGTGGGCCACCTGATGGAGAGTGGTCACCAATGCGTTGTCTACCTCAGAATATGGTCTAAGTCAGAATATGGCCTAGTGGCTAAAGCCTATGGCCTTTTTTGTGTCCCTAACAATAAAGAAAGAACATTTATAATATTAGTTAGAATTCCCATCAGACGCGGAGCAATATGAAATTATTAAAGGTCACGTTACGTGATAAACAATTTTGAATCAAAGTGTAAGCTTACAACTTTTCAATTCTGTATGATGTTGTTGGTTATGTCTCATATATTATTTACAAAAACATCATAAGTTAGTACCCCCGTCTAACCTTTGATCATTATTATATGACCGACACAGTTTGTCTTTACTCAGGGTTGTCGCTACAAACTTCATTGCCCGAACATTAATTAAGAAAATCAATTTTAAAAATATGAATGGCTAGTTGCCTAAGAACTATAAATAAAAATCATAAAAATATTAATTAAGATTTTTGTTTAAAAAAGGCTAAATTGTTGAGTTTCTTGCGGCATTTTGGCAGGCACAAGCCATTCGCGTCGGAAGTGCTAGAAGAAGAAAAGAAAAAGAGCAAAAATATTTCCTATAAATTTTCTTGCAAAATAAAAAAAAGAAATTATTTTATTTTATTTGTTTTGATTATTTTAATGTTGTTTTTTATTCAATTAGGGGATGGGAAGGTGAAATTTTTCTTTACCAACCACTACATATTATACAGGGTGACAACAGAAGACAAGTTTCAAAGGTAGGGTGGACTGGAGCCTAAACTAGGAGAAATAAATAATAAATTCTTTATTATTTAGGAAATACTTTTTTTTCGCAAGTAATATAAAATCTCTGTGCATTCTATTTTAGCTAGAGTTAACGTTTTCCTTCTTGTTGTCTGTACAAAAATCTAGACGGCCAAAATTAAAAATGCAAAGATAAAAAATTATTGATATTCTGTAATTTTCGAAAACACTTAAAATTCAAACATATCGGAAACCGCAGATGCTACTCAATATTTTAAACTGCACAATAGTTAAGGTGGGTGGACCATGGAAGGCCACTCTAACGAGTAAACGCTTTTTATTCGTTTATTAACTGGATAAATGAAAAAAACAAATGATCAAATAATACTTTGTTTTATTGTGTACCATATAAATCACTTTTTTTTAACCTAGCTTTAATCAGTATTCATTAAACTTAAATTTTGTTAAGCTCTTCCAAATGGCCTTGCAAGGAACACGGCTCCAAACAAGGCCAATATTATACATCAGTCGTTCAACTTAAAAATAGAGTTGTAACAGTTAATATATTCGCTTTTACTAAAACTACATAATAAGCTCTTTCATTTAAGCAAAACATTAAATGCCCAATATATTTTTATCATTTATAAAAAACTCAACGAACATTACTTGAACACCATCGTATAACTAAGAATATATTAATGGAAATTATTTAAAAACAGTAGTAATGAGTATTATATTGACATCAAATAACTTGCCAACGCGTATTATAATGAAATTAAAAACTTTTTTTTTTTACCTCAAATGGCCTTACAAATTTTTGATTGGCCTTATAAGGAACCACCGGCTTTCCTGGGAACACTACCAATATTTTAACTTAAATCGAGGCAAAACTATTTTTTTTCTTTAGTACCATAAACATATCCTTATATACGACAATTCACAGTAAAAAAATATGAAATAATAATAGGTTATCTAACTAAAAACGTACGTTTTGCTGTGCGTGCGAATAACAATTATAACGTCGACGACCGAAGTCTACGAAGCGTGAGATCGCACTGCCACAATAGCGGCGCGAGCGACTCGCCGCCGCATCTGTGGCCTTGAGTTTGATGGATCTTAGTGTATAGCCGAAGGAATATGTGTTTACATGTCAATAACTACGACTTTTTGATAGTTGGCCTTCAAAGGAGCATGGCCTTCCATGGTCCACCCACCTTATTTGTTATGCAAGACAGCAAAGCTGTTTTTGGCGCGAGTCAAAGGTACGAGACGCAGAATAACTTTGCTGCCGAGTGAAACACACAACTTTCTCTCACTCTCTACAGCGAGGAAAATGCTAGGTGCAAGAAAAACGCAAATAATTTATTAAATAAGTGTTTTTTTTTCATGCGGTGTCGTGCTGGCCAGTTCGATTATTCTAAAAATAAGGTTGGCGCACTGGCATTTAAATAAGTACCTATTAACCCAGATGTTACTGACATATTGTTTTGTGTCCGAATTTAATGATTTTCTGTATACGGCTTAATAATCTTTAAAAAACATTTGGAAAAATGTAAAAAAAATTATATCTCTAGTGGAAATTCGGGAAAATGATGTTGTTTTTAAACAACGCTAGTAAAATACGCTACTATCAGATATGATTTGTAAATAAAACTACTTCTTTGCAATGATTTATTTTATTAGACTTTACATACAAAAATAAGAGAAAAAGGGAAAAGAAACTGATTTAATTACGTAGTAAATATAGCTTATATCAGGTTTGTGGTGCAATGTAACATTGCATTTTATTTACAAAAAAGTTGCCGTGTTTGTGACATTATGCACAACGTAACTGTCTATTTATGTATTTTACAATATGGTCATCATATCGTGAAAACTCATAAAGGTTTGCCTGTAAACCTTCATGAGTTTGAGCATGAGCACAACCAGGTTTCCGTTGATCTTTTTTCTAAAATATGTTATCTTGCTACACTCCTGCGAAATTTCAGATAATCATATTCACCTTTATTCGCTTTATACATAGTTGCCATGCATTTTGCAAAGATAGCATTTTCATTTCTTTATTAGTTACATTTCCTGGCTTATTGTTCTGTGTAGCATACAGATTGTACCTTACAAATAAACTTATGACTGTACTGTCTAAGAGACACTTACAATAGTACAAAGGTGTTTGCTTCAATGGCGCGATTTGCTTATCGTCCCATGTTTTGTGATGAAGTAGAAGGTACCTGCTGCATGGCACTAGTTCTTTCTGTCAATGTACCGACGTTTTGCAAGTTCATGCAGTTGCAGATCGTTTTTCTCACTATCTGAAGAATAGTGAACATCTGCTTGAGTCCGTAGTTGTGCCCCAGGAAAATTGATCAGCACAACTTGGTTTTCGTCCCCAGAATCTTCGTCTGTAATGTCAGAACTTTTTTTTTTTTGGATTTTCTGGTGGAAATATAACTAAAGATTTTGGTACATAAGATTCTTCGTCATTTCCCAAATCCTCCACAATTTCATGTAGGGTCAAGTTTCCTACTTGTGTCCTACAACAAAGTAGTACATTTTACTACTGGCGTTTATAAACAACACAAGTTATTTTTTGATATAACTTCTATGCAAAGGCTCCGAATATGTATAATTTGATATTTATGTGTCTTCAAAGGAACTAACATTACGATTTCTGTAAATAATGTACAATAATAAGAAAAATTGTTGTAAATACTTACTTTGATAAACTCATTGTTGAAAACTGCTGATATAATTTTTAAATAACACACTGAACTTAATTAATCACAATGGTTGACCATCTGATATCGAATGATAAAACGCTTACCTATCAGGTTTGACAAAATAAATAAATCTAAAGTACCTACATTTTCTTCAATATTTTTATATCTTATGGGTTGTTTTAAAACGACGGTAGTAACAAGTGGGTTAATACATTTTCAGAGGACTGGCGGTATAAAAAATTATAGAATAGAAAGGTTCGAATTTGAAAAATTCTTTCACGCTAGGGCACAAAATGCACTTTTGCGCTCAGATTTCGAATGACAAACTGTTTCTTTCCGAGCTTGTGAGGTGAAAATGAAATTATTTCAGAATATACAATGTCGAAACGACAGAAAGGGGAAAAATTTCGAGACCCCTATAAATTTAACTTGAATATTACCGATCGTATTTTGTTCGCGGGTCGCCAAATTTTACTCTCAAAGTTGGTGAATCAAAAGTTTTTGATTTAATACTTTATGCGTAAGTGGAACTCGTTGATGTCACGTGTGTCTTCTTCCTACAATATGGAGTGTTTTAAGAGAAGTGCAAAGTAGTATATCAGAATAATAGAACAGTCAGAAAATGAAAGAGGCGAGCAGAGCCTTAAATATGATTCAAGTTTTGGAAATATTGCGTGAAGGGATACTCTAATTATTATATAATTTATTTATATAAACACAAAGTTTCATTACGATTTTTTAATTATTAGCATTAAAATCTTTGTTCTTAGTTCTCTACCCCTTTTTTTATCATCAGAAAAATGCTTTGCAAAAGCCCCACTGTGGAACTTACCACTAAAAAACAGACGGGATGCCACTCGCCCCCTAAGTGACGGGGCCACGGGTACTCTGCCCTACTCTACGGGATACATCCGCGACCCCGCCAGGGCCGTCCGGCCAAAGATACTGGCCGGACCCGCTCCCCCCGGAACGCTCTGTCGGCAGTACACCGCATCCAGGTGCACCATTGACCACCATTGACCGAGACCATTGCCCCCTCAAGACGACGGGCCTTCCCCGGCTCGCCGTCTCGGCTGGGCAAGGGTCCCCTCCATCTTGGCGGTCGCAACAACGTGCGACTGCTTGCCGGGCTCTGCGAGCCGCCGCCGGCCCCTCTCGATCAATTTTTTTGCGAGATTTTATTCCTCCACCGCGCCTCCTGCGCCACTTCGAGTGCCACAGCGTCCACTACGTACTTAGTGGACACTGTGACACTTTGCGCCACCACGCACTGCCTCTTCCGGGGTGGCCACATTCGCACATGTGATGATGTGACCCAACCCTTAACGCCCCCCCAGTGTCTAGGTTGGCGAGACCCAGTGTCTGCATGGCTTTCGCGTCCCAACTTAACGGAGGTCGCTCCTGGTATCAATGGGTGGAGTAAGCCCGGATACCAGTCGTTAGGTCTCTGCCCTGGTTAACTCTAAAAAAAAAACGTTGATTTGGTGATTAGGAAAAGCTTGTAACAGGTGAATTGGAATAAAGATATTACAGTTTGAACAGCAAAGCGCTATTTTATACCTTTTATTTTATTCATTTCGGTAACAAAAATTTAAGAGCTGTCGGGTTGAAAGGCGATTAACCTTTGAGGGTAAAAATTACCCTTTTAAAGGCTAATTACGTGGAGAGGATAATCATTGACTTTTTACCTAAAACAGATCTTATAAAAATGAGGGTAAATAGAAAAAGGGTAGGATAATTTGGCGTTCAAATCGAACAACATCGCTTATGACTTCGTATTAGATATAAAGTTTTATAGATACTGCAAATATGTAGGTCAAAGGTCAAAATATGAGTGATTGATTGATTCTTGGTAAAAAATTGTACGTACGCACGGTACAGAATTCATGAAGCATCATCTGGTTCCTGGTTATGAAAGACGTAAATTAATATGCTTTTGTATTACGTGAACACTAACACTATTTGTACAATTTTCTTGCAATTTTAACACGTATACGAAAATAACGATTTAGAATGCCCAAACTCTTGTAAAATATAAAATCTGAATGTGAAAAATGAACTCTCCCTTTTGACATTGAAGTCAACTCACAGTTTTTAAAACTTATGAACTTAAGACAAATGATAAGTTTTAAAAACTGTGATAATTCGAAAAAGCTTGTCATAAGACCAGTTAAATTTAAATAAAATAAAAATACTTTGATTTTCAATGCTATGGTGGAAAATAATTTTTGAGTTGTTTATATTGATTTCTGTTCATTAAAACGCATAGTATCAATATAAACCTTTAAAAATGACAATGCGAGGCACATGGATCTGTAATGTTAGCTCTACACACTGAGAAAACTCGTGGTCGTCTTCTCTTCAGTCCATTTTCGCTTTTCTTTCGTCTTCTAACTTCGTGCCTAACTTCACTACACTACGCTCAACTTCTCTACAGTGCAGAGCTAGCACAAAACGTTCGACATTCCATAAAACTAGTATTCCTTTTCAATAAAATTCTCATGTGACGATATTGGTAATAAAAAAACCTACGTGCTTCGTTTCATGCGTATTTGCGGCATCTATTATATAGATTTATGTCTCTACTCTGCTCGGTCGCAATGGGATCGTATCAATGAAATTTGATTATTCGAATAAAAATAACTCCATTCTGGGGAAACGATGTCAGAGGCGGTACGTTGTGCTTATGATTCGCATTCGCACATCATTCTTGATTCAACGAACTATGAATTAGGTGAAAATTATTGGAAATATATTATGTAGATATTATTCTCTTAATTTTCTACGAATTCCAGCAATATTAACGACATATTGTGTATTATGCATATTTTTCTCTCGACCTCTTTCTTCCACATGTCGTAAGCCAAGATTCACTACGAATTCTCGGGCAAGTAACTAAGAACGTACTATATTATAATTACATTTTCTTTAATGAAAACCGTGTGAAAACAGGAAAATAATAAATAAAACTTTGTAATTGTACTCAGTATACATTGTCTCCATTTTTTTTCATCATCCGCAATGTTTTCGTTCGGTTGTATCCCTTGAGCATAGACCTTTTTCACTTTTACTTATTTTTTTTACCTTTACCGGTATGAGAAAACACTAATTATATTGTATTAACTACATTCCTTTTTACTGTCTTTCTTACCTTCTTTTCCCTCTAGAAGGTTGGAACTATTTCATTAAAACGCTGTACTTGCAGTATTTTGTACATTATAATGACGGGAAACAAATAAAATACCATTGCATTAGACGCTTGCAACATCAAGGTCACTCTATTTGACATTAAACATATTTTTATTATCGTTAAAATTATGCTATTAAAAACCGCCAACCCTATCGAAGGTCTCACCATATTTATTTTATTCAACAAGTGGGCATTTCTTGTTCAAAATTCGGTCCCCAGTTGAATATTTAATTCGCACCTTCGACTTAGTGGGACTTTGGTACGTGAGTGTATTTTAATCAGGAGTTTGAGTAGCCCACGTGGCGTAAATGTTGCGCCAAAAATTATGTGAAGGCTACATGGACTGTATAATAAGCTATTAATTAGCATAACGTTTCTAGGTTATTTTTTTATATAAACATAATATATTTCGCTTGGTGTAAATCAAGCCTTAATTGCAGAATGGTACGCACGCATATTTGTTTATTTAGTTAAACTTTCGCTATCAAATCAAAATGATGATCTTGGCTATCAAAGTGATGACCTTGTTACTTCGGTTTGGAAACGAGGTAAAACCAGAGTAGACAAGGCAACCAGTGATGAATCTCCTTAAAATCGAGTGGAATGCGATGAAGTTTTCAGTCGAGGCGTAAAAGCACTGCGCAGGGTAGAACCTTCATGAAAATGATCTCTGAGGTATGTCAGGTATGAGGGAGTGTTGGGATTAAAGAGGATCGTATATAAAAGGTAAGCAATATGTACATTGCGGCGAAAACGAATAGGAAACCAACGGAGCTGGAATCGGAACTGTGAGACGTGGTCGAATTTACGAAGACCAAATATAAATCGAATGGCAAGGTTTTGAAGGCGCTCCTGTTTGAAATGAAATGAAATGAAATGAAATGAAATGAAATCGTTTATTTCAGAAATTAGACCTTCACAGGCACTTTTTCTTGTCATTTACAACTTGTTTAAATAAAAAAAATAAACTACGTTATATACTACCACCATTTCGGACACAAGCAAAATGGCAACCGGTAAAAAGAAATGGCGAAAGAAAACCGGTTACGGCCTTTTTTGTCATTTTGTACTTTTTTTTTTTTTTCCTTTTTTTTTTTTTTTTTTTTTTTTTGTTTATTCAACAGGTCTTGATTGAAATCCAGAAAGGAGGAGTCAGCGAGTCTAAGATAGGAAGAAGTAAAGATTAAGCCATCGCAATTTTGGTGTCAATTGGCAAGAAATTACGAAGCCGCCGAAGAGTACCAGATGCTGCAAACAGTGCAGTACTACAATGAGCTCTTTTATGCTAGACCTCACGTTGAAATGATTGTAACTCCGCAATAGATGTTAAAACGCGACGAAACGCTCATTTACCATAATTTTGATCAACGCAGTTCTAAGCCATTTTCGGCTGCTGGTAACCATCGGCCTTAAGACAAGTAAGACCAAGGTCATAAGTTAAGGAGGAAACATTACCGGAACACTCCATTATACAATTCGATACACCTATTGTTTTAATACATCCTCAAATATACACCTTATGGTTATAGACTTATGAATTATTATTATGAATGATGTGTATTGGAAGTATGTTTAAAACGCATCTAATTTCACATTTAGTCCCAAGGTATCTCTTTTCTTCTTTTTTAGTTTGACAGTGACAGCTATAATTAAATATTTCACTATAAAAAAGCGTTTTAAAAAGTGGCTGTTAAAAGTGTGATTTTATTTTTAGTCTAACATCGCATTTACATTTGCAATTACTTGCAGAATAACTCGTAGAGGTTATTGCAATATAGTTAACACATAATTATAATTTCCTGCAATTATGTTTATGTTTGCGATTTTTAACCTCTCTATATAGACAGAAAGTGTTTGTTTAGTGAGAACTAATGACAAATTATAACAGTCAAAATTGTAGTCTACGAAAATAAAGAATGTATTTTTATATTGCGCTATTGTGCCGAGAACGGAACTGGATCGATAAGCAAAGAGAACTAGTTTAGATATGCAATTAATTGCTGGCGCGAGAACTTGGAGTAACTATCCTGAAATTTATCGCCAGTAACTTGCTATGTAGTTTACAGTTGCAAGTTTCTGACAGAGACTAAAAATTAGTGGCGCGGTGACGACGACGGATTAAGTCGGAGAAAGATGGACGGATATCGTTAGAGAAACCACCAAGTCCAGCATTCCAGTGGCTACAACAGCCTCACTGCAGGGAAGCCTTGAAGAAATTGATCCATCAGTCGGGGAATGATAATCGAGACCCTTAATCATGAGGAATCGAGGGAAAAGAAGAAGGCGACGACAGTGTGCTGTGTCGGGACAAGCTCACCACATATTCCCACCACTGCTGTGTCAACTGTAAAGCCAGGATCAACGATGGCGACCTCAGATTGAAAATAAGCGATGAAGCTTATTGACGTCCCGGGGGAGAAACCACAGCTGTCGTGGAACTCACAACGAATTTACTCTGAAAGAAGATAGCCGGAGGTGTGCGTATATGTAATTTTTGACCTTTATTGACAAGGTCATCGCTTCGCTGGCCGCGCGTCGCGCCGCTGAATTCAAGTCCGCATTAAGACGCCGCAATTTGCTCCGTAGGTCCGTACCATTTAAAAGGGATGTTACGTTTAATGTCAAATACTAAGAAAGTTTGAAATCTTATTAGGATATTGAGTCTCATAATCGTTTGTGGGCGACGGACTAGCTATAAATCATGTTTCAATTTCCTTGAAGTTGTACTTTATAGGCAAATGTAATTCTGTAGATTTTTGATAACATACAATGAAATAATATAGGCAAGTTTGCCAAAAATTAATTCAGAAAGTGTAAATGCCAGCAAGGCATATGCATAATAAAAAAATATAGAATTAATATGTATTACATGTGTATGTATATAAGAATAAGATGATGTGTGATAAGATATGCATAAATATAAATATTTATTACAATATAGAGATTTTACTTAAAGCATAAGTTTTAGAGGCGTGCTGAAGTTTTCTCTTTTACGTTGCAGCCATAAACATTTCGAATATCGAATAAAACTTTTATTTTATAAATAAACCTACATAATAACAACATATAAAATAAAAGATATAAACTATTAGGCCGATATTAACAACTAATAAACTTATATATATCATGAAAATGGTACGTAATGGTTCTCACGAGATATTTATCGATATGGATCTAGAATGAGTAGCACAGGATTAGCGGGAGCAGGGGTACACATACCCAGTAATCCGGCTAAAGATGTGGTCCTAGCATTGGGTACGTATGCCAGCGTCTTCCAAGCAGAGGTTCTAGCAATTAAAGTATGCGCAGAAATGGTGCTGACCGACTCCGGGATAGAGACGCAAAGCACTAAAGGAAAGAATGACAAAAGAACCCGGACACTACTATCACTAAGTCGGGAAAGACTAGGCATAGTCATGGGCATCATCACGGGGCACTGCAGACTGAACCGACATATGTCCCTAATAGACAACAGCATAGACCCCGCCTGTCCTGAATGCGGGGAACCGGAGACCAGCCAGCACTTCCTGGCTGAGTGCATTCACTACAGCAGGCTCAGGTGGGAGACTTTCGAAGCCGATAGGATCGAAGAAGAAGAACTATGTGACCTGGACACTGGTCGCATAGCGGAGTTCTGCAAAAGGAGTTTAAGGTTTTCTGGTGGGAGGTCATCGGGGCCACAGTAACAACCGTATCCACACGGGAATAGGGTGTAATGAGTCCACATAGCGACTTGAACACCCGCCTGTGCCCCGCAGGCGTCCCACCCTATAATAATAAATAGTAGCAATAAAAATATCTTTACAACAATAAAACACGAAAGATCAAATAGTTATTTTTTTAGAGCATTTATATTTAAAACTAGCGAAACCCGCGCAACTTCGCTTGCGTGTATCCTGCTTTCTCGTGGGTATTTTTAAAATTTTATCTCCGTAATAACCATCCTCGTATTTCAAGGAATTTTCTTATAAAAGAATTAGCGAAATCAGTTCAGCCAATTTCGAGATTTGCGCTTAGCAACACATTTAGCGATTCATTTTTATATTATAGATAAATAAAATTGTCAGTTAAATTGTTTTTGAAGCGAGTTTCGTCAGAAAAAAAATTTGCTTTCGGCATTTTACAAAATGCACGTAGATTAAAAAATAACAAAAATATTGGTTTATCCTAAGGGACTGCGCTGCGAGGGTCAAGAAAATATACCTAGTTATGCACGGCGCTACTCCACCGCGTACGGTCCTTATCAACGCTTAGTGCATATTCCTCGTACTGCCCACGCATTATCGGACCACTTTTGTTTTGTCTGGCATTATAGCGGACTAGCATTTTGCAGTCCTTTGTGTAGACTTATGTTAGATAAATTTAAGTTAGTCTGTAACAAGCTCTCTTAAAGAAAATACACTTTTAATTTAAAATTTTGTGTTTTTAAAAAGCTCCCTCGACGCCGTCGAAACTTAAGTGGCGCAGCCGGTAGGATATCCGTCATTATCCTGCTGCCGAGCTAACGCTTGTAAAATCCAAAAATCGATTTTTTACGTCAAGTTCGGTTCAGCGCGGATTCGGGTATCCTCGAACCAAATAAATAACTTATAGAAGACGCGATTACACTATAAACTCAGTGTTACATCGGGAGAGAGCTTCGAGCAGCAGAGCAGACTCACCGGAAGACATGGGATCGAGCAGCGCGTGAGTAGACCTCTTCACTCCTGTTTTTCATATTCCCTGTTTTTCCACATTTTGTCGACCCCAAATAGTCGACCTAATTAAATTACGTCTATCTGATTTTGTATGATACAAGTGTCGTAGTATTCGTAATTAATTAGTTATTATAAATAGTGTTAGTAACATGACTACGAAAATCGAGTCTTGTTAATTTTATATAGGTAAATAAATATAATATAAATAAAATACATATAAACAAAATTTTTATATAAATAAAAATGGAACACTTAACTTTGATACCTAGAGAAATTTTAAATATAATTCCCAAATATGATGGAGATGAAAAATTGTTGAATTTGTTTATATCTAAGTGTGAATATGTCCATAGAGCTTTCTATAGGGAAGGAAACTTCCATCAAAATATGTATTTATTCCATTCCATAACTAGTAGGCTTATTGATAGAGCTGCGACTCTATTAAGTGAACATCCAAATTTAGTGAATTGGGAACAACTTAAGGAAGTCCTTTGTCGACATTTTGGCGACCCGCGCTCTGAAGAGTGCATTGCTATTGAGCTTGAAAGTTTAAAAATTAAACACGGCGAATCATATATTCAGTTTTGCCACCGCGTTCAGAATGTTAAAAGTTCTTTGTTTGCAAAAGTAAATATATTAAGAGATGAAGGAATTAAAGCGGCGAAAATGATCATTTACAATAATACAGCGTTAAACGTGTTCTTATATAATTTACCGGAGGATATGATACGTATAGTGCGGTTAAGACAGTGTGTTAGTTTAGAAAATGCGCTAAGTGTAGTAACTGAGGAAGTCAACTTTTTAGAACAATATAAAGCTAAGAACACTAAGCCAAGACCGTTTGTAAGTCCAACTACGCAAACATTTTCAAGGCCTTTTGCCAGTAGTCACTTTAATTTTACGCCTAATCAGCAGAATTATAGATTTGGTATTCCTCAAAATCAGGAACAGGTAAATTTTAAACCAAACTTTGTACCAAATAGAGTCATGCCGTTCCAAGGTTACCGATTTGGCGGTCCACCCCAAAACCAGAATACACTTCAGCGTAATTTCAACCCTAATCCTATGCAACAACCCCGTGCACCCTTCCAGCACAACGGTTTTAGATTTGGGATCCCTCAACAACAGTCTAACCCCAACCAATTTAAATTTGGCATTCAAAACCAACAAGCGCCGCCCATACTGAATGAAGATACAGACGTCTCTATGCGGACCGCACCTGTAAGACAAAATATGATTACTAATCAACCTCTTTATAGTAAACCAACACCCTCGAGTTCCGAATATTACCCAGATAATTATGATTTAAATTACACTGTTAGTGAACCACATATTGATTATGTAGAGGACTCTACTAGTTATGATTATGCTAAAAGTCCTGACATTGCGATTGACAGTGAAAACGCAACTTTGAAAAATTTTCACACAAACAGCCTAGGACATTCAGGTGAAATAATTAACCTTAATTGTTGCGATAGTACCCTTAAATTACCTTACATAGAGTTACCGGAAATTAATTCGAAATTCCTTGTAGACACCGGAAGTAGCAGATCATTTATTAGCCCAGCTAAAGCAAACAATTTTTTTAACAACTTTAAGCAGTACGAACCCTATACCGTTGTTAGTACCCATGCTCAAAGCACCCATGATGAAATAATTTGTATTCCGTTATTTAAAACATTTAAGAGTACGCTTACTCATAAATTTCATGTGTATGACGTAGACGGTAGATATGACGGCCTCATAGGTTCTGATCTCCTCACAAAATTAGCAGCTAACATAGACATGAGAAATTGGGTTTTACAGACGCCTAACGCACAGATACCTATAATTTATAAACCTCCATATCAGGTAGTTTCAGAGCCGCGAACTGAAACAAGGATGAAAGTCCCTACGAATTATCAAAACAGTGATGACATAGATACAATACATTCCGCGATGCACTCAGAGACAGAAGGTATACTTATCTTGCAGGAAGCTGTAGACACGAAGCCAAACCAAATACTCGTATACACCTGGAACAGAAATGAAATGTCAGTTAAAAACTTATCCAAGAAATCACAAAAAATATTAAAAGTACACTTACCTGAAGATAATCCCGATCTTATCAAACATTTTCTTAAAGAATACACCAGACCTAAAATTAAATATTTCTTTTATTTTGAAAGTGATTTACACCACAAGCAATTTTCACAAATAACCGCGACTCTGTTTAAAAAGGGCACTGTAAAATTTTACGAGTGTACTAAACGGGTAGTAAATGTAGATGATGAAAACGGGCAACGTCATATTGTCATTAAGTATCCTACAGGTAGGACTAGCCATCACACATAGGAAAGTCAAAGAAACTCTAGCTCACCTCATACACACGTTTTATTGGAACTGTATGGATAAAACTGTTGCTAGTTGATAATTGACAATTAATTTTTGTGAAATATGCCGAAAAAAAAAATGAAATACGAGCGTCAACTTTTAAAACCAGAACTGCAGCTATCACAGACCCAGATTAGACCATTCCAAGAATTGTTTATCGATACTTACACAATTGAAGGAAAAATTTACCTTACAATTATTGATGCTTTCAGTAAGTTAGGCTAATTCATAGAAATGTTATACCTATAATTACACGAAATCGTAAAACTAAGGTTCCTATTAAAGACATTAAGCGCCCTCTACAGGTGGTTACTTCTGGTCATCCAAATGATCCGAAGCCAGGCCCTTCTACTGCACCGGATTGACAGGAATCCGGGACTACTTCCCGTTAAGGAAGGTCAAGCATTCGTCAGCTACGACAAATGGACTATAATTAAGGTTTTAGATTTAGAAAAAATTAATGAAGAAATAGAGTTAAATATAAATAGGTACGTAGCCCTTAAGGATGATATTCATAGTTATATAGGCATTAATAGTTTTAATTCAGATTTTATCGACGTAGAGTCACAAACTGATTATATTATGTATAGAGCTATAGAGAAGTATAGGCAATTAATTCCTTCAACTAAAATTAAACGTGGTTTGCTTAATCCCTTAGGATCTTTCATAAAAGCTATAACTGGCAATCTGGATAGTGATGACGCTATGTGTCCTTAAATGCTAAAATGACCATTGTCACTGAAATGATGGATGCTTTCACTAAAATTGCAAATTCTACTAGAAGCAACTTTATAGAAATCGGAAATACCGTACGAGAGTTAAATCTTTACTTAAATAAAACCAAACTAGATGAAACAGCTAATGAAGTTTTACATATCTACACAACATTTTTACACAATTTCCAAATGATCTACATACGTCTTAATGAAATAGAAACCGCAGTTGCTTTTAGTAAAATTAAAATATTACACCAATCTATTATTAATTCTGATGAATTTTTGTTAATATTAAAGGAAATAGAAAATAGTGATAAGCTAGTGTTTTCTGCCACTGCCGAAAATATTGTTAAAATAGAACGTTGCACGGAGATAAAGGCCTATATCAAACAAAATCAGATAAAGTTTATTATGCATATTCCATTGATAAGAAATGAAATTTACATTTATTATAAATTAATTCCATTGCCTATTTTTGATGAAAATAAAGGTCAGACTTCCATTATCCTTCCAAAATATCCATATGTCCTTGTGAAGGGGTTGAAAGTAACGCCGCTCTCTCAGTCATGTCCTGAAATTGATGAAGACCGGTTCCTGTGCTACGAAGATAATGTCTCTCCTTTATCTAGAGACGATTGTGTCGCTGAACTTTTACAGTTTTCCACCAGCACGCCGAGTTGCCACCCTGTTCCTGTTGTCATTAATGATGTAAAAATAGAATCAGTACAACCAGGTCGTTGGGTAATTTATACAAATAATGAAATTGTACTTACCAACCACTGCGATGAAGAGATAACCCAAGAGGCTATCTGTGGAACTTACCTTTTGACTATAGACAATAATTGCTCTGTGAAAATTCAAGGGGTCATTCTGAAAACGCACATTACAGAAGGAAAGAAAATGTTTGGAGATAAAATACCACTAATCCAGTTACCAAGGGTAAACGATACTTCGGAGCTGCCAAAACCCATCAACCTGGATGAAATCAATTTGACCGATGTTAAGCTTCTCAACTATTTAGTGCATAAAAGTGGCTCACAAGTTACCAGTGATAGTGTAGAGCTACAAGGTGTTGTGAAAAGTGTTAGCATAGGAAATGTAGCGATAATTCTGACTCTAGTTTTCATAGCTCTATGTTATAGATATAAGTTTTGGAAAAAATTATACAAGAAAAATATTCGAGATAATCCTAGGGATGATCTCGAACTTGGTGAGGGAGGAGTTATGCACGGCGCTACTCCACCGCGTACGGTCCTTATCAACGCTTAGTCCTCGTACTGCCCACGCATTATCGGACCACTTTTGTTTTGTCTGGCATTTTAGCGGACTAGCATTTTGCAGTCCTTTGTGTAGACTTATGTTAGATTTTAAGTTAGTCTGTAACAAGCTCTCTTAAAGAAAATACACTTTTAATTTAAAATTTTGTGTTTTTAAAAAGCTCCCTCGACGCCGTCGAAACTTAAGTACCTAGTATTTTTTTTATTTTTATTTATCTTTGTTTTATGATGCTCAGAAACGTTTTGAAGTTATTGCCACATTAAATATTTGTGATCTTTTCAGTCTTCAGTCCGAAAAGAATCAAACCTTTTAAGTTAAAAGCAAAAATTAGTGTTTCTATTTAAAACAAAAGAACAAAGGTGTTTACCCTTAACAGACACTAAGAAAAGTCAATGGACATTATTCTTACACTAAAATATTTTAGAAGTTTTTGTCCCATTCGGTGTCGAGACCCTTGGTCCGTGGGGTCCTTGTGCTATAAGACTTTTTAAGGAAATTGCAAAAAGGTTAGTCGACATCACAGGAGACCGAAGAGCTGGCTACCTCGGACAAAGAATTAGTCTAGCTATTCAAAGGGGGAACGCGTCCAGTATCTTCGGTTAGTTATTTTATTATATTTTTTGGTTTTTAGTTTTAGGTTCATTATAATTTGTTTACTTTAGTTTTAGTTTTAAAAGAAATGTAATTTTTAATTATTATAATTATTTTAGGATTATTGTTAAATCAAGATGTACATTTTTATTAATTTATTTTTAAACTGGAATTTTAGAAGTTTGTGTTTTTAAATTACTTATTAGTCCACAAGCTAGATTATACTTCAAAGCGTGATTATGTATGCTATCCTAAAAAAAAAATTTTTTTTCCGTTCATTTGCTTGAACTAATCTCCAAAAACTTTCAACTTAGTAATAAATAACTTATTTATTATTCGTTTTTGGATGGGTAGAGTAGAGCATGGAATTAGCTAGCTGCTTGTTAGCATGCGATAATTAGGTACATGTTTTTTTATTATTGTTTAATTTAAGCATAATAAAAATTAAGAAGTTGTTCTAAAAAACTGGTACTTTATCACTTTATCAGCCGATAGTGTATCAGTGGAATAGTTTTTGACATTTATTATGGACTTAAACAATAAGTTAAACATGTTATTTCATATTCGGCATTCTTTTGAGACACGATTGAGACACCATTGAGAGTCTATTGGTGCATTTGTGTTAGTAGAATCAGGCCCCAGGGCATCCGCCGCATACGGCACGCTCGTCACCAGTGTACTAATAAATAAAATGTGAATTTGAGAAAGTGTCATTAAACAGTATAAGAAGTTTCAATCAATAAAAGTACACACCTTATAGTTATATAGATGCTATCTTCAAATCAATTCGACTTACTTTATTGATCGATCAACATTTAATATTCTGGTCTAATATTATTTATGTAGCAGCGTTCGACGTGACGTTTAAGGACGCAGGGTTACCAACTAGTTACGGTAACTGTATTTTATCATCATCATCATATCGACCCATAAATTATTCCTTAAAATACATCAATGAATCATTTTACTGCAGAGATACGGGTCTCACTTCAATCGAAGGTGATTAGAACTTATTCTGCCACGCTGCTCCAATGCGGTTTGGCAGAGGTCGGTGTTTTCAAGCCACGGCCACTAACTTGGCTTAACGACTGTCATATATCGACAACAGCCGGGACTGAAGGCTTAACGTGCCGTCCGAAGCACGTAGAAGATAACAAAACCCATCGAAACACGGGCTAGGTAGTGCAACACACAGCGACGCCATACGCCATCGAGTTCCTTCAGGTTATTATTAAAAGAGGCTTAAATTATTAATTACACAACCAAAAATAGAATAACGTTAATAGTCGCACGTCGTTTACTGTTGGCTTTTTAATGATATACAATATATACGGTTTGAGTAAAAAGTTAATTGCTGGGTTAAATAGTTTATTCCAATACCCATACTAATATTATATATGTGAAAGTGTGTTTGTTTGTTTGTTTATCCTCACTTCACGTCGAAAGTAATAAACGGAATGATATGATTTTTTATTGGAAGTGTGACATAGGCCACTTTTTATCCCGAAAAAACATCTTTTTCCCACGGGAAAAAATAAAGTTTATATTTTTTTTTCTTCTTTCACTTCGAAAGGAACCTAAGTACCAACATGTTTTTATTAAAGAGATGATTTAAGGTCTGGAGGGTGACATAGGCATACTTTTTATCGCGGAAAAACATCTCATTCCCACGTGAAAAAGTATAATTTAATTTTTTCATAATTTTTTAACGGGGATAATTTAAGGTCTGGAGAGTGACATAAGGCTACTTTTTCCCCACGGGATAAATAGATTCCCATGGGAAAAATCCCTTGACTACGCGGGCGGTAACAGCTAGTCTTCAATATTGCACGATATACCAGCCATCCTGACGTCAGGATGGTAAATGTACATTTTCTGCGATATTTTTGTTTACAGAAGGATACATAAAAATTCCTTTGTTGCACAGAGTACACGGCATAAGCTACCATTTGATAATTCATTCGAATCGGAGTAGTCCACCCGCCATTCTGATATTCATGAAGCTTTATATCTAGCACAGAATAATTAATAGTATGCTTGTAGTTGTGAAATGTGTTCTCTTCCTTGTAGCACGCAATGCATTGGTAGAACCTCTAGTCAGTGGTACTGTTCATAGGCGTTAACTTTCCATCAAGTGGACCGCTTGCTTTGATAGAGAGTAGACTTTTAAACACACATTTCTCTAGTCAAATTTTACATTACTCTTTCAGAGTATGTTTTGAATATCCTTCTTTACTAATATTATAAATGAGAAAGTGAGTTTGTTTGTTTGTTATTCCTCTTGACTAAGCAGCCGATCATTATGAAAATTTGCATACATATTGTAAGGGGTACAGAGCCCAACATAGGCTACTTTTTATCCCGTGAAAGTATGTCGTTCCAATGGGAAAATATTTTTTCTACTATAGAGGGCGCTGTATCGGCCAACAGACGGCGCCACAAGTCGCGCTACGGGTTGTTTTGTTGTCAAACGAGATCTATGTCATAAAATTAACGCGAGCGAAGCCGCGGGGAAAAGCTAGTTATATAAATAAGCTACTTTATCTCGATGGATCGAGGAGCTCGATGGTGTCGCTGTGTGTCGCACTCTAATATGAACACGCAAGTTAAGCGACGTCGACCCTAGACAGCGTTTAGATGGGTTTCGTTATCTCGAGCTTCTGCGTGCTTCGGAGGGCACGCTAAGCCGTCGGTCCCTGCTGTTGTCGATGGATGACAATCGTTAAGACAAGTCGGTGGCCTTAGGGCTTAGGGTTTGAAAATACCGGCCTCTACTAATCCGCATTGGAGCGTGGCAGAGTACGCTCTAATCACCTTCGATCGAAGGGAGACCCGTATCCCAGCAGTGGGATGATTATGGGTTGGTATGATGAAACTACTCTATAAACTATCACCATTTCGTACACAAAACAAAATAACCACTGAGAAAAGAAGCGAAAGAAACCCATTTACGGTCTTTTTTGTCATTAATTTCTTGTTTGTCCACCGTGTATACTATAAAAAAATCCAAAATATTTTGCTAATAAAACCTTCGTAGTTAGATTTATGCCCAACTGCTGCAAATAGATTGATCATTTAATAAAAACTGGGCGCTCGTGATTGTAAATACAAGTCCCAACGAATATTGGTTTGCCAATAAAAACTTCCAAACAGGGTTGAATCAATATTTCACAAATAGCCAGCTTTGAAATCTTATATTAGATTTCGTATTTGAATTATTCAAATGAAAATTATATGGGAAACTAGCGAAAACTTCGTATGCGTGTATCCAGCTTTTTCGTGGGAATTTCGGAAGAACACATCCTCCAAGTTTCAGGTCTCGAGCAGCGGTTTAAGTAGTTTTTTTTATATCACAAAGATGGCAAGGCAAACAAGCATACGGCCGACCTCATGGTAAGCCGTCACCGTAGCCTATATACGCTTGCAATACCGGGGGTATCACCCACGCGTTGCCAACCCTCCCAACCTACGATGAGTAAGGTCTCCAGACCTCCACTTGGGGGACCTTACTCACCGTAGGAACACAACATGGCCGAGACTAATGCTATTTGGCTACGATCTTCTGTAAGGTAGAGGTCCTTCCCCAGACGGGCTGCTTCGATTTAAGCGGATTATCCGCTGTGCCCTACCTCTCTTAAAACTGCGTGCGTTGATCTGTCAGTCATTCACGACAAGCATTTTAAATAGAAAATAAGTAAGAAAAATGTCAAGAATGGCCTGCTCGAAAGGACCAAAAATGTAAAAGATGCAAGAAAAGAGAAGAGTAGTGGAAGAAAAGAGCGCAATGTAAAAAAGGGAAATAGAATAAAACAAAAGTATACGTTCTCACTGGAGTCAGACTCGTTGGAGTCAGACTCATTGGAGTCAGACTCACTGGAGTCAGACTCACTGGAGTCAGACTCATTGGAGTCAGACTCACTGGAATCAGAATCAATGGAGTCTGACTCACTGAAGTCGAAGATACTAATCTTCGTCAACTTTTAAAATAATAATACCGAAATCCTTAAAGATAGTACCGATACTGCAATTAAGTCCACCTTATAACCTTTTAAGCACCTTAATACGACTCCTAACTGCCCTATATAACCACAGCTTTCAAATTCCAAGTATGCGATATCAATTTCATTGAATGAACAAAGTTTTGATTACACATCAGTCGAAATTTCATTAAAACGTAGGTATATTGATAACGAAATTAATATTTCTGACTAGCGAGACCCGCCCGTGCAACTTCGTTTGGGTATGACCCACTTTTACGTGGGAATTTATTTATTTTTATTTATTTAACTAAAACTTCATTAAAAACGTATTAACTAAATAAGACAACCTTCAAAAATTTTACGTAGAAAATTCCAAAAAGTTTACTCTAATATTGAAACAGTACTAATTACCTTGTAAATGAATAAACAACAATAGCGACTCACCGAAACCCAGATAACCCTGCGAAGTTTTCGTGGTTTGGTACTTATATTGTAATATTAAGAAACTTGAATAATGCTTTTAAAAAAAAGGTAAAAAGGCTGGTTGTAAGAGCAAGAACGAATGCACACAATATGTTTCAGCAATCTGCAACGCGCTGTAATCCGCTCAAATCGAAGCAGCCCGTCTGGCGAAGGACCTCCACCGTACAGAAGATTGTAGCCAAATAGCATTGGTCTCGGCCATATTGTGTTCCTACGGTGAGTAAGGTCTCCAGAGCTCCACTTGGGGGGTTGGGGGAGTTGGGAATGCGTGAGTGATACCCCAGGTATCGCAAGCGTCTATAAGCTACCTACGGTGATGCTTACCTAAGGCTAGTTTGCTAGTTTGCCACCTTTGTGGAATAAAATAAAAGTATGTTTATGTACACTAACAATTTCGGATAATTGTTTCATATCGGGATGCCTACGATCAGCGGTTAATACTATGCATTGACCCGTCAGTCAGTCAGTAATTCCGGACAAAGCATTTGATACGTATGTCCACTATCGGATCAATGCCTGACTGGCTGAACCCTGATTTGATCGTATTGAGTTTCGGCGTTTGACTGCCCAAGTTAGTTTCTTCATCTATAAATTCGTTAGTCAAAACCACAACCATGCTACTCCTTTAGACTTTAACTTATCGACCTTAGGTTGGACTTGCCAAATATAGAAGCACCGGAGATTCGATGTTTGACTCTCCATACTAATATTATAAAATTAAATGCAAAAGGTAGTCCAATCAACGAATGCCTCAAAAGTGCGTGAGCAGGGAACCTAAACGTTTTCCTTAGAAACTTAATCAGGGTGCTTAGGGAGAAAACATACTAAAAGTCCTGATGTCCAGGAGATTAGCCGAGGGGGGTGACAAAGGTCCCAATTTTAGGTTTTCGCTAATATCTCAGAAACGGTACATTATAGCGGAAAATGATCTATGACTATCATCCTGATTATTATGTTTCTGAAGAAATCGCTTAGGTTCCTGGAGCTCACGCAATCTACAACTACGTTATACTTATATATACCTACGTTATACTTATATATACCTACGTTATACTACGCATATACTTCACGTCGAAAGTAACCAACGAATTGACATGATATATTTTTTTGGGCATAAGTTAAGGACTGGAGAGTGACATTGATTACTTTTTATCTCGGTAAAACGTCTTATTCCCACGGGAAAAAATAAAGGACCACACGGGCGAAGCCGCGAGTGACAGCTATTAACAATAAATAGTTTTTTTTTTATACCACAAAGGTAACAGCCTAAGGCCGGCCTGATGGTAAGCCCGCACCGTAGCCTATAGACGCTTGCAATACCGGGGGTATCAATCACGCGTTGCCAACCCTCCCAACCCCCCAAGCGGAGCTCTGGAGACCTTACTCACCGTAGGAACACAGCTTGGCCGAGACCAATGCAATTTCGCTACGATCTTCTGTAAGGTGGAGGTCCTTCCCCAGACGGGCTGCTCCGATTTGAACGGATTATCCGCTGCCCTATCTTTCTTTATAGTAGCATTACATTAGTAAGATTTATAGTAGCAGTTGTGAGATTTTTATAAATGTGAAAGTGTACGGACGGTGTCTAAGCCAGTTTAAAATGAACAACAATATTGAATTCCTTGTGACTGCTCACTATATATTTCAATCAGAAAAGAATTCAGTCCGCCTGATTGAAGCTAAAGGATTTAGCCGACAGTCCAACACAAAAGTAATGTGTTTTCATGCCTTTATTATTGTGTTTAATCAGGGAACAACGCCCTTAGGGTGCTTACATAGAGAGGTAGGTTTCTTGAATGGGTCCCGTTTGCTACTATGCTACAATATGGATTTGACTCATATAAACATCGCCTTAGCAACTTTGGCAATTTTTAAGTTAAGCAATCGGGTATTTGACGACTTTCTTGTTTTAGGGATTTTTCATTTCCAAATTACATAGAAACGCAGTCGGGTTTTTTAAATTACCGTTTTTATTATTTGTAATAATTCTGAATTTTAACTACAATAAATTTTTGAGTATTAAACAATAAAAATAATAATATTAAAATACTATGATGCCGGGTACAGACTGCTATAATGTAACCATAGATTTAGTATACGCTAGTAAGTATATACTAAATCTATGAATGTAACAGAACTCCCGGTCCCATAGTGTGGACGCCTTGCGCGCACGAACCATGCACACTACGCGCACGAACCGAGCATCTAACTCCTGCTTTTTATCGATGAAGGTAGAAAACACAGCGCTGCGTACACACTATGAAATGCTGATTTCGGAAGAAAAGAAGCAGTCCGTACCCGGCATTTACAGTGCCTCATAGTTTATACAAAAACCTTAGATGCTCCTAGCTATGGTCAAGAACTGAAGTGGAAACGGGCTAGCCACGTGGCACGCCTTCGAGGCGCACGATGGACTAAAAGGGTCACCTTATGGAAGGGGCCTCAGGGCAAACGTTATCGAGGCAGACTCTAAACACATTAAGAAAATAACGAGACCACAATTTTTTATTTTTTTATTTATTGGGACACGGCATGTGATGCCAGCTCCTGCCAGATGGGCTGCGGGTCACTGGGGTCCAGGAATAGGAGCGACGAGACATCCTTTATGGTGTCTCGTCGCTTCTACTATACCGACCTGAAAGGCGCCTCTTCACGCTCCGCTTGAAGGACCCCATGTCGTACACGTGTGGTGCAGGGAAGACATCGTCGGGAAGCTTGTTCCACTGTTGAATGGTTCGACACAAGAATGATTGACGGAATCTTTTTGTGTGAGGTGGAGGGTTAAGATAGTCCACTGTCAATGTCATGACATTGGCAGCTATAATTGCTCAAGACGGAGATAGATGAGAAGAGGCCTTCACCTGAGTGCTTAGTACGTTTTTTGGTCACATTCGAACGTGTTAACGTTTACAAGCCGACCAAATTGAAAAACAGTTTTCATAATGTGATTTTACCACGCGTGTTACATTTCTAAATTAGTCGAGTTACTCACTTCGAAACGTGAGCAAGTAAGTCACATAATTTTGATATGCAACACGCATCATATAAATTCGTTAACATGAGAGTTCTTCTCCATTTGGTCGGTTTGTTTACGTCGACATGAACTAGCGTAAACAAAAAAAATCGTACTAGTAACAAAGTAGTGAATTAACAAACTTGTAATTATTAGTAAGGAAATAAAAGGCTTTTTATTTTATCTATACTATAATACTATAAAGAAGTAAAGTTGTGTGTGTGTGTTTGTTAAATTGTAAGGGGTAATCTCGGGATCTACTGAACCGATTTTAAAAATTCTTTCACCAATAGAAAGCCACATTATTCATAGTGTCATAGGACGTGGTAGTCGGTTTTGCAAAGTAAATCGGAGAAAAAACGGTCGAATGAAAGCGTTTCTTACGAACGCCTGTACTAAAAAAGGATTATTAACATTATGCCCAACGAAGTGGGCACGGGTCAGCTAGTTTTATATAATAGTTGACACAAACAAAAGTATAGATATTGGCACGTTGCCGTTAATTGGGTCATTGCTCAAACATGAAGGTATTATCATTTCGCTTTAATGAATACATACAGTAGCCTGTAATCACGTTATTACTGATAGGAGATAAGCCATATGATTAGCGGAAATAGATAAAATACTTGTGTGATAAATACTCATTGTGAAATTTTGTCACAATGACTAAATTATATATGATTGTCCAATAGTGTGTTGATACGATCCTACCTTCGGCACCAGAGGGCGCGGATTCGATGAAATGAAATCGTTTATTTCAGAAATTAGACCTTCACAGGCGCTTTTTCTTGACATTTACAAATTAAGGTAACTTGTTTAAATAAAGGAAATAAACTACGTTATCGAAAATCGAATTGTATGCTAACCAAATAGTTAGTAAAGTATAAAATTTCAACGGTACGAATTAGGATTTGCTGTTAATTTTGCATTTGAAATTATACAGAACTAGCTTTTCCCGGCTTCGCTCGCGGTTAATTTTATGACATAGATCTCGTTTGACAACAAAACAACCTATAGCGCGACTTATGGCGCTATCTGTTGGCCGATGGTCCATCCCATACAGCGCCCTCTATAGTGGAAAAAATATTTTCCCATTAGAATGACATATACTTTCACGGGTTAAAAAGTAGCCTATGTTGGGCTCCGTAGCCTAGACAAATTTTCATAATGATCGGCTGATTAGTCAAGCCGTGAAGGAATAACAAACAAATAAACAAACAAACTCACTTTCTCATTTATAATATTAGTATGATTGAAATTAAAATCGCGATTGCTATGCAGAGTAACCTAGTTGGTCGCACTGTGTAAATTGTGTAGAATTTATTATTCCACTTATCGTACGAAACACACCATATCACCGTTATTTCACGTCCGTATTTAATATATTTTGAATTAGGTGCCGTGATTCACACAGTGTGAGTAAGCGACTGAAATAGTTTCATCAATAAAATTAATTTCCATATAAACAGTTCCGATGGAGAATGTTAAACGATGGACATTGTGCAGAAGGCAGGTGTATCAAAATATTAGCTTTGCGTAAATGAACGATGCTTTATATAAATCTTATTACGTGCTGGTGTACTCATTAATATTATGTTACACTTGCTTTTTTGCCCGCGACTTCGTCCGCGTGAATTTCCGGGCCCGTTCCCGTGGGATCCACATTGAATTTCGGGAAAAGCATTAGCCTATGTCACTGCCTGATAATGTAGCTTTCTACTGGTGAAAGAATTTTTGAAATCGGTCCAGTAGTGTCGGAGCCTATTCAATTCAAACAAACAAATCTTTCCTCTTTATAATATTAACTAGCGAAACCCGCGCAACTTCGTTTGCGTGTATCCCGCTTTCCCGTGGGAATTTTAGAATGTATTATACTTAAAAACCTTCCTCTTGAATCACTCTATCTATTAAAAAAAACCGCATCATAATCCGTTGCGTAGTTTCAAAGATTTAAGCATACAAAGGGACATAGGGACAGAGAAAGCGACTTTGTTTTATACTATGTAGTGATATAGATTAGTATAGATAATAGACTGATGTAGGTATAAGGATGCGGAACAGTCTATAACGTCTATAAGAGAAGTAGGGTAAAGGCCTAGTCGTACATACACAACTGTGCCGCCAACTGTGCCGCCAACTGTACCCAATAAGCTCTCGATGACAAGTAAACCGATGTATTTTATTTTATTTTATTGGGACACGGAATGTGACGCCAGCTCCTGCCAGATGGGCCGCAGGTCACTGGGGTCCAGGAATAGGAGCGACGAGACATCTTTTATGGTGTCTCGTCGCTTCTACTATGCCGGCCTGAAAGGTGCCTCTTCACGCTCCGCTTGAAGGACCCCATGTCGTACACGAATGGTGCAGGGAACACATCGTCAGGCAGCTTGTTCCACCGTATCTCAATACATGGCTATTGGTGGGGGAGTGTTCTTTTAGATTATAAAATTACCTATTATTACTATTTATGGCAACGCGTGAGTGATACCCCCGGTATTGCAAGCGTCTATAGGCTACGGTGATGCTTACCATCAGGCGTGCCGTATGATTGTTTGCCAACTTAGTGGTATAAAAAAAATATCTACACTAATTATATCATTTATATCATTGATTTACGTCGATGATTGAAACTTTAAAATCACCAAACTAAAATAAACTAGGACGCGATTTTGTATTATATTATCTGTAAATAATATAATTACATACCTACCACCACTAGATATTATTTTTTATTATTTATCATATCATCTCAGTCACAAAAGTCCACTGCTGGACTTAGGCCTCCCCGAAACTAAATTTTATTAGGAAATATTGAAGTGAAAACTTCTTTAGCGGCGCTTGGCACTTTTTTTTTATGGGTAAAAAATGTTAAACTCGCGTCAGATCCGTAGCCTGATCGAAAAAGCGTAAGATTCCCTAACCATTCCAAAATATTCAAAAATGCACAACGTTGATGTTTAAGTTTTCACTTCTGCCGGCACTCCCGGAGTACAACTCGTCCTTTTTTATGTCTACTTACATGAAAAACACTATTCCGTGCAGTATTGTGAAGTTGCTACCTGAAGACAGAAACAGTGATATTAGAACGTTTATTTATGTAAATAATCCTGTGAAGAAAATTACAAAAATACTAGGAAAAGTTTCTGTTACATATATTAACCATGCCTCAGTTTGAGGAGCTCGATGGCGTCGCTGTGTGTCGCACTCTAATATGAACACGCAAGTAAAGCGACGTCGACCCTAGCCAGCGTTTGGATGGGTTTCGTTATCTCGAGCTTCTCCGTGCTTCGGAGGGCACGTTAAGCCGTCGTCGGTCCCAGCTGTTGTCGATGGATGACAGTCGTTAAGCCGAGTCGGTCAAACCGCCCAATCAGCATTGGATCAGCGTGGCAGAGTACGCTCTAATCACCTTCGATTGAAGGGAGACCCGTATCCCAGCAGTGGGATAATTATGGGTTGATATGATGATGATGACTCAGTTGCAAAGGAAGAGTGCCAGCAAATGTGTGTTTACTATACAGGAAAAACAGTTAATAATAAATAAAATTAGGGACAAATCACACAGATTGAGCTAGTCCCAAATTAAGTTCGAAACTTGTGTTAATTGTGTTAATTGTGGATACTAACTAAACGATACTATATTTTATAACAAATCATAAGAAATGCAATAAGCTTATCCATTGAAAATATTGAATAAATTGATTAACCAATTATTAGATTTGTTGTACGATTTCTCGCGAAAATGTTTTCCAATCTCAACGTGAAAGTTGTTTACGACTTCGTTTTAGAGAACGATATTTTTGCTCAAAGCTTTTAGACGTTTCACTTTCAAGGTAACAGTTATTAATTTTTATTTCCAAAAATTTATATTAAATTTTAATTGAAATATAAAAAAAATATATTAAAAGAAAAAGTTGGAATTTAACTATTGTTGATTCATTATTTTTCAAGTTTTCAAAAATATGCATTTTCCAATAAGCGATAAATTTTAATTAAAATGTTTTTTTAAAACATCTTGATTAAAGAACAAATGTTGAAATTTTCAATACTAGTTTTGTTCATTCTTTTTTAAGTTTGTCAAGTTTTTTAATTTGTTATAAATCATTATCGTTTTTATAAAAAATAAGTTAACGAGTTTACAAGTAATAAAGTGTAAAAGCAAAAGCAGGGTGAGAAAACAAGTAAATTTAAAAAAGTAAAAATATGACATAAAAACAAAGAAAAATAAAAAAAATTGAAGATGTATAAAAAGGAGTTCGGTTTGCCAAATTCTCCATTACTATAAACATAAATTACTATATTTCCAACCATAGTTTCGAATTATTGCCATAATGCCCAGCCAGTATTGCTATTTAGCTAAGTTATACACGAAAAAACACCTTCGTTCGCGGCATTTGCCGGAACCTTTCCGTCTATTGGCCATAAAAATTTACTACGGGCTCCTAAATGACGGATACAGTGGTACTACGCGTGAATGATCTCACCCAGGCGACATAACAAGGTGGGTAAATGTATAAAAAAACAATAATGATATTTTGGGAGTATGGACCGTTTTTGGTATAGTCGATGCATGCTCATTTTCGACCAGCCTCTCTAAGGGTAGGATAACATAACTGGAAAAAATTGTATGACATTAATTTGAGATGACATAAGTTTATTTTCTACCGCTAAGAGGTTTTTTGGTTCAACTGGGCAAGAGTATTGAGACAAAGAATTAAGAAAAATGTGTTTCAAATAATTTTTGTATTCTTTGTCAAAAAGTCAATCCTAATCCATCCAAAAACAAGGCAAAATAATCCTAAACTCAATCCTAATCCATCTTAAAAACATTTAATTCCAAAATAATCTAAATCCAACCTACATATATTGCAAAATCATAGACGAGTTGATAAACAGGCGATTTACATTAGGCGATCTACAACTTACAAGAGTTACGAGTTGATAAATAGACCAGTTGCTACATAGGCGAGTTACAAATGATACTACCTCGTCAAATCGTTTATTTAGTTCTGATTTAGAGAATAGACCTTATAATATATGGATAGCACTTTCTCTAGTCAAAGTGTACATACATTAATAATGTTTAATCTACTCTAACTACAATCTACCATTTCGGAAATAACAGTAAAATTTTCTAGGTGACTCTCGTAGTATTCACTTGAAAATTTTAACATAGCAAACAAAAACTTAAAATTTTTCACTACTGATGCTTTTATAGATGAAACACTAGCATTTGGACCTTTCACCCTAGTCCATATCATAAATTTTTATCCAAATCAAAAAAAATATTATCAATAAATTATTACCTATTGCCTAAAGGAAACCCAATAAAACAAACTCACTAACGTTTGGTAGTTAACATGCCCCTTCTGCTTCCCAAGAGGCCAGTATTAGCTTTAATATTAGATCAGGCTTTTAGCGGTAACATGGCTCTAATTAGCAAATTCTTCTATGTAATGGAACTAACAGATAAAACGTCTTTGAAATACCAGATTATGGGGCATAAATAAAATACGTCTATTTGTCTTTCGGATGATGATAATCTGTTCTCGTAGTAAAAACAGGATACTCGATCTCAAGCGCTATTTTAAAGAAAATGAGAGTGTGGACGGGTTTTTTGTCCACTTCGTCATCACTTTTCCTTTGTCTCCTAACTTCATGCCTTGCTTCACTTCACTTCAGTCATTTTTCCATGAATGTAGAACATTTAACTGACATGTATTCAGAGTTGAAATTGATATACATAGTATTTAGAACCGCAGGTCTCTCGCATTGGTATAAAAGTAAGATTCTGCAGAAAACCGGGAAACACGCCAACGAAGTTTTGCGGGTGTCTCTAGTATATCAAGCACAAATATTAAACACATGATTATGGTCTATTGTTAAATACTATTTGCTGGCGGGCCACCTGATCGGCACCAGCAGTGGTCACAGGCTATTTTAATCAGTTTATAACAAAATACAAAAAATTCCATTCAATTAACTAACGCCAATAAAATAATAACTGTGAAAATGATTGCTTGGTGACTTGCAAAGAATTTACAACGTCGTAAAGTACATCTTTGCATGCAAGTCACGGTAAGGACGCGATTTTTATGACCTATCTGGGTTCATTTAAAAGTCATTACGATATTATACAATATTTTGTTGTATAAGTATTTATTTAACGTCTTCGCTAACGACATAAACCACCTTGATAAATTATTATTACACAGGCAAGAAGAGGTCGATGGAGTCGCATAATGTCGTATTGTAAAACGAACAAGCAAGTGAAGTAACGTCAACCATAGGCAGTGTTTTTTTATACCACAAAGGTGGCAAACAAGCATACGGTCGGCCTGTTGGTAAGCCGTCACCGTAGCCTACAGACGCTTGCAATACCGGGGCTATCACTTACGCGTTGCCAACCCTCCCAACCCTCCCAAATGGAGCTTTGGAGATCTTACTCACCGTAGGAACACAACATGACCGATACCAAAGCTATTTGGCTACGATCTTCTGTAAGGTGGAGGTCCTTCCCCAGACGGGCTGCTTCGATTTGAGCGGATTATCCGCTGTGCCCTACCTCTCTTAAATATGGCAAGAAGATCTCAATGGTGTCACTGTATGTAGTTAAGTTACGTAGACTTCGTTATCTCGAACTTCTAAGTACTTCGGAAAGCACGTTGCGCTACTCACGAGCAACTAGTAGGATACTCGTATGCAACTCGAGTCGCTTCTGAATCGCGTCGTGGACGAACGGTGATAGCACAGTATAAATAAGTAAACAGTATTTTATCTCAGCTGTGTCCTTGAAATAATTACCTACTGCTGAGTACTATATGAAAATTAAACGTGCCGTATTATTCTTTCATTCACTTGCCCATCTCCATAATGTAATGTCAAACTGACATTAGATATTTTAATTTATTAACTGACGTTCGTAAAAATTGTGATTTTCGTTAAATAATTAAGTTTTAAGGTTTATTTATAGTGGTTTTTAGTGAAATTATGTGAAATGTTTATTATTAATGTATGTATTGGTGTTTGAATTAAGTAGATTAGATTGTGTGCAACTTATTGTGCTAACAGAACTTGTGTGATATTTACGTTTGCGAAGCACTCCAGATTGTTGCGACCGCGAGACACCCCGAGATTTCATATGTATTGTTTTGACCATTTTGTAAGAAGATAAAATAATGGTGCTAATTCTGTTGTACATTTAACTAGACTAAACTAATTTTGACAGGACTAAAGGTGTTGTTGTCCTTCCTTGGTTTACAATAAGTAACAAGGATAGCATCTAGTCCTGTCAAAATTAGTTTAGTCTAGTTAAATGTACAACAGAATTAGCACTTATTTATAATGTGGTGATAGGCTTTGCAGTAACTGCATGTAGCTGACACCGATAAATAATACAACCGAGAGTCACAGTATAAAGCTAGTAAGTATACATAAAAGGAAATTACACGTATGCAAACATATACCATGTTTGCGTTCAAGAAATGAACATCTGTCGGGGGACTATTGTTACCATTTCAAACAGTTGCACAATGTGGCACGTGACAGCTATAAGTTAATATAATTCACTTAACTTCAATCTTAGAATATTAAGAACTAGTGAACGCTCGCGATTTCACCTGTGCACTTATTTTTGCCGTTCCCGAGTTGATTTTCGGGACAAAATCCATCTTTTTAATCTAAACATCGATGCCAAAGTACCAGTAACAAAACATCCAAATGAATTTTCATAAAAATAAAATGTAAAAACTCACAAATTGTTTTAAGAAACCTTTTTTACAAGAAAAGAGACGCTCAATTTTATGCCGGAGCGTGCACTTTCGGTAAAAGAATTTATCTTTTAAAATATTTTTAATTAATTATAGAAAAAAATATATATATGAGCATTGTCTTAAGTCCACAGTTGGACTAACTGAGCGCCTAATCAAAAAACTAAGAGAGGTTTGGGCACAGCTGATAATCCGCTCAAATCGGAGCAGCCCGTCTGGGGAAGGACCTTCACCTTACAGAAGATCGCAGCCAAATAGCATTGGTTTCGGCCATGTTGTGTTCCTACGGTGAGTAAGGTCTCCAGAGCTCCACTTTTACAGAGTCGGCAACACGTAAGTGATACCCCCGGTATTGCGTTCATAGGCTACGGTGACTACTTACCATCAAGCGGACCGTATGCTTGTTTGCGACTTTAGTGCTATAAGACTTTTTAAGGAAATTGCAAAAAGGTTAGTCGACATCACAGGAGACCGAAGAGCGGGCAGCTACCTCGGACAAAGAATTAGTCTAGCTATTCAAAGGGGGAACGCTGCCAGTATCTTCGGAACCTTGCCTAAAGGGACTCCTTTTAATAATAATATATTTTAGTTATTTTATTATATTTCTTAAGGTTTTTAGTTTTAGGTTCATTATAATTTGTTTATAATAATATGTTTAGTTTAGTATTAAAGTGTTATAAAAAAAGTCTTTCTTACAATGTATTTTTATTAGAGTGTTGCAAATTAAATGTTTTATCTATTTATCAACTTGACTTGTAGGAGGAGCTCGATAGCGTCGCTGTGTGTCGCACTCTAATATGAACACGCAAGTTAAGTGATGTTGACCCTAGCCAGTGTTTGGATGGGTTTCGTTATCTCGAGCTTCTCCGTGCTTCCGGCTGTTGTCGATGAATGACAGTCATTAAGCTAAGTCGGTGGCCTTCGGGCGGCTTGAAAATATCGGCCTCTGCCAATCCACATTGGAGCAGCGTGGCAGAGTACGCTCTAATCACCTTCGATTGAAGGAATACCCGTATCCCTGCAGTAGGATGATTATGGGATGATATGATGAAATATTTTTTTAATCTATACCACAGAATTTGACTTGACTTGTATGAAATCCAATATTGCACCGAACTGGTTCAAATAACCGGTTTGCTGTTTTTATTGCCTTATCTAACATATTGTCAAATAAAGATGTCAGATGTGTACACATAACCAGGCCATTTACATACCGAAAAGATTTTATAATGTTTTAAAGAAAGGTTAACTACCATAAAACGTTAAAAAAATATCAAATAAATAATTCAACAGATTTTTGAAACTTCTGCGGTGCTTGGCACTTTTTTTGGATGGGTAAAAAATGTTAAACTCGCGTCAGATCCGTAGCCTGATCGAAAAAGCGTAAGATTCTTGATGTTTAAGTTTTCATTTCTGCCGGCACTCCCGGAGAGCAACCCGTCCTTTTTTAAGTAGATTTTCGGCTCTATTCCCCGGCTCGGAGCAAACATTTATGTGAAGGCATTGTGACGCACAGTGAATGATTTATTTATTTGTTCTCGAGTCTCGGCGTTTTCTATTTACATGATTATTATAAATATAACATATCCATGTCATAACATACCCATCCATAACATATTTTTAGAGAGGTAGGGCACAGCGGATAATCCGCTCAAACCGGAGCAGCCCGTCTGGGGAAGGACCTCCACCTTACAGAAGATCGTAGCCAAATAGCATTGGTCTCGGCCATGCTGTGTTCCTATACAATAAAATAAATCATACTGATTAGTCAAGCCGTGAAGGAATAACAAACAAACTCACTTTCTCATTTATAATATTAGTATGATAAATAAAATTTCTTTAACCCTATAATAAGAAAAGACAGGTAATTATATAATAATTTGGTAAAATTATGAATGGTTTGAAACTCTCCATGAAACTGACCCTTAATCCCGAAGCGGCCGTTTCGACCCCCTTTATAATTGGAGTTAATAAAAATTTATGACCGAACACCCTCCCGGGGAAAGGTTAAAGACTTACAGCGGTATTGAGTTATTTTTAACCGTCTTTTACTAAAAATGGAGCGTTCTATGCGTATGATTTAGGCGCCAAATAGAGTGGGATTGTGAATTATTATCGGGTTGTTGTATTTTTTATTTGGGATTTAACTTTTTATTATTTGACGACCTCCGTGGCGTAATGGTTACCACGCCAGACCGCCACCCGGGAGGTCCCGGGTTCGATCCCCGGTCGGGTCATGATGAAAAATGAACTTTTTCTGATTGGCCTCGGGTCTTGGATGTTTATCTATATATGTATTTGTTATAAAATATAACATCGTTGAGTTAGTACCCCATAACATAAGTTTCGAACTTGCTTTTTATGGCTAGCTCAATCTGTATGAATTGTCCCTATATATTTTATATTTTTTTATACCATTAATGGTGGCAAACAAGCATACGGCCCATCTGATGTTAAGCAGTCACCGTAGACCATGGAAGCTTGCAACACCGGGAGTATCACTCACGCGTTGCAGACTCTGTATAAATCTTATAACTTTTTAGACCACAATACAAAAGTGACTGATCTAATAGGCTGATGCTAAGTTGCATTCTCTACCAGTCAACCATTGGCAAGCAAAGCAAGTAGCAATTTTTCATTATATTTTTTATTTTACTTTGAACTCTCTTCTTTTTTTCCTTCATCCTTTATAAAGATAGTGCGTGTAATACTGTTAGAGATATTGTATTTCACGAAGAGCATTTGACTATGAATGTTGTAACGTTCACATACACATCATTGTAGTGTGCGTAACCTCGGAAACGCTCACGCACACATAAACAATGTGCATGTATACGCCTTACAACATTCATAGTCAAATGCGCTTCGTGATATAACAAGATATTCGGTTTAAACAAGTTATTTCTCATAAAGACATAATACAAGTCACTTAAATGTTAAATGAATTAACAAAACAAAAAAAGTAAGTAAATTAAAATTAAAAGTGGGTACATTAAGAAAAGGAATATTGTTCTTCGGCAGTTACAATAAAGCGACCTCTTTGCATGTGTGAGTGATCGCTCTGTGATTTATGAAACCGGTCGTACGTAGACAGCATAGGCGCAGGTTCATTCTGCCCTCGGTCGAATATTTTAGTGATATCTAATAATACTCTTTTTTTTTGTTTCAAATTTTTTCTTCCTGTTTTATACTTTTAATCTGGAATATTATTATTTTATTTATATATTCTATCTGTAATATGTTATATTACAATAAGGAATTGACTCATGTAGAACAATGTCTCAATAAAAGCGATAATGCTATCTACGCGACACGAATAACGATGTCACTGAATAATTTTCACATTCGATTAGCCATCAAATAATCGAAATAGAAAACAACTGACATAAGATGATAATTTCAATTTTGATGTGGAATTATACTAATATTATAAATGGGAAAGTGTGTTTTTTTATCCTTCTTTCACGTCGAAAGTAAGGAACGGATTGACATGTTTTTTTGGGGTAAAGGTTAAAGTCTGGGCAGTGACATAGGCTACATCTTATGCCGGAAAACTATATTATTCCCACGGGAAAAAATAAATGGCAGATCCTCTGGACCATCCGTGCGAAGTCGAGGGGATACGGTTTTTAAAAATCGATAATTCTATATGTCATATACGTACCAAAAACAAAGATTTGGGCATAGAAAAAGCTGTTAAGAGACTAGGAATTGTTGGTGAAAACCGGCATGAAACTAGTGTATTACAAATTATAAGTCGGAAAGCATTAAAGCCAACCGTGAGATACCTAAATAGATAACGGTTTCATTTCCCCCCGATCGTGATTTCCAATTCTGACCAAGTTTTTCGACCCACAAAAGAACAACTTCGCCATTGTGTGTACAACAATACGAAATTATTGTGGTAAGTAAGTCGGTTCGTTTCCCTACTTAAGGGTAACTTAAAGGGAATGGTTTTGGGGCTATCGTGTACTTGTGAAACAAAGTTTTTTGTATTACACGACACGATGAAATTTGTCGATGATTTTAACAAAGTAATTGTATATTTCGTAGACCGCAAGGTGGTCATATGACTTAGGGAAAATCGCTGTAAGCCGCTGGATGTGGGCTAATGCCAACTGGTGGAGGCGTTTGCTTGGGGGAGGCCTATGTCCAGCAGTTGACTACATGTGTCTGAGATGATTATGATGACATTATTGTTATCATAGATGTACCAACTCGGGTTAAAATACGACTCGTGTTATTCCGAATTAAAATCGATGTAACTCGTGGTGTATCGAAATAACAAATATGACCTAATTTCTAAAAAGTGAACAATTAATTTAAAATTCCCTCTAATGCCGAGTACAGATTACTGTAACGTAACATGTAAAACAGAATTCCCATAGTGTGGGTGGACGCACGCACGAACCGTGCACACAACGCGCACGAACCGAGCACACAACGCGCACGAACCGAGCATTCAACTCGTGCGCGCGATGGAAGAAGAAAATACAGCACTGTGTTCACACTATGACATGCTCCTGTTACGCTAATGTTATTGTTATAATGCTAATGTTACATCACATGTTAGGTACGTTACAGTCTGTACCCGGCATGGTTGAGCTCAGCCATGGCTGGCTCTCTCGTAAACTCGTAAACTTGTGGGAAAAAAACGAAAAAAATATTTTCATGAAAGACCAGCTTATACTTTTTCTAAAAATAACTTGTCTGAAACAATTTTACGATTCCAAGCTTAATCTCATTACAGCAAACAGAATTGTAATAGTACTAATAAATTCCCATTAAATTTAATCCCAAACTAATAACTCAATGTTAATTAACTAAAATAACAGATGAAAAGGACCATCGCGCATCGTTGCGAACTTCAATCGAGATTAATTAAAATTTAATTAAAAATCTGATAATTATCTATATTTGATAATGTTAATTAAATATTCGTAATTCCGTCATGTCACTGACCGACCATGTAAATTAAAATGGCCTTTTTGACAGCCTTGTTGTTTAGTTGTTAGTGACTCTCCTTCGATATCTATAAACTTAAACATTAGATTCATTTAAGTAAACCCTGACTGATTTCGACTAGGGTGACTAACCTTTTTTTTGTTTTTTTTTTTTGGGACGATTGTGCTGTATTTTTATACATGATTTTATGCTGATTTCAACTAGGGTAAATGACCGTTTTTTTTGTCAGTCAGTCACCCTAGTCAAACGGTCAGTCACCCTATGACCACCCTATGGTCTGGGCGCGGTTCGTGCGTCGTCGATTTTTCGTAAACAAGTGAATTAGTCGCGATTGGGGCGTTCCTCTAAATTAAAATAAAAGTGCTATTAACGTTTAGTCGCGTTTCGTGCGCTCTATTAAAAAATAATCTAACTTAAAAAAATGCCTTCACCGTTTACTCGCGTTTCGGGCGGCCGAGAGTTTTTATCTTCAAAGAGACATAGAGTAAGCTATACGTTTAGACATGACCAGCGCACAATGAAACGAAATCACAAAGTTAAGTACAAATGCAATATTTCTGTTTTCTATACCTACCTTTTTTATTATGGTTTATAAAGTGAAATATTCTTTTAATCTTACAGATTTTTTTTTTTATTTTGTTGTATAGGGCATCAACATTGTAAAATATAAAACAGGTTATAATTTTTAACTGCTTACTTTAAAAAAATCAGTCTTTGAAATATTCTTCATAACCTTAGTGAATACCCCATAACATATGTGTTTGCTATAATTTCTAGTAAAAAAAATTACAATTTCAAATAGTTATAGCCTAAATTTAAAATATGTATTATAAAATTATAAAATACTAGCTGACCCGTGCCCACTTCGTTGGGCATAATGTTAAAAGCCTTTTTATTTTTCGGTTTTTTATATAACCTATGACACTCAGCAATAATGTGGCTTTCTATTGGTTAAAGAATTTTTAAAATCGGTTCAGTAGATCCCGAGATTACCCCTTACAATTTAACAAATACACAAACTTTACCTCTTTATAATATTAGTATAGATGTAGGTATTATTAATCAGTCATTAAAATTCTTATTAAAATAATCAACATGTTCAATATAGGGTTACAATGTATTAGTCAACTTTAAAAAACGACTGATTAATAATACATATTTTCTAATTTTATAATACATATTTTAAATTTAGGCTATAACTATTTGAAATTGTATTTTTTTTTTACTAGAAATTATAGTAAACACATATGTTATGGTGTATTCACTAAGGTTATGAAGAATATTTCAAAGACTGATTTTTTTAAAGTAAGCAGTTAAAAATTATAACCTGTTTTATATTTTACAATGTTGATTATTTTATTAAAAATGTTGATTGATTAGACTATTTTATATTGTTGATTATTTTTGCTAGAAATTATAATAAATACATACATTGTCAAAAGGGACCTGTGTTTTCTTACTATCCCAATGTTTGTCCAAGCCCCGCGCCTCTCTATCTATGCAATGGCACTGTTCGCCGATTGGCAAGAATCAGTATTCGTCTACTGATAAGAAAACCGGTTTGGCCGGTGTATTCGCCCGTGTAAGACCCAAGCAAATGACGTCATAGCAACTAATGCACTTTTACGAGTGCTTTTGTAAGCAAGCAATATCTGCTTTGACTATAGTTTTCAATACAATTCCATTACTATGCCCTATACAACAAAATAATATTTTTCTGTAAGATTAAAAGAATATTTCACTTTATAAACCATAATAAAAAAGGTAGGTATAGAAAACAGAAATATTGCATTTGTACTTAACTTTGTGATTTCGTTTCATTGTGCGCTGGTCATGTCTAAACGTATAGCTTACTCTATGTCTCTTTGAAGATAAAAACTCTCGGCCGCCCGAAACGCGAGTAAACGGTGAAGGCATTTTTTTTAAGTTAGATTATTTTTTAATAGAGCGCACGAAACGCGACTAAACGTTAATAGCACTTTTATTTTAATTTAGAGGAACGCCCCAATCGCGACTAATTCACTTGTTTACGAAAAATCGACGACGCACGAAACGCGCCCAGACCGTCGAAATCAGCCAGGGTTTTTTACATATGTGAAAATTTCGTACTTGTGGGATTGATTTTCTGTGAGAGGTACTTTATCTATCGAGCTAACCAGTTTCATAAAGACTTTATTAAAACTTAATGATATAATATGGCATAGTATGTGTTTTGAACACTCCTGTTATAAACTTTGTTATGTTATTTTCAAAGTTTGTACATATTTTTTTATACCACTAAGGTGACAAACAAGCATACGTAAGCGTAGTAACCGTAGCCTATGGACGCTTGCAATACCGGCGGTATCACTCGCGTGTCGTCCCTGTAAAAAGTACAGCTCTGGAGACCTAATTCACCGTAGGAACACAACATGCCCGAGCCCAATGCTATTTGGCTACGATCTTATAAGTAGATATAAAGTAGTTTGGACGAGCATCTATGCAATGTGTCCCACAGCGACCACAAATAGCAAGTCGTGGACTGCTGTAGCGAGCGGCTGCCACCGGCCACACGTGTACATCGAGTTTGAACTAAATGTATGAAAAATGTTCTAAATTCATCCAAAAAAATACAACTAAATGCATTAAAAAATTGCTTGTCGGTGGCCACCGGTGTCTGTCGGCGGCCCGTTTGCGGCGAGCCATAATAACCTGGCTTGCTAGCTTGTTTGCCTGTGGTATTATATAAAAAAATAGATACTCAGTTATGCTGTAAAATAAAATGTAACTTCAAAATATCGCATGTTTATATCACATTTAGTGTTTGCGTGTATGTCAATCCACGCCCTGGAACGAGCGAGTCGGAGAAATAGTTCAATTATGTTCCAACTTGTAAAAATCTTTATTTGCAACGTATAAACATGAAATTGCAATGGATAAATGACGAATACACGCCATGAATATAGTATACCGTGCTACCAACCCACATTCTATAAAATCTTACAAACATATTAATAAAAATTAAAAAAAATTCCGAGTTGCCTACATTCGAAAGAAGTGAACTAGGTCACGGATCAGCTTTTAAGTGTCCGATCTCATATTTGACTTCATACCCTGGTGACATAAATTTATATGTTTTGTATATATATACTCAAATTATAAAATAAATAAATTTCACAATTCACACATCGTCATTCGGTCCCAAGGTCCGAGGCCCACAGTCCTCACCAAAGGAATGTCAGACAAAGTTATACTACCCGTTCGCCTCAAGTTTGCCGTTACCTCGCGCCGCGCGCACCCTACCGCACCTTATGGCAGATCCGCAGTTGCTTAGCAAATCGGGATCTGCCTTGAGGTGCGGTGGGGTGTACGCGGCGCGAGGTAACGGCAAACTTGAAGCGAACGGGTAGTACAATAAATCAATCCAGAGTATTCCAGAGCACAGAATATTATTATCGATTACCTATTATATTTATATAAAAAATATTATAAAACAAAAAAAAATCTATATACTAAGCTATATATATATTTGAAATAAGTACTGGTTGATAATAATAATGAACAAAAGAAGTACATGGATATAACTTTTTAATATCTCTGGCTACTTAATACGCTTTTGTTGAAACTTTTTCAATAAGTTACTTGGAATGAAGTTATGAATTTATATTGCGATGATTCACTAAGGGAAACAGAGGGTCAGTTGTCATACTTTTGTTATTTTCTAAATGGAGACTTGTATTTTTGTTTTTATTTTATAACTTTAAAGAAATAATCACGTTACCTTTATTATAAGATGTGTTTGTTAATATTTTATTTGGAATGAATGAATGAGTCAGGATCTGTAACATGCAAAATTAAATCTCTTTAACACTATTTGGGTCTAAATACATCCACTACAGAGAGGGACTAGTAAATTATGAGTTTAACGTTGACGTAAATTTTTTTTTTTTTAAATAAATTAACGTTTTTTTACATCAACAAAAAAACTCATTGTTTATGGTGGGAAAAGATGCCATAGCGCTTACGGCATGATTGCCTGTCTTAAACTGATCAAAAGAAAACAAGACGTTATACTTTAGTTTAAGAGCTACAATTTTTTTTTAAAACAAAATTATGCGGCTTACCTCAATTTTAAAGACTATTTAAAAAATTATGTAATAGACTTTATAATTGGACACGATGCGATGACACTAAAATAGCTTTCTAATTGTAGGGTCAGCATAACAGCAAAGTCACTTAGGACTTAGACTAAATTAATTTTAAACTACATAAAGAAGTGTTCTATTAAATCCAAACTTTTTAAATTCTCTTAATAAATTTATATTTTAATTAGATAAAACAAAGTTTTGACACGTCTCGTATAACTATACTAACTAACTGAAATAAATTACTGCAAGCTATTAACCATTCATTACCATAATAGCGATACAGTAATATACATTTATATAAGCGCTTCGTTTTATACCTACACAAGCACGTTGTCTTTAAGGAACAACTACTTGTACATCATAGGTACCTAAGCCACTACTGATTGTAGATCCCCCTGATGAGGATTGCCGCGTCGACCATAGAGTTGGCGCGACAAAATTCATAAGGGAAAAACTCTGGTTGAGCTCGACACTTGGAGACGACTGTACCTTGCCATATGTATGTTTATTTTTTGCTATTTATTTATTTAGCTGGGTGAAGGCCGCGGGAGGCGCCCGCAGTGACCCGTCAAGGGAACGCTGCGGACGCACCCCGCGGATTTCAGCCAACTAACTTGTTTTTGTATAAAGTATATATTTTATTAGTCTATATATTATTTATTAGTAATTATAGGACAGTCGCCGACAAGTCAATCGAGCTCCTTAGAGTGTTGATCTCCTTGCGGTGCGGGAATGCAATGGTAAAACATTGCTATTCCGCGCCGCAAATCGTAGAATACCAAATCCATCTTTTCTTAATGCGCGGATCGTAGGATGTCAGGCAAGAGGAAAAGAAGAGGAAGTAGCAAGAAGAAGACGCCACCACTCCAATTCTCTGCCCAACCCCCGTCACACGGGGGCAAATACACATGCCGGGGGACCTACGTCCCCTCGAGATGATTGCCCGGGCAAGGAGCGCATGCTCGAGGCCCGAATCGTACCCGGTGGGGTACAAGACAACCGGATTGGATACTGATTGTAGAGCCTGGAACTTGGAGGGTGTGTGTTGTGTTGTATGACGTAATAATCCAAAAAGAAAAAAAAAACGAAATTCCCACGGGAAAGCGGGATACACGCAAACGAAGTTGCGCGGGTTTCGAAAGTTAACCTATAAATTCTGTGAATCCTCTCTAAATTTAAAAATCGGTGTAGCTTCTGTCTCTTTCACCTCTCTAGAAGACAAGATGTCTTTTCCGTTACTTTTTTTTTTATATGTTTTTATCTGCCAAACTGTGCAACAGTTTGTCGGCAGCAGCTCTCGTGGATACAGTGTATACGTATTATACGAACATGATGAAATTCGCGTCACCATCCAAACTTTTTCTATGTAGGTATAAGGTAGATATCATTTTAAGACCCTATTAATAAAAAAAACTTGATCTATGTAAGCTTATCTCGGCATAATAAAGCGCTTAAATGAATGTATCATACTGTTGCTATACTGTGATCAAACTTTCCGAAGTCAATCTGGGATTCATAATTTTTAGTTTCCGAGCTCAAATCATTAATCTTCATAACAATGTCTACTATCGAAACTTTTATTTTGCGAAAGTGCTGCCATCTATATAATGTTAATAAATCTTTTCAGGATATACAAAGTTCGGGGAGATTTACTGTTTTATTTTTATACAATGTTATATTCGACACTTCGCTTGCGTCATTATAAATGTTAGTTATTATCTAGTCTAGAATGAAAGATATAGGAAATTCCTGACATTTTTTTCATGTTTTTCTTCTTAACAATGTTTACTAACTTGATTTGTCGACGAGTTGCAATATAGACGATTTACGTTTGCACCGACTTGATACTTACTCACTATTACATAGTAGACAAACTGTATAAATAAAATGCGAGATCAATTAATGACTTTAAACTTTTATTTAAATTAATTTTACAGAGCACGATGCGGTTAGGTACGGAGACATCGGAAGAGAGCGTTTGTGGTATTGCCATGCTAAAAGGTCCAAATTCGTTGTTACATTAAGAGTGGCAACCACAAGTTATTTTACATTATTATAATTAGAAAAATTACAGAATTATATGTTTAGAAATTTATCTAAACACATACTCGTATATTTACATACCGTCTCCAAAATACTATCAAATCCAATTAACAATTACGTTTCACTTTAGGTACAATACACTTAGGTTTATATATATACTGTCTATACAGTTGTTGGAGTCGAAATTATGGTGTCCACTCAGCATAGTGCTGCGACGGAGTCACAGCGCTGATTTTCACACGTTGTTACTCACATGCAAATACTAATTGATTGCTTGAAATTTAGTACATAAGTAGTTAGATCTTTTTATTTACCTGGATTAACACACATGATAGTTTTTATTTCGGATATCAGTCCAGGAACGGGAACAATGAAAAAAAGAGCTTAATATTAGGCCTATTGGAATAAAAACATTTAACTTTGACTTTGAATGGGATTTTGTGGACAAAACCGCAGTGTCTCGTTGATTAATAATTTGAAATTTACCTTGAAATAGTACTGATCTTCTATCATGCTGAAGACTTCCATATAATCAAATAAAGTGGTGTCTTATACCCTTTTTGACCCAAACCTTGGTCTCTGAATTATGAAATCGTGCTCACTCACGGGCAGAGTAAAAGTTCAAGGGTCAACACATTCTGTTAGAATGGCCTGTGCTTCGTGCCAAACCACTTTGCAGCCAAACAATCATCATGAAGTTTTGTCTGGTCGTACAGTGTAAATGCAAGAGGTATTCTGGGACGTAAACGGCCATTCTTCGATTAGCTAGATTTTGTGCGTCCGGGCTTGTATATTCGTATTATTATCAAATTCAAAAAAGGAAATATTTTTATATGTTAGTTAGCATCCATGTCTAGCTGGTAACAAAAACATAGGCCCCGATTACATAGTTATCTGGCTAAATTAATTTCACAAACCTCTGTTCTCTAAGCACCGTGCCCTGTCCGCACCCCAAAATGTGGTTAAAACTTGCTTGTAACTTTTATGATGTACGGATTTTATTTTTTCCATTCAACATTTTAATGAGTATTAGGCAACGGGTATCACATGAAAAAATATCCACTCAATAAAATCAGTCTGTAAATAATTATCATTGAGTAACCGCATGTCCGAACTAAAATTATAATTGCCGTGACGTTTTCTTTTCGAGGGTGCACATTCCTAATTACGATATTTGGCACATAACTACTTGTACACGTCTCAAGCCCTCAGTTTCTGCCGCGGTCTTGCAGCAGGTGCAGGTCTTTTACGTTAGTGTTATAGTCAATGAAGCACGTTAGTATATAATTACCGTATCCTTCGTTCAAAACTTTTCTAATTACCGTGTACTTAATTTTATACTAGATTGGTTAAGGTAGACTCTAATTGCTTATATAAATAGAGACAGTGCTTTGGTCTCAGTACAGTGTTGTAATGCAGTATTTCAATACTCTGTAGGTTTTCGAAAATTTTATGAAATATCGGCGTTTTCTAATTACCGTATACCAATTACCATGTATTTCTAACTACCGTTGTATGAAATTATTAAACTTTTGCTGTGCCGATTTAGTTCCAAACTCCTTTCATTTCCTCAGTTACTCCAGCTACTTTCATGTCATTTCTCACGCCATCACTCCATCTCTTTTTTGGCCTACCCCTGCCCTTCCATCCATCCACATTCATTCTTGGCACCCTCTGACTGTCACATGACTGTCCAGACTGTCCACCCTGCGCATCATATGGCCAAACCATCTCAGTCTTTGACCTCTCTTATCGGTTACAGGCGCCACCTTTAAACTCCCCCTTATGTGTACATTCCTGACTTTGTCCCTTCTCGTCACTTCACACATCCATCCACCTCAGCATCCTCCAGCAACATAACCCGAAGGAATAAGTATGGACTGAGCGTTGAACCCTGGTGCACACCTACATCAACAGAAAAGCATTCTGTTGTACTGACGCGGGACCCGGTCGTAGGCCTTTTCGAGGTTTACGAATACCATATGTAGGTTTTTGTGTGCTCTTTTGTACTTTGTTGTGCCTCCATTATTTTCTCCCACAGCTTTAATGTGTGTGACATCAAGTTAATCCCCCTGTAGCTATTGCACTCCTGGACATCCCCCTTTCTTTTAAAAATAGGTACCAAGGAACTGTCTTGCCATTCCTCTGGGATGACATCCTGAACCAACAATTCATTAAGAAACAAAGTGAGCCACTTGCATCCATAATCCCCTAGAACCTTCCAGACTTCTATTGGTATTGTGTCCGGGCCAACTGCTTTTCCATTCTTCATTTTCCTCAAGGCGTTCTTTACCTCTAATTCATCTACCTTAGCTATCATGCCTATATCTATGTCATTAAGTTTTCTTTTCCATCATAATAATTCTCAACATTAAGTAATTTTTCAAAATATCCCTTCCATCGGTATCTAATGTCACTATCTTTTACCAATGTTTTACCGCATTCGTCTTTCACACATTTTACGTGACAAATGTCTTTCGATCTTTGATTGCGCTGTTTAGCCATTCTGTATAGTTTTTTCTGACCTAGTTCATTATCTAATTCATTATATACTTTTTCTTCTACCCCGGATTTGAAACTCGCAACCACCACCTTTGCCCGTCTCCTCGCCTCGTTATACCTCTCCCTCAATTCAGTTTTCCTATGATCATGTCACGTAACTCTGCCATTCCTTGAATGCACTCTTTTTGATTTTTAATGCTTTTTGGACACTTTCGTTCCACCACCACGTTTCCTTTTCAATTTTCGCCCACCTCGTGTTTCCCCAAGGACTTCTTTTGCAGCAGTTCTTATTGCTTTAGCCATTTCCTTCCAATTAGCATCAACATTCATACCTCTTATCGTGTAGTTGTGTCTATACATGTTATACATGTCATTTTTATTATTATTTTAAATAGACATAATGATCTTTTCTAATTACCATTACATTAAGTAATAGATTTATCTAATTACCGTACCCATGAAATGTTTAAGTCTCATTAACTCGGAAACCGCTTTTAATAAACGAATGCCATTTTAATTGTTACATTCGCATGTTTCATGAGTTACATATTTCAATCCTTTTAAAACAAACTAGAGAAAAATAAAAAAGGGTACGGTAATTAGGCGAAGAACGCCTAATGTCGAGAATGACCGTAAACATGATTCATGTTTCTAAATACTATATGAAAAGATTTACTCGATTTTTTGTTTATGTATCCATATTGTTTGCGAGGAGTTTGATGGCGTCGCCTGTGTCGCATACTAAAACGGACACGTCAGTTAAACAACGTCAACCCTAGCCAGTATTCGGATGGGTTTCGTTGACTCGAGTTTCTCCGTGCTTTGGACAGCTGTTGTCGTTAAGCAAAGTCAATAGGTTTTAGACGGCTTGAAAACATCGGCCTCTGCTAACCCACATAGGAGCAGCGTAGCAGCTTGCACTGATGCCCTTCGTTTGAAGGTAGACTCGTATTCCTGATGTAGGGTGGATTTTTTTTATACCACAAAGTTGGCAAACAAGCATACTACTCGTCTGATGGTAAGCATCACCGTAGCCTATAGACGCTTGCAAAATCAATATTATTGATTTAGTATTCACATGATAGTGTTTCATTTAAAAATATTATTCACAGTATGAATCACAGATAACTCTGGTTTTAAGCAAGATAAAGCAATATCTTGTTTGTCGTTTAATCGCCTTTATCAAGACAAGCGATTGCGATTCTACTTACCTAATATTAATCTTAGGTTTTATGCCAATTCTAAATGATATTTCATACTTCTGGTTGCTCATAGTGAACAGAGGTCTGGATATTTTGGTGAAATAACCTAATTATGTATTAATCTTAGGTTTTTATACCAGTTCTAAATGATATTTCATACTTATGGTTGTTCATAGTAGTTAGAGCTCTAGTTAATTTGGTAAAATAACAAAGGATTAATTTTGCCATCAGCACGAATTTGCAAGTAGGTATGTTTAAGATGTAACATAAACTGAATGAACAATATGAACTGAACGTATAATGTTTCTATCACTGGTAAAGAGCACTTTGTGAAGAAAAATCACTTTTTTTTTGGCAAAATAAGGCAGGGATTCATGAAAGGTTAAAGTGTCAAAATGCGTCTTGTTCATGAGATCATTTGACAAGTAAAGTGGTCGATGGCGTTCAAAAAGTACCCAAATAATATTCATATTCGTGAAAACCTATAATTGGCTTCCTGCCATCAAACTGCTTGCTAGCGTTACTGTCTTACTTTTTTTTACATGCATCTGCGGAAGACCAGCGCCATGGAGTCGACTCGAGTCAGACGACCACACGGTTCATGCTGAGCAGATGCCTTTTTGTTGTCCGATCAACATTAATTAATTTATGGTTGTTAGCTATTCTTTAAGTCTTATTTTATTATTTATTTAAACTTTATTGCACACAATACATAATGTGTATACAAAAGGAGAACTTAATGCTAAAGCATTAAATCTTAAGTAAGTTACAATAAATAAACCATTTTCTTTGTTTATTTATTTAAAGTTGTTTATTTTAAAAGATATAAACAAAGTGGTGGCAACCCTAATTATATTGATCACCTGATCTTGTCCATAGTCATGGAAGACATAATTGTTTCAAAGATGGCGCCAGCTTCATATGCAAAAATCCATCGTGACTTGTTACAGAGAGTGTGAAAACATTCGCAAGGTTATTGTAATTGATATTGTGATGGTTAACTATGTGACAGCCTCGTAGTAACAAAATCAACATGACCATAAATATAGAAAATTTTGAAGAAAAAAAAAATCAATAACAAAAATCGGACCAAAATCTAAATGTTCATTTTAGCTAGGTAATGTTGCCATTGCCAGCGTTTTGGGTTTTCTGCCACAGGGATTTTGTGACTTTTTAATTTTTAGTATTAGTTGGTTTTTTAATGTTATTTTTACTTATTTTTTAAAGAAGTGTTTTATTAACTCAATAATGATTGTAATTTTGTAAAAAAAAAAAAACAATATGTTTTTACTTATTTTATTCTAACAATTCAATATTTTTCTAGAACACGTATATAATTGTTATTTATTTTATCAATGAAAATTCTTTTGCTATTTTTATACATTTTTCAATCGTTAAAAAAATACAGCAGTTTCAAGGTAATTAACTAAACGTTTCTTTATTAAAAGTCAACACGCGAAATTAACATAAAATTATTATTTTCTATTAATAAGCGTAAAATTATGGTCACATTCACATAGCGTTGGGCACGAAGTGCTACTACAGCTACAGTTTTTTTTTTGGTTTTTTTTTTTTTAATTTACCGATGAGATAAATAATTATGTAGTGTGTAACACGAAAAAAATTGTCGTTCTTTTTATTAGTTTTTTTTTATAAATGCCAGAAGAGAGAGAATGCCCGTATTTTTTAATTTATTTTATATTTTTTTCTCTTTTGAATACAATTTTTATACTTAATACTTTATATTATTATAAAAACAGCTGTTTAGAAACGTTATAAATATACACAAAATACTGATACGTATTTCGTAATGTACATCCGATAAGCTACGTCAGAGGCGTTCATATGAAAGTACAGAAACTGATACGCAGGGCACCACCCCCACGATAATACAGATTGTTATTTTAAATCTGCCAAGGAATATCTTAAAAGTCATATTAACTAGTTGCTTACAGTCTGTGCTGCTGTTTAAAAAAGAGTTTTTATACCATGTTGTGTTCCTACGGTGAGTAAGGTCTCCAGAGCTCCACTTGGGGGGTTGGGAGGGTTGGCAACGCGTGAGTGATACCCCCGGTAATGCAAGCGTCTAATAGGTTACGGTGACGGCTTACCATCAGGTCGACCGTATGCTTGTTTGCCACCTTTTTGGTATAAAAAATAAAAATAAAATACCATGTACGCGTGGCCTACATGATCTTGGATGCATTGCCCATCTATGAAGGAATGACGAAGGAAGAGAAATGAAAAGGGAATAGGAAGCAGGAGGGCTATTAGGCTGCTAATTCACACAGATTGAGCTAGCCCCAAAGTAAGTTCAAGACTTGTGTTATGGGATACTAACTCAAATGATACTATATATTTTATAGGAAACTACCTAGTTTAGTTATCATTTTGACCCTGGAAACAACCCTGGAAAGTACCTACTTTCCAGGGTTGTTTCCAGGGTCAAAATGATTACATTAGGTATATTTAGTCCGTATTATAGATTATAAAAAAATATTGGACACTTATTTTTTCTTTATTAAACAAAAAATAACAAAGATACAAGGCATAAAAATTTAGGAATCCTCCTTCGACGTCCTCCTATTACTAAAGTTTCATCACAATCTAATCAATAGTTTTGGAACGCATAGAGGACAAAAAAAACAGTAAACTATAAACAACAATCACAGCTGCATATCATGGCTATTTGTATATTTATTTCCTCTCATAAATCCTAAAAATAATAATTTGTTGCCTTATCTTAAAATACTTTCTAAGCCATATAAAGTGAGAGGCTGGTGCCTGTTGTAGGTTTATAGAAGAAACCTGTGTTACAGGTCGCTTTACATCTCTATTCATTTCTACATTGCGAAATAGTCCTAGGGTTCAGAACTGAAGTAATATCATTTAATTAAAGTAACATTTAAAAATAAATCTGGCAGTCTTTAACTAAGTTTGCATTGGTAGTTGGTACACATGATTTTCTCGCATGTCTATATTAAATGTACTCAATGTAAGATTTGTTGACTGTTCTAAATCCATACTTCATCATCATCATCATCATCTGAGCCACAAGAAGTCCACTGCTGGGCATAGGCCCCCCCCCAAACGCCTCCAATGCGACCTGCTGGCTGCGGCCTGCATCCAGCGGCTTCCTGCGACTTTCTTTAGGTCGTTGTAGGTGGGCGTCCTACGCTGCGCTTTCCGGTACGTGGTCGCCATTCCAGAACCCTCTTGCCCCACCGGCCATACTTAATATTAATCCATACTTCACTACATAGTATAAAACAAAGTCGCTTTTTCTGTCCCTATGTCCCTATGTCCCTTTGTATGCTTAAATCTTTAAAACTACGCAACGGATTTTGATGCGGTTTTTTTTAATTGATAGAGTGATTCAAGGGGAAGGTTTAAAAGTATCATACATTCCAAAATTCCCACGGGAAAGCGGGATACACGCAAACGAAGTTGCGCGGGTTTCGCTAGTAATATTATAAATGTGAAAGTGTGTTTGTTGTTTGTCCTCCCTTCATGTCGAAAGTAATGAACGGATTTTTTTTTTTTACTTCTTATCCCGAAAAACCATGTTATTCCCACGGGAAAAAATAAAGTATATAGTTTTTTGTTCTTCTTTCACGTCGAAAGGAACCTAAGTATCAACATGTTTTTTTAAAAGAGATGACTTAAGGTCTGGAGAGTGACATGGCTACTTTTTATCCTGGAAAAACATCTCATTCCCACGTGAAAAAAGTATAATATAATTTTTTCATAATTTTTTAACGGGGATAATTTAAGGTCTGGAGAGTGGCTACTTTTTTCCCCACGGGTCAAAGAGACTCACATGGGACATTTTTTATTTATTTATTTATTCATTACAAAAATCCACAGCCCTTAAAAATTTACTAGTCTTAAATATTACACTGATGGCCAATTACGGATTTCCAATTTTTAGGTACTTCATTCAACAAATTACGAGCAGACAAATTATGGGCCAGAATGTTGAGACTATAATACAAAAATACAACTTCTTTGAATGAATACTTATGACTGTGTGGTATGCATGTAAAGTGTAAGTGATGTTCATGAAGTATGACATATACAGGGTTATTTTTGGACCCCCGCCAAAAATAGACATGATTTAAGGAAAGTAAAAAAAAATTTGGTGAAAAAAAAAAAGTTTTAAAATCCAAGTTTTACAGTCACTTTTTTAAATCTTACATTTCTAGGAACGGTCGGTCACCCTCGCGGCAGTCAACAACGGCGCATTGTCATTTGTTAAAAGGATGAAATCAGCTACGCATGACCATAATGACGTGACCATAATTTTAATTTGTGTTCGTAAAATTTAAAAAAAAAAAAGTCAATAAAATAATCTATTTTTATTTCATAAATTCATTGTACTGCTGCTATAGAATCACATAAAAAAATTGGCGGGGGGTCCAAAAATAACCCTGTATATATTATAAAACATTACATTTTAATTTTGATCTTAATCTAAAATTATTGAAATTTCCACACGGGCGGAGCCGCGGGTAACTGCTAGTAAATAAATAAATCTTTTCTCTTTATAATATAGAGATATGTAAAATCTGTCTTTATCTTGACTTAGAACATAAAATTTTATCATAACGTAAATACCCAGAAATGATAACACATGTCATTGTTTATTATGTATGTAGTTTTATAACAAAGAAACCGTTATGATAAGAATCATTGATCAAAATAAAACTATTTATTGTTTTCATAATTTTATAAAACATACTACGTACTACCTACTAATATATATATAACATCGGCAATTGAAATATTATATTTGAAGTGTCTACCTTACATGTCATGGAAATTGGGATACAGTTCGCTGACGGCTGAACTGGGGAGGCTTAGTAGGGTACCCATTATATAATTTGGGCAAGGAACCCTAAAAAGGTGAGTCCGATCACAGGGTTGACAACAAATAAACATTTAACAACATGAAAATAAGAACATTTTATTTTTGCTTAATGCTCATCCTGCCGCCAACGTTTTTAGTTTTAAAATGTTATTTTTGTCAAATTTTCTATTTTTAATGTAAGTTTAATTTTTAGTTGAACTTTAATGCTATTATTAGTTTAATCATTGTAATTTTACCCAATATAATTATTTACTAACACTAGCTTTAAGAAAAATTGTCTATTAACAACTGGATCTTTGATACCACAATTAACAAAATTTATATTTTTTTGAATACTTAAAAATGTTAACACTCTGTAGCCAGGCCACTTATTTCAGGCGGGCCGTAAAACTTATCTACCACTACAGCTGTCGTGATACAAACAAAAACTTTAACTAACAAATTCCACATATTCCAGTTTGCAACATGTACAACATAAAAAAATATATAAATTCAGTGGGCGTGCGTATATACTCGGCGAATTGATGAAAATGCGCCATCATTGAGACGCTATGCTGGTCTGGTAATTGTCTTCTTGGCACATCAATTGCGTCTTCCTCTATTAGTGACAATGGGGAAGCTTGTCCAGAGACAATTGACATAGCATCCTGGACAAATAAATATGTACATTTTATATACCGTGCAAACGTCGAACTTTGCCCGCATTTTTACTTATTTCTCATATATACAAATAACGTTATTTCGATGTATACTAATATTATAAAGAGAGAGAGAGAGAGAGAAAGATTTGTATTAAACTCAAAAATGAAATGAAATGAAATGAAATGAAATCGTTTATTTCAGAAATTAGACCTTCACAGGCACTTTTTCTTGTCATTTACAATTTGTATATATGTATAAAGAGAATATACTACGTTATATACTACCACCATTTCGGACACAAGCAAAATGGCCACCGGTAAAAGAAATGGCGAAAGAAACCCGGTTACGGCCTTTTTTGTCATTTAGCAATTTTTTTTTCCTTTCACTCTTTTGTTACAATGTATAAGTACATTTATAAGAATAAATAAAATACAGATCCAGGTACATACAGAAATCAAGCTAAAAACGCGGGATGTCGATCCAAATAGCGCTATGGTCAAATCCTAAATATGTCGAATATGTAGATGTTAATAAAGCGAGCAGACCAGTCCCCCAAGATGACAACCACAACTGAGAGACTACTTACTGGACCGATTTCAAAAATGTTTTTATCGTAATAGTTGTATTAAATAGATAAATAGATAGGCTACATAAAAGAGGGTAGCTGTGGAACAGTAAAGACGTTTTTATTACGCCTCTTACTAAAATATAAATTAAAAATAGTTTTATTTAATTTACACTTATTATTTTTATGTATTTCTTATGCTAAATAAGTGAAGTACCTGTTAGCAATATCCTTTCGGTCATCACTCATCACAACAATGGAGACAGCACAATTCCAACAAACACTGCAAGACACAATGGCACACTTCAACAATAAGATGGCCGACTTCCAAGCGCAGCTGCAGCGGGCAACTTCGACCACCCCAGCTGCTGCTCCAACTATCATAACTCTCTCTGCAAACTTCAATGCATTCCAATCCTTCATGGTGTCCATGATGACTAATATGCAGCGACAATTGGAATTACTTTCCCGCCAGCAGGATGACATGGAAATGCGCACCAGACGGAAGATTCTCCTCATGCACGGCGTTCCAGAGTTGAGCCAGGAAGATACATCTTGCGTTGTAGTCAACATGGTGAAGGAAAAGTTTAAACATCCAAATTTTTCATCAGCAGACATTAAGCGGTGTCATAGGATGGGCCGAGCCTCAGGCAATAAGCCACGACCCATTCTCGTGAAGTTCCAGGACACCACAGTGCGGGGGAAGATTTGGTTTGCTAAGACCACTTTGAAGGGCAGCGGAATCACCCTCTCTGAGTTCCTGACTAAGTCCCGCCACGATGCATTTCTGCTGGCCCGGCAACACTTTGGTGTATCTAAGTGCTGGACCGCTGATGGCTGCGTTATTGTGGTCGGGAATGATGGTGAGCGACACCGCGTTTTGTCAGTCGCTGATGTAAACCAGCTGTTGGAGGTCGCGCCCAGTGAAGTGGGTCCCTCCGAGTCCGCCTCCATGGCGGCGTCCTCGCCAAGCGGTGCGGCTGCTAAGAAGATCCCTGCGCCGCGTCCTAAACGCGTCATTAGGAAGTAGATTAGTTGGTGAGTGCATTGCAAATATTTATCCGACGGTAGTCACATTCCTTAATTTATAACTCCTTCGCTAATACTTTAAGATACCTCCCTCTTCCACGAATTTTATTTTTACATCTTACCTCGATGAGTTTAATAATTTTGCACATTTTACACCCTCTCAAAGTTTTATTTCCGATTTGATTTGAGATTTCTGACAAGTGACATAATAATCGACTGACAAATTTGACACTTTTTTTTTTTTTTTCTCTTTTCTCATACGTTGTCTTCCAATTTAGTTTTGGCAACCACCACTCATTTATATATTTTTTTTTTTTTTTGGCAACAACTCATAATTTTGTAAGTAACTTTTTATTTATTAATTCTATTTGATTGTAATACTTGCAATGCACTTCACAACTATGCCTGTGTCATTTTCATTCTTTCATTGTCGTTACTGTGCTGTAACTTAATATTTCACGATAAACATTTTTGTTAGTGTTTATTAATCTGCTGGCAGGTATTTTGACATATTATATATACATATAATATATTTATTTACACACACATTTTTATACATTGAATAATACTTTGTTTTTCATATTTACATATAATATAATATATATTTTTTATTTTTATTTTTTTATATCTGTTCATGATCTCTGATCATTCTGATAATAGTGATTTTTGTTCTTTTTCTTCTTCCTCTTTAAGTAGTGACAGCTTCCACAGTCTAGATCTGCCATTAAATGAGAAACTTGAAACTATTTACGCTGATGTCTCCAAAAGCCTTAATGTAGTTCATATCAATGCCCAAAGCATTCCTGCTCACTTTCCTGACCTTCTTACCTCTTTTGACTCGAAACACATCGACGCCATTTTGGTTTCAGAATCTTGGTTGAAACCCTGTCTCTCTTCCACTTCGTATTCCTTGCCTGGCTTTCACCTTATCCGGAATGACCGCCTTGGTAAGGGTGGTGGAGGCGTTGCGATCTATCTCCGAGCGCATATTCCTTATAGAATCGTTTCCTTCTCCAATGTCCTGCACCCATCTAATGAAGCCGAGTACCTTTTTATTGAATTGTTGCTCTCTCACTCTAAAGTTCTTCTTGGAGTTTTCTATAATCCTTCTTCTACCATCAACTATTTCTCTACTTTGGAAAATCTCCTTGAATCTCATGTCCCTTCTTTCGATCAAACCATTATTATGGGTGACTTCAATACTTGCCTCTTAAAAAATGATCACCGTTCCAATTCCCTTCGTTCTGCGATTGAGTCCTGTAACCTTTCCTTCTTACCTCTCCAAGCCACGCATTACTTCCCTAACTGCACTCCTTCCCTTCTGGATCTAATTGCCGTCTCCTCTTTAGACCTGGTTGCTAAGCATGGACAACTCGCAGCCGATGCCTTTTCCTACCATGACCTCCTTTTTCTTTCTTTTAAAATTCGTCCTCCAAAACCCAAACCTAAGATCCTTCTGCGACGTAACTTTGCTGGCATTAATACCGACGAGCTGCGTGGGGATGCGGAGGGTTGTGACTGGGCAGCTATTATTGATTTACCCTCTGTAGACGAACAAGTTGCTGCCTTTAACTCTATACTCCTTCAACTTTTTGATCGACATGCGCCGGTTCGTCCAGTCCGGGTGAAACATCTTCCTGCACCGTGGCTCACTGAGGAGATCAAATCAGCCATTGCCAAAAAAAACCATCTCAAAGGGAAATTCAAACGCGATCCTGTCAAGTTTCGAGACCTGTACGTTCTTGCCCGCAACCGTTGTAATAGAATGTGTAGAGAGGCACAGCGTAGACATTTCCATTCTGCAGTTGAAAACGGTGACCCTGCCAAGGTCTGGCGGTTTCTTAAGTCTTTAGGAGTTGGGAAAAATCAGCATTCTAATCCTAATAACATTGACTTCGACTGTCTTAACAGGCATTTCTCCTCGTCCGCTGTTTTTGATAGCGAAACTAAATCTAAAACTTTAAACTCACTTTCTGCCTCATCAACTCCTGACTTTCCTCCCTTTTCATTTAGTCAATTTACCGTTAGTGATGTTAAGAAGAACATATTGGCCATCTCCTCCAACGCGACAGGTGCTGATGACATCAGTCGTGCTATGATCTTGCCTCTCATAGATACTCTCCTTCCTGTAATCACAGCCATTTTTAACAACTCCATCTCGAACTCCGTCTTTCCTACTGTTTGGAAAGATGCTAACATAACTCCCTTGCCTAAAAAAAGTAATCCGTCTTCCTATTCCGAGTACCGTCCTATATCCATCCTTTCTTTCCTGTCCAAAGTTTTTGAGCGTCTTATCCTACACCAACTCAACAATTTCCTCTCTAATAATAACCTGTTGAATCCTTTCCAATCTGGCTTTAGGCAAGGTCATAGCACCACTACCGCTCTTGTCAAAATTACGGACGATATTCGTCTAGGGATGAACAACTCCCAAGTCACGGTTATGACACTTTTAGACTTTAGTAATGCCTTTAACACCGTCGACTTCGACGTACTCTTGGGCTTTCTACGTTCTCTTAACATATCTCCTGCGGTCATTGATTGGTTTCGTAGTTATCTTTGCGGACGCCGACAACGCATTAAGATCGATAACAGTGTCTTTTCTTCGTGGTGTACCTTATCAGCCGGCGTTCCGCAGGGTGGCGTATTATCTCCGTTACTTTTTTCTCTCTTCATTAATTCTATTACTTCTCGCCTTAGCTCCTCTTATCACCTTTATGCTGATGACCTACAGATCTATCAGCAGGGTCACATTAACGATCTACCTGCAGTTATTGGTGCGATAAATTATGATCTGCAAGCCATTTCCGATTGGAGTAAAGCCCACGGTTTGATAGTTAACCCCTCTAAATCTCAGGCGATCATTATTGGCAGTTCCCGTTTTATATCCAAAATTGACTGGTCTAACATCACACCAATCATTTTTGAAGGCGTGCATATCCCTTTTAGCGATAAGGTTAAAAATCTTGGCATCCTTTTTGATACGACCCTTTCTTGGTCTCACCAGATTAGTGAGGTTAGTAGAAAAATGTTCGCGATCACGAGCTCCCTACGTCGCTTTAAGTACTTTATGCCAATGGAGACTAAAATTTTGCTTGCGCAATCGCTACTCCTTCCGGTCCTTGATTATGCGGATTGCTGTTACATTGATCTCTCTGAAGCGCAGCTTAATAAACTAGAGCGTCTCCAAAATCTCGGCATTCGCTTCATTTTTGGCCTTCGGAAATATGACCACGTCTCCCAATACCGTTCTCAACTCAAGTGGCTCCCTGTCCGTTATCGCAGAAACCTACATATTCTTTCCCTACTTTATTCTATCCTCTTTAATCCTTCTACACCACCTTATTTAAAGGAATGCTTTGCTTATCACAGCAACACTAATGGTCCCACTCTTCGCAGCAAATTTAATCTTCGCCTTGTTACCCCTCCACACTCCACTAACTTTTTCACAAATTCCTTTTCTGTCCGAGCTGTCAGTCTTTGGAATTCCCTTCCTCTCAATGTTCGACAAGCTCAGTCGCTTCATTCTTTTAAAAATTTGATCAAGCGTCACTATTTGTCCACATAATTATAATGTTCATTTTATTTATCTTATATTTTATATGTAAGTATATTCGTCTATATTATTACCTTATTTTTGTTTTGTTTTTCCCTTTCTCTTGTTTATATGTAATTATTTTTCTTTTTAGTATTGTTTCGGTACTACTGCGCCACCTACCTATTTCTACCTCTTAATCCTTTCTCTCAGGTTGCCTGGAAGAAATTGCTATGCGATAAGGCCGCCTATTGTATATTTCACCCGATTTTTTTCTTTTGATTTTGTTATTTTTGATAATGTTTTGGTGCAATAAAGAGTATTATTATTATTATTATTATTATAGTTACAAAAATTTGCGAAGCTGGGACGAGACGCTAGTTAGATGTTACAGAGCAGTAACTACATTTCCAGTAATCCCACAATAGACTGTTCCTGTATTGTGAAAGTTATTAGAGAAATACGCCTGCTACCGGTAACTAATAATAATAATAAATATATAGGGACAAATCACACAGATTGAGCTAGCCCCAAAGTAAGTTCGACACTTGTGTTATGGGATACTAACTCAACGATACTATATTTTATAACAAATAAATATATAGATAAACATCCAAGACCCGAGGCCAATCAGAAAAAGTTCGTTTTTCATCATGACTCGACCGGGATTCGAACCCGGGACCTCCTGGGTGGCTGTCCGGCGTGGTAACCATTACGCTACGGAGGTCGTCGAACTACGGCAGTACCTTGGTATTGGGACACCATATTTTGTCATTTCAGACATTTGATTTGATTTGAGTAATAAACGTGTACTTTTAGTTTGTAAATTGTTTCGACGAGAAATACGCTCCAGTAGGCTGGTAACTTTAAATGACAAAAAATTGTGTCCCTCTGAACAGAATCTGAGAAAATTGCGACGAAAGAGCCGAGATAAGTTGCACGGCACCAGTTATATTACAGTTATTTACTTAAATACCTATTACGGTAAATTTTGTTGTAATAAAAAATAATTGTTCCTTGGAAAATTTTCCGAGAATTTTCAAAACATTTAATACTTCTTTTTCATGTCGATGAATACTAAATTGTCGTAGAAAACAATAACATAGAGTTTTTGGTAGTTAAACCATTTACAACTAATTAGCCCCCATCAACATTACAGAGAGTCGAAAGTGACTTGTATCCGAGATGGTAAATGGTGTTTTAAGATTTTTCGTAATTTTCCGACTTGCTATCGAAATTCCAGCTTTACTGAAATAATACTTGTTTTCGGCCACTCAAATTCAAATTTTTTTTTGCTTAAAATATAGGTACAATTTTTGATGTAATGTAAGTAGTATTATAGACGCCAAATATGTATTTAGAGCCTGTCAGCAAGCATGCAAATACTCACGATTGAAAAATTCTAAATATTTGTTCACAGAGTAGGTCCTTAGACACTTTCTATCGTCAAATATTACATTACAGTAATAAATTATATATGAAATTAATCTACTCTATAAACTACTACCATTTCGGAAAGAAAAGCAAAATGACCACTGGTATTAAACTATTTTCAATAAATATTGATAGCCATACAACTTTATTTTCGACTAGAGCTATGGGTATGGGTACATACATGTCGCTTACAACAATTGGATGGCCTAAGTTTGTCCATGATAAAATACTTTTAGACAAATCCAAGCCGATTTGGAACCCTAAAAACAAATCATAAAATATTATTTCATTGTGTTGTATAGTACGTAAATTATTTCGATCATTAAGAGAATTCGAATTTAAATTGTCCGGATAATACTGGTTTTATTCATTCATTAGCATAATCGGTCATTCAAAGCCTTAATGATGTCTCAGACATCAAATTGAAAATAGATCGCGAAACATTTTTTTAAACCACTAAGGTGGCAAACAAGCAAACGGCCCGCCTGATGGAAAGCAGTCACCGTAGCTAATATGGACACTTGCAACACCAGAGGTGTCACACTCGCGTTGTCGACCCTGTAAAAATTGGAGCTCTGGAGACCTTACTCACCAAAGGAACACAAGATGGCCGAGATCAATGCTATTTGGCGACGATCTTAAAACTTAGTTGGCAAACAAGTTAAAGTCAAATATTTTTATTTAAATAGGTCCAATTACAAGCTCTTTGGAATCGTCTCATTTTTTCCCTACCAGTTACCAGTGACCAGATGTGGTTACATATGATCGTTTAAGCGAGGAAATAATGGTCTAGTATTCAGTAAAAAAAGGCATTAAATTTAGAAATGCTCGGTAAAATGCGCCTCTCTTGTAGCAGCCATCCGTCAGTAGAAAAAAAAGGTTTAGGGGTGCGGTTCGAAGGGCGCGTCAACGCGTCTCACATATCAAAATGGTTGAATATGGATGAATTTATGTAGTAAGCAATTTTTTCTAAATACTTACAATACCATCTTATTTTTTTTTACAGAATACTAGACCATTATTTCCATGCTTAAACGATCATATGTAACCTATATAGTCATGTGTTAAAAGGAAGTTCATTAATAAATTAGGACCTATTATAGTACTAATTGCATTATGAAAATTAAGAGTCAGATTAGTTTCAGTTAGTAAATAATATCCGATAAGTTTGACAAATTGACAGCTTGTCGCATAATTTTTAGCGTATAGGCGGCGGCGGTAATCACTTTTCATCAACAAGCAAGGTCGTGCTTGTTTACCTACCGACTAAAAACCTGACTGTCTGCCACCTTCTGCCATAATAATATGACGTAAAAAACATTACATAACATTACGAACAAACAATATTTTACAAAAAAAAATTACATACATAATTTTATATACAAGTACCGACACAAAAGACTATATCATTTATTAATATGTGTTAATTTGATTTATGTTCCGAAAACCATTAGTTATATTTACGGATGTAGCTATTTACCGGGCAAATAATAATTTTCTCATAAAATTGTGTATCGATGTTGTGGGTACACGATTGAATTCGGTCATATCATAAGAGTCTGATTCTTAAGGCCTCCAGAAAGACATTAAATTCGCAAAGCGTGATGTGATCAAAATAGTGTTGAATGAGTAAAAAACATTGTCACAACTCATAAGTTGATGAGCAACCGTTGCGCGTCGTATTTAAAATAAAAAAAATGTGTAATATGCACCTACATATACTCGTATATACAATAATATTAGTTAGTTTAGCGGCAGTGTTGGCAACATTAGCTTTAAATGTAAAGTTAGCTACTTAGAAATTATGTTAATTCAAACAGTAGCAGTTCTCACATAGACCAACTTCAACAATGTTCTACAACATAGATACTTCTATTTAACTTACAAATTATTAGTGGTTTTCTTTGTTTAGTTAACACTTCTGTAGGATGAAATTTCCCACGGGAATAACGGATTTAGTAATGTTAAAACTTTATCTTATACTAGTGAAACCCGTGAATCTTCGTATGCGTGAATTTATTTATACACAGCTTATTATTCCCGTTCCCGTGGGAATTTCGGGATAAAAAGTACTCTATGTGTTATTCCAGGTTATAGTCTACCCGTGTAGCAAATTTCATTAGAATCCGTTCAGTAGTTTTTGCGTGAAAGAGAAACAATCATCCATACTCACAAAATTTCAACTTTATAATATTAGTAGGACTAGATGCTGCCCGCGGTGTTACCCGCGTTTAATTGTATGCATAGCAGCGCCATCTATATCAGATTTTTGACTAAATCTTATGGGAATCGCATATAAAAAAGCTCTATAAAAGAGAGGTAGGGCACAGCGGATAATGCGCTCAAATCGGTGCAGCCCGTCTGGGGAAGGACCTCCACCTTACAGAAGATCGTAGCCAAATAGCATTGGTCTCGGCCATGTTGTGTTCCTACGGTGCGTAAGGTCTCCAGAGCTCCACTTGGGGGGGTTGGGAGGGTTGGCAACGCGTGAGTGATACCCCCGGTATTGCTTACGTCTATAGGCTACGGTGACGGCTTACCATCAGGCCGTACCGTATGCTTGTTTGCCACCTGTGTGGTATAAAAATAAAGAAATAAAAAATAACATATTTTTCGGGATAAAAAGTAATGTGTTAATCCAAGGCATCAGCTACCTACATATGAAATATCATTAATATTGACCCAGCCATTTGAGCGTGAAGAAGTAACAAACATATACATAACTTTCGCATAAATAATATTAGTAGAATTAATTCTCTACCTTGTTTACATGTGCTAGCTTTGGTTAGTTTCAAAATAAATGGCGTTGTTATTCTAAAAAAAAACATGTAATATTACATTTATTTATTGTCAGTCCGTCTTGCTTTCCCGATGACGTAGCCAATCACTCGACTTAAGTACACTTCAATCGAGCGGTTCTTATGAACATTATTATACATTTTAATATCTTTAGTCGACGTTGAAGGTCCTATGTTATTAGTATTAGATTATGTTGAAAATGTCCGGCTAATGCCAGATATTCAACGAGGTTTTCCTTAGCTTCCCAGAGTTTCCGTAAGCTTGGTTGCCACCTTAATGGTAGGTATATAAAAATAACCATAAAAAAATTAAAAATAATAATAAAAAAAACATTAAAAATTATTGACACCATTAAGTTTCAAGCTATTTATTTTTCTTCCTTAATATGACAATGGTGCTAATTCTGTTGTAGATTTAACTAGACTAAACTAATTTTGGCAGGACCAAAAGTGTTGTTGTCCTTCCTTGGTTTACAATTAGTGACAAGGATAGCAACACTTTAGTCCTGTCAAAATTAGTTTAGTCTAGTTAAATCTAAAACAGAATTAGCACCAATGACAGCGTCCGATTTATTGTGTCACTAGCCAATGCCCGCGGTTTTACTTGTGATATCAAGTTGTTTTATTTCCAGATTGTTATCTAGGATAAAAACTATCCAATGTGTTACCCTAAAAATCTCTGAATCTACTGTACCAATTTTGAAAATATTTTACCAATAGAAAATCACGTTATTTGTGAATGTTAGAGGCTATAAGTATCTTCTTGCTACCCTTAACCCACTTTACGTGGGGTCGGTACAGCATGTTAGTATTTTCCACTTCGCCCTATTAGTACGAAAAATTCCACTCGGGCAAAACCGAGGGCATCAGTTAGTGGTTTATAAAAAAAAAAACGCTAATTGTCTAAAACACGATCGCTCAATAGACAGCCATGAACTTACGTTGTGACTCTGTAAAACCAGTTATGTATGACACAATAACAATTTTGTTATGGTACTGTGACGGGTAAATAATACCTTGTTATGTTTATTTATCTATACATACATAATACATATAAAATGCGTCTGGTGGAACTAGGAGGGACAGGCTAGAAGGAACGATGAAAGGCGGAGAAAGGCAGTCCCTACAATGAAAAAAAATCTCATTTTTAATGTAGGGCAGGCTCCTCCAAAAAATATTTTTCATTTTTTTTTTACCACATTGTTGGCAAACAAACATACGCCCGCCTGATGGTAAGTATCACCGTAGCCTGTAGACGCTTGCAATACCGGGGGTATCACTCACGTGTTGCCAACCTCCCAACTCCCAACCCCCCCAAGTAGAGCTCTGGAGACAATTCATACAGATTGAGCTAGCCCCAAAGTAAGTTCGAAACTTGTGTTATGGGACACTAACTCAACGATATTATATTTTATAACAAATACATACATAGATAAACATCCAAGACCCGAGGCCAATCAGAAAAAGTTCGACCGGGGATCGAACCCGGGACCTCCTGGGTGGTGGTCTGGCGTGGTAACCATTACGCCACGAAGGTCGTCAAACTGGAGACCTTACTCTTTTTCTACCACTTTGTTAAAATAGTTAATATGACAATGGTGCTAATTCTGTTGTACATTTAACTAGACTAAACTAATTTTGTCAGCACCAAAGGTGTTAATGTCCTTCCTTGGTTTACAATTAGTGACAAGGATAGCAACACTTCTAGTCCTGTCAAAATTTGTTTAGTCTAGTTAAATGTACAACAGAATTAGCACCATTGTGTAAACATTCCATATTAGTTTATTTCTAGTTATTAAGCGTATATAAGCTAGACCGTGGACAGACGGACATGGCGAAATAATAGGGTTCCTTGTTTACTAAAGAAAGCTAGAAATAAACTTGGATACATACACTCTAATTTACTCGAAGTAATAATTTGGATGGCTGCAGCAAACATAGACTGTTACGTGTAGTTCTTTAAAAAAAATATTCACTGTGTTAAATAGTGTTGTATATTATATAATATATATATATAATATATACAATTTATACCAGATACCTATATAAATAAATAGTGCTATTGTAATAAGAGTTTTTACCCGAATAAAAGTTTTTTTCTATTCATATCCGAGATAACATTTTCCATATGACATTTTTAATTACTTTTGTTTAAACAACTTTTGACAAATTCACTATCAAAGCCCCGCTCATAGGTTATTAACAAAAGTAAATATAATAATTTTTTTTTTTTTATTAAACTGTTGGTACTTATGTTTTATTATACTCTTTTATCATGTGATTTTGGCGTCTATAGATAAAAATATCTGCAATGTTTGACAATTATAAACGCTTTTGCTGTATCGGAGCGCGATGTGTTGCCCCTCGTCACGCCCACTGTATTATTATAAATATTGTGTCACATCGCAATATATTAATATTAACATGATATTAACTTGCCCTCCGAAGTACGAAGGAGCTCGAGATAAACCCATCCAAGTATTGGCTAGAGTTGTCGTTGCTCAACTTGAGCTCTTTTTGACACCCATGACTCGAATTATATAAAAAGAACATGAAAATGAATTTTTAAATTACTAGCTTTTTTGCCCGCGACTTCGTCCGCGTGAAGTTCCGGACCCGTTCCCGTGGGAACCACATTGAATTTCGGGAAAAGTTATAGCCAATGTCACTCCCTGATAATGTAGCTTTCTACTCGTAACTTTCTACTAAATAATTTTTGAAATCGGTTCAGTATTTTCGGAGCCTATTCAATGCAAACAAACAATCAAATCTTTCCTCTTCATAATATTATTTGTATAGACTATCGAAACGTGCGTAAATTCGTAGCTTTTCCGTGGGAATTTCAGAAATTCCTTGTATGTATTATACACAAACACCTTCTCCTTGAATCACTCTATCTATTACTCAAAACTGCATCAAAATCATTTAAGTAGTTCCCAGACGGAAAAAGGTGTAGGGTTAAGCCAAGGATGCGATGGTCGGACGACTTGACTGCCTTTTGCGGGGATTGTGGGGAACTGGCAAGCGATAAGCGGTCCCTAGACGATCAAAATTGCTTGACAAGCACATGAATTTTACGTGCATGTCAATAAATTTTGACCGTTTAGAAAGAAGCTTGGTGCGCTTGACAAGGAAACTAGGTGATTGACAATGCTTGATCAAAAGTTAAATTTTTCAATGCTTGTCAAGCATGCTTGATCGTCTAGAAGTTTGTAGTTTGAGTTTTACTGGGTTACTCTGTGGCTCGGACTGCCGAAATGAGTGCGGACGCTTGACATGCATGCTTGACATTGCGTCAAGCCTCATCAAGCTCGCTTGACAAGCACGTAAATGCTTGTCAAGCAATTTCGATCGATCGATCTAGGGACCGCTATAGAGATGCTTGGAAGCGTAAATGGGAGGCTTTTGCCCAGCAGTGGGACGTTAATAGCTAAACAAAAATATCGACAGCGAAGTGAAATTTATTTTCAATTTAAACACTTCGTTTCTATGTACATGTAAAACAATTACGAGAAAATAGACTGTGGCAAAAAAATAATTGCGTCTAATAGCCGTTTGAAAAAACGTGTTTCCAGCGACACGTACATTTACATTATGTAGTCATTATTTATTATTACTTGTAATTTCAAAGAAAACACAATTGAACACTCACTTATCTTGAGTGTAGGTACACTGATCATGGAAACATGCATTGTCGTAAGTTCTGTTTATTGAAATAATAAAATTAATGAGATGCTTCAAATAAAATTTTGAGAGAACGTTGTGGAAAATCGTTTCAAAGAATCAAAAATCACTGTTTTTCTCTAGACCTTTGCAACTTGTATATTTACAAGAATTTAAAAAATACAGCTAGTTTTTGATACGGATTAAAATTTCACATTATTTCTCAATCTATCGGACTTTTTTTTAGTTTGAACAATGAATGACAGCCATGATATATTTTTATTTTTATGCCACAAAGGTGGCAAACAATCATACGGCCGACCTGATGGTAAGCCGTCACCGTAGCCTATAAACCCTCCTAACCCCCCAAGTGGAGCTCTGGAGACCTTACTCACCGTAGGAACACAACATGGCCGAGACCAATGCTATTTGGCTACGATCTTCTGTAAGGTGGAGGTCCTTCCCCAGACGGGCTGCTCCGATTTGAAATAATGTTAACATCATTTATGTATATTTAAAAAATATTTTGACCAATTCACTGACTATCCTACTTTCCCGAGGGAATTTCGGAATATATTATAAATAAATAAATATTCTTGGTCGAAACACACAACGCCATCTAGTCCCAAACTAAGCAACTAAGCTTGTACTATGGGTACTATGTAGATTGCTGATAAATATACTTAAGTACTTTTTTTTGTAAAACAGACATGTTCATGCACACAAATGTTTGCCTTGCGCAGGATTCGAACCCGCGGCCCTTGGGATAAAGTGACCATTGCTAGCCACTCGACCACCGGGCCTGTCATACATATATGTCATGTATATACATATAAACCTCCGAAAAACGAATCACTATTTTATATAAAGAACCGCATCAAGATCTGTTACGTAGTTTTAAAGATTTATGCATACATAGGAACAGACAGACAAACAGGGGGAAGCGACTTCATTTTATAATGTAAAGATTCATAGATATAAAGGTTTTTTTAAGAGAGGTAGGGCACAGCGGATAATCCGCTCAAATCGGAGCAGCCCGTCTGGCGAAGGACCTCCACCTTACAGAAGATCGTAGCCAAATAGCATTGGTCTCGGCCATGTTGTGTTCCTACGGAGAGTAAGGTCTCCAGAGCTCCACTTGGGGGGGTTGGGAGGGTTGGCAATGCGTGAGTGATACCACCGGTATTGCTTACGTCTATAGGCTACAGTGACGGCTCAAACAAAATGTTTATTGAAAAAAGAACCCACAACCATTTAATATCGTAGTTGTAATTACTTGAAAGTCGATCACCGGGCGTTTAATTACTTTGACGAAATAAAACACTATTTTATCAGCTTGTTTTTTTATTACTTCTAAATGTTAAAAGCATGAAAATTAAATGATTGATAAGTATGATAATTTCCTTTCCTTTAAGAAATTCCCCTGGTTATCATACCTATTTTTTTTTCTAGACTACGCACGTCATACTGTTTGTGTTGTCTAGTGCTAAATCTTAAGGTCCTTCACATCACATTACATTACACGCAAGTGCTCGTAACGTTACAGATTCGACATCAGTGAGCAGAACCGAGCATTACAATGCGCACCTTGTAATGATACAATGTTTAATATCTTGAAACAACTTGTTACATAACACGCGAACGCTCGTCAGGGAGGTAGTATTGTAATGTAATGCTTAATTTCAAATCTATAACATTACACGCGAATTCTCTCGGTGAAGGAGCACCTTAACAAAATCGTAGGTTTCTTGTTTTAAAGTTTTAAATTTTTTAAACTTTCTTTATTGGTAGATTTACGATATGTTGTAGTGGTGTCTGTGAAGTACTAATCTCTTATACAAACAGATAATTTTTTGAGACTGAAGCCTCTTTTCCTTTTTTCACTAGCGAAACCAGCTATACTCCGTTTTCGTGTATCCTTCTTTCCCGTGGGAATTTCGGAAAACGTAAATGTTCATCTTGAGTCACTCTACATACTCGTATTATTAAAAAACCACATCAAAATCAGTTGCGTATTAGGGCCGATTGTTTGATCAGCAGTTAAGTATACTAATGGTTAAAATTCGTTGAAAAAAACTAACTAAGTATTTGTAAAAAATTGCTACGAATTTTAACCATTGTATACTAAACTACTGATCAAACAATGGGCCCTTAGGCATTGTCCTAATAGTACGCGAATGCGCGATCATCGTTGGTTCGCGCGAATTTTACTCGTACGAACTCGCGATCAAACATACTGAACTCGAATAGGTGTCCTAACTTGGGCGCACGCTTTATGAACACGCGATGGTCGCATTGCTTACTCGCGCGATGATCGCGGATTCGTGTCCTATTAGGACAATGCCTTAGAGTATAGATAAGCAAGCATACTCTAAGGTTGCGTAGTTTTAAAGATCTAAACATAAATAGGGACTGACAGAGGAAGACCTAATCTTATACATAAAATAATTAATTTTTACAGAATCATACTAATATGTATTATAAATGAAAAAGTGAGTTTGTTTGTTATTCCTTCACGGCTTGACTAAGCATTCATTATGAAAATATTTACATGTATATATTGACATTATGTCATTATTATGATAATGTTGTCAGGGGTACAAAGCCCAACATAGGCTAATTATTACGCGGGCGAAGCAGCTGGTAACAGTTATCTATGAACTACCATTTCAGAAACAAAGCAATATGACCACCAAGAAATGACAAAAGAATATCGGTTACGGCCTTTTTTGTCCATAAATAGATACTTCATGATTTTGTTAATTATACAAACTACGCAGGGACGGGGTTGACTCAAATCTTTAACAAATACGCGCAAAATATATGACGTTATTACGTTCAAGCCTGTTTGCTGATACTTATTAGTGGTTACGTCATGATAGATACATGATCCTGTGCGACTCTTGATAATCGTGAGAGTTATATTAAATAGTAAATGCATGTTTTTTTTTCATATTACGAAATCGCCTTTTTTCACTTTTTTTATAGTTTTGAGTGCGTTTGACCTCAATCTTGCATAATGATAAGCAGAGATGAGATACCCTCATCTCATCTCGGGAGACTACCCAAGACCTCATAGCAAACTCAAAAATTCTTCCGATAAATTGGTGATAGCCGATGAGCTAGACAGTTTGGCACTATAATACAAAATTTTATATAATGTGTTTTTTGAAAATAAAATAAAAAATAAAAATGTCTATTTACCATTGCCTTGAAATTTTTACGAATCGGGAATGAAGCGGGGAGGGAGTTTCATACCTTTTCGTCTTGGTTTTCTATGCGGACACACCGAGTTATTCGTGATCTCGCACGAAACATACTCACACGATCGTGTGACTTAAAACCATTCGATTTTATCTATTTTTGTAGTGAAATGGAATTAAATTCTTTATTTAGAGAGTAGGCCTTCATAGGCAGATTTTCTAGTCATGTTTTACATATTATATTACTAATATTATAAAGGCGAAAGTTATGTGTGTTTGTTTTCACGCTCAAATTACTGGGCTAATATTTATGATATTTGGTATGTAGTAGCTGATACCTTGGATTAACACATAGGGTACTTTTTATCCCGAGTAGTACGCGATTCCCGTAGGATTTCATCAAAAGTCTGATATAGATGGCGCCATTGTGCATAAATAAACGCAAACGAAGTTGCGCGGATTTCACTAGTACCTAATTCATATTATTAAATAAGCTACTATATCAATTACCACCATTTCGTACACAATGCAAAATGGCCACTGGGAAAAATGGCGAAAGAAACTCGGTTACGGCCTTTTTTGTCAACTCCCACATCTATGAAAATCTGAGGTGTCAGCTACAAAAAAGCCTTTTTTAAACATCAAATAATTTGGAACTGAACAATAAAATATAACAAAATATTATAATAATTTAATTCTTTTGCCTAGCCCTACGTACTTTGTACGTGTTAGTGAGTTGACTACAAAAATTGGTAAAATCGAATGGTGCCAAGCCGCACGATCGTGATAGTTTTTTTGTACGAAATGACGAACTCACAGCGTGTACCCGTATGGAAAATCACAGTTTTCGTATATATGCAGAGAGACGATTTGTTTATAACACTAAGGTGGCAAACAAGCTTACGGCCCACCTGATGGTAAGCGGTCACCGTAACCTATAGACGCTTGCAACACGCACCGGGAATCACTCGCGCGTCGCCGAAATAAAATAAACTGTCTGTCCGTTTTATTTTATACACACCCGGACACCAAATATCAATACCATTTCCTAATATTAAAATTGAATTTATTAAATAACGATAAGTAAGGATTCAATTATTATTATTCAGGCTTAATTGAAAAAGCAGGCTATATTAAATAGAAAGGATTAAATTCAGGCTTAATTGAAAAAGCAGGCTATATTAAATAGTAAGGATTAAATTCAGGCTTAATTGAAAAAGCAGGCTATTTTATTAAATAGTAAGGATTCAATTCAGGCTTAATTGAAAAAGCAGGCTATTTTATTAAATAGTAAGGATTCAATTCAGGCTTTTTCTTATCTTTTCTGCCCTGCATCTCGGTAAATTTTCGTGGAAAGTCAAACCGGGGAAAGTCAAACAGGTAAATATGCACTATGAAAATTCTACGCATTTGTTATGATCCCTTACCACGAAATATTTTTAATTATAAAACGAGTAATACTTGGAGGACTTCATTTGTTATTTTATCAATAATAATAATCGGTATTGTAATCTTTATTAATTTATAACAAAAGACATTATGTATCAAGGTTATCTTATAAAATACATAAGTATGTTGTTATTGTATTAATATTTTGTAATAATATTACTAACTACGCAATGGATCACAGAATTAAGAAAAAGCGTTGCGGCAGGACCAGAAGATGATGAATTTGGATTTATGTATAAATAAATAAATAAATATATAGGGACAATTCATACAGATTGAGCTAGCCCCAAAGTAAGTTCGAAACTTGTGTTATGGGATACTAATTCAACGATATTATATTTTATAACAAATACATATTATATAGATAAACATCCAAGACCCGAGGCCAATCAGAAAAAGTTCGTTTTTCATCATGACCCGACCGGGGATCGAACCCGGGACCTCCTGGGTGGCGGTCTGGCGTGGTAACCATTACGCCACGGAGGTCAAGAAACAAGGGAATGTCTCAAGCGACTCTTTTTTCTTCTTTTCATTGACAGGTGAGTTAAATTCAAAGTCCTGACTGACTTAACTATATATTAACGCCCAAACCACTGGGTCTAGAGATTCCAAATTTGGAATGAAGGTTCCTTACGACGTCTAGGGGTGTACTAAGAAAGTATTTTTCGAAAATTCCCACGGGAAAGCGAGATATACGCACACGAAGTTGCGTGTATTTTACTATTTTAATATGTAATTCATTAATTGCAAAAAGTCGTTAAAGAAACTGGCTGTTAATTACTTTTACATGGCGACGAAGAAAATAATCTAAGAAAATTATATTTCGAAAGATATTTTCTTACAGACAGTTGCAGAAATCAAATTTATTTTATCTTTAACTCCACAGTAAGTAAAGTATCTCTTTATTTAGATAGACCATAGATAGATAGACATATATTCTTTATAATAAAGAAAATATAAGTATTATCAAAAGATAAATAAATACAAATTCGCTTAAAACGCTTTTACGCAAGAAAATTACTTCTACGCGACGCGAGCATAGCCACGGGTCCAGATATATTTTAATGCCTAAAACATTGAATACCACACTTTGTAAAATTACAGCTAATTTAGATAATGTTATTTTATCTTTTCCTAATAATTAAGATTAAAAACAAAAAAAAATATTCTTATAATACACGAAATATCAAAACACGTTAAATAATAATTTATTCATATAAATGAATAATTCATATTTTTTTTACAACAAAAATAATAAATGTAATTTTAAGTTCAGTAATTTTAGACGCTTCGAAAAATAAAATTATCTCAAAAACAAAGAAAAAATATAAACTAATTTTTAAAAAAGTACGTAAATTTACTTACATTTCGCCTGAATGATGATAAATTTATCCATATGCTAAATAAAATCACTTTATCACCTCAAAAATTGTCAACACTGTCAAAATATCTTAATAATTCTTGTCACTTTATTTATTATTCACAATTTTTTTACACTGGCCAAAAAAAAATACAGAAAAAAAATTATAAATTCACTTCACTGCACTGTTTTGTCAAATCATTCTCGTATCCATACGTTTGATACACGGACTAGAATTGAGTAAAATAACACATCGACGTGCGATCTCACTTGCGGCTCGAGTCAAACTGAATGTCGCTACTAAATAACGAGCAGCCGCACCTGTAGCGGCTGTGGCCCGTATCCACTGAAAATTTCTGATTCGTATTACTAATCGAACATAAGTATATTAACGAGTTTTAAAACTACAGAAATAGTAGATTTTACAACAAGTGCACAAAACGAATCATTTCTATCCGAGATTTTTAGCAGCCCGAGCCGAAGGCGAGGGCTGATAGTAATGTCGAGGATAGAAATGGTTTTGTGGACGAGTTATAAACTCTGCTTTTCACTTCGATTGCGAGGAAATAAATAAATAAACGCAAGAAAAACAAGACCCTGTTTCCCATTTCCCGCCGCTTTTTTTTTTTAATTTACGACTTTGAAATTAGGCTTGGGCTGCAGACCTATACAGCCTACTATTAAATTAATTTTGTAATAAAATAATTTTCTTAAATTAATTAAATAACCTACCGTACTTTAATTTAAATTTTAATATCTTTTATGACTTAAAAACACATAAGGCAAATAAATTAAAGTAAATATTATAAAATAACAAATTCTATCTCTGAACTTTTTGTTGTGTTTGGCTGTATGGCTTATTTCCTTTGTCTTAATATAGATACATTTATGAGTTTACTTTTCTGCCCTTGTGCACAAAATTCGATTTTGTGCAGCCTATATATCCTGCGCAAATAAGCACTTTCTGAGCATGGGAAGTGAAAAAATACAAATTATTTTTTTACTGGTTCAGGTGCAATGATAATACAAAATTTGATATGAGCCGAGTTGTACCGGTTTTCACAACACAATACATGTTGATGGGTTTCCCAACATAAAACAAAAAAAAAGTATTTGTTTCTAATGATGTGAATTGTTTTGAAATCATTTTAACAGAAAGAAATAAATAAAACAATTCAAAATGATCTTGAAAAAAATTCTTTGGGTTATTCCATCACTATTTTCTTTCGGAAAATTATATTATTTCGGCAAAGTAAATGTTTTTTATTTCGAAACTCGCTAAGTACCAACCTCTTTATTAAATACATTTCGATTTTGGGGACAAATACGCTACTAAGGCTGCAATTGAACTGACAGTTTCTGACGTTTTAATAGGATCTTGCTTGACGCTCCTTATTTGACAAATAAATCAAACATTAAAAATTATAGCTGGATTCGAGATCGCCGCCTTGTCAACGAAGGTCGTCAAGATGGCGACCTCGGATCCTCACCGTACCACGTTGCTTTTTTAAAGTGTACTTTTTTGATAAAAAGTGTTCATTTAAATACTCGACATTGGCGAAATTGTCAATGTGTCGTCAAGACACGACAGAAACGCCATTAATTAAGAAAAGGAAGAAGAAGAAATTATAGCTGTCACTGACTGAGACATAACGTGGAATTGAAATACGCTTCAGATACTGGCTGAAAGATACGTATATGAAACGTTTTAACGTTTGAAACTACAATAAAAAATTATATAAAGATCTACAATATGGTATTTATGAACGTGGCCGAAATTGGAACTACAACTCCCGTTCATACATCTGTATGATGTGTTTTCTGAGAAAAAACAATTTTCTTTTTCTAAATGTGAATTGTTTTGAAATCATTTCGAATTGTTTTAATTTTTTTCTATTAAAAAAAAACACATTTATTCACGAGCTATCGAATTGTCGAGCCAAAAATCCAGCCTTTCAAAACTCGTTTAGTAAATATTGTATTCATTTTGGTCCGGCACTACACCGCGTTATCAAAATTAATTATTGTCTATTTAATAATAGTTTATATCAACAAACTGTAATCGATTATTTCAAGGTTTTTAACGTTTAAGTAAATTTATCAAATTATGTTTGACAAGTTCTTTGGTATGTTTATTAAGAACTTACATATAACTACTTATTCAAAGGCTTTTTGTACAAATTTTTGATTATATCTGTACCTAACTGTGAAACTGAAGGAGATAAAAATGATAGCTTGCTATATTTGAAACTAGCTGTTACCCGCGGCGTCGCCTGTAAATCAATTATCTATATATATATAAAAGGAGAAGCTGACTGACTGACTGACTATCAACGCAGGGCCTAAACTATAAGGGTTAGAAACTTGAAATTTTGCACAGGGCGAACCCAACCGTGCTCGCGACGCGCCCCGAGCCACACGTTCCCGGTGTCTCCGCGCCACGCTGCACGCCCCGCTCCCAACGGCCGTTTACGTATTACGTAACTGCCACTCCGAATTACGTGTTTCTTTGTTTTTTTGAAAACAAAGAAACATTATTAGGTTTTTAGAAGTTTCTTTTTAACTTCGCGCGATTTTTGATTAAAACCACAGTTTCGTGGTCTGGTTTTGCGCGTAACCTAACGGTGCCAACCGCGCGCAAACACCAGGAGTGCGACCCGGGCACTCGCTGATCCCCTTCTGGGTGAAGCAAGTTACCCGGACGGGGCTAGCACCATCGGCCTAGGGGGCTCCCCTGACCGACGCTAGCTGTCGCCCCCTCCCACCTACCTATTCCCCTTCCTATTCTTAGTGAACGGTTTGGGCGCCTAGGGCTTCGGCTCACAGCTACCCTCCGAGCACTAAGCAGCCAGGGCCCTCTGACACATTGAGATTGGTCAGAGGATAACAAGCTTAGGGCTCACCCAGCTACACCCCCCCCGCCTCACCCGGCGCGGGGGACTAGGCATACACACCTCGGGTGTTCCCCCCGAGCGCGTTTTATTAGGCACGACTGCCGCAAGGTTTGTTCGCAGACTCTTCCTTGCGGAACGTGACGGGAGGAACTGCGATAAATTCGTTAGTTGTTAGGTCCCTTAAAGTTAGGCCGGTCGCCATGGCGACCGACCCGCGCGAAAACGCCATTATAAATGGCCTCATCGCTCTAATTTTAGAGCAAGATCCCCGTATGTTGCCTCGTATTGAGGAAATTAAGAGGGTTGCCTCTCTCTCCCCGGCCCCTCTGGCCACCGAGCCCTCCGCCGCCGTCGCGCCCCTTGCAAACGCCGCGCGCGACGCGCGCGACGCGCGCGCCTCCTCGCCTCGTGCGAATACCTCGCGCCACGCAGTGCCCTCCGAGATCGCCGCGCGCGACGCACCCGCTGCGCGCGCCGCCCCCGCCTCGACCTCCTCGCACCTTGCGAATGCCTCGCGCCCCGCCGCGCCCTTTGAGAACGACGCGCGCGCCGCCGTGCGCGACGCACCCGCTGCGCGCGCCGCCCCCGCCTCGACCTCCTCGCACTCTGCGAACGCCGCGCGCACCACTGCGCGCTCCAAAACCCCCGCGCGCGACGCGCCCTCCGCAAATTCGTCTCCGGCCCGTCAGGCCGAAAACGAAGAAATGGAGGTTGTTTCCGAGTCCTCGGAATCCTCCTCAGAGCCCACGTCCGACTCGGACGAATTTGTCATGGCCTCAGGCCGAAAGCGCACCAGGCGCAACAAAGGCGCCGCAAAGAAGGCCGCCAAATTGGCCGACGGCATTACTCCCGCCGCGGCCTCTGACTCCCCTGCTTCGCCCCCCGCGGCTGAACAGGGTGCCGAGGGAGCTTCTCTCCCCACCCCTCCCAAGCGCTCCCAGCGCCCACCGGCGGTCGTCATCACGAACCGCCATAGGTGGATGGCCATCAAGGCCCGATGTGATGCCAAAGGCATCTTCTTTATTGCAGAGACCCGAACTGAGGGTATCCGCCTAAAAACGGAGTCCATCACGGACTACCGTAACCTCACCCGCCTTCTCGACGCTATGTCGATAACCTTCCATACGTGGAGCTTGGAGGAGGACCGGCGCCTCCGCGTAGTCATTCGGGGGGTCCCCAAAGAAATCGAGTGCGAAGACGTGCTCGAGGACCTAAAGGCCCAAAAACTACCCGTGATAGAAGTGCACCGTATGCACCGTGGGCCTTCTGCCCCATTTAACATGGTCCTGGCCATTCTGGACAGGACAAACCTAAAAGAGGCCAAAGCTATCTTTAACCTTCGTAAGGTTTGCGGACTGTCTGGGGTTGTTGTCGAGCCCCCACACCAAAAAGGCACTGTGGGACAATGCCACAGATGCCAGTTATACGGGCATTCCGCAAGAAATTGCCATAACACACCTCGCTGTGTAAAATGTTTAGGAGCCCACTCGACACCGGAGTGTCAAAGGCCTAAAGATCGCGCGCTATGCTCGGAACCTCCGAGCTGCGTAAACTGCGGGGAGGTGGGACACCCGGCGAACTACCGAGGGTGCCCAAAAGCACCCAAGGTGAAGAGCCGGAGGCCCGCTCCCTCCCCACCTAAAACTCGAGCCGCCCCTAAGGCGGCCTACGTTAGCCCCCCCCAACCTCCAACTGCCGCGGCCGCCCCGGCTTCAGCAAAGGCACCGGTGCCTACACCAGTTGTGTCGCATTCGTGGCGACACAGAACCAATAAGGTTCCCCCCCCGCAGGGCAGCCCCTCAGGCCAACCTGCACCCGCGGTGATTGTGGTTGCGACCCCTCCACCTTCCCCAAAAGCGGCACCGCCGTCGCCGAAAGCGGCACCGCAGCCGCCGAAACCCTCCTCCTCCTCCACCCGTGACAGCGTCGACAATTTCAAAATTGTAATGTCGGTATTAAACGCCATCGACTTTGCCGAAGTCGACCTTTTGGCAGACCGCATCATAGAATGCCAGGGGAACTCAGAGGCCCTCGTCATAGTCCTGAGGCGCGACTTTAGAGCGCTGACGGACACTCTCAAAAATTTTAGGTTTTAGTTATGGATCTACACCATAACACGAGTAGAGTCAAACCGACCTCCCTAAAAATCGGCTACTTCAACGCCAATGGGCTTCGTACCCAGAGATCTGAGGTAGCCGATTTTCTCTACACCCATCAATTGGACGTTCTCCTCATCCAGGAGACGTTCCTCAAGCCGTCAATTCGCGATCCCAAAATCGCGAATTACAAAATCATTCGTAATGATCGCACAGTCTCTGCCTTCGGTGGCACTCTCATTTACTACAAAGCGACATTACACTGCACGCCTGTGGATACACCAAATCTCGTGCACATCGAAGCCTCTGTCTGTAGATTAGGAATGACAGGTCATCAATCCATATATTTAGTGTCAGCCTATCTAGCTCCCACTAACAATAGCTCCTCAAGCCCTAGATCACTACTTGACAGTGATATACGAAACCTTCTAGATCTTGGTCCGTCTGTTATCATAGCGGGCGATCTAAATGCCAAGCACCTTGCTTGGTGTAGCCAAACCACAAACCAACGTGGTAGACAACTCGAGCGACTCTCAGAGAGCCTCAACTTCGACGTAGTAGCACCTATGTCACCTACTCACTATCCAGACAATGTTAATCATCGTCCGGACGTCCTAGACGTAGCCCTCCTAAAGAACATCAATCTTAGATTGAGTTCTATAGAAGTGCACTCTGCACTCACTTCAGATCATAGGCCTGTCATTATTGCCCTCTCGCCCAGAGTGAGCATTCCCAACGTGGCAGCCTCAGACCCCACAAGACTCAAGACTGACTGGTTCAGCCTAGGAGAAGGCCTTAAGTCTATCTCATCTCCTTTGTTAGACCCAATTCCAGACGAGATAGTCTCAATTCCCGACGCGATAGGTGCAATTGACTCATTAACAGCGCACGTGCAGAAGGTGGTTAGCGATTGCTCGCGCCGCGTCCCAGTGAACGCTCATCGTCGCTGGGAACTGCCGCCAGATGCCCGTGCTCTGTTAACTGAGAAAAACGCAGCTCAAAGGGCTTACTTCTCTTTTCCCTCTGAGCAGAACCGTGTCCGCATGCGCGCTGCCCAATCAGCGGTTAAGCGTCGCATTAGACAGCTTAGGAACGATCAGTGGGACGAGACACTTACAAATATGGTCCCCTCTCAACAAGCCTTCTGGAACCTCACCAGAGCCCTTAAGGCAGATACAGTGGCTGCCACCCCCCCGTTAGTACAGTCAGATCCCTCCCTCCCCCTCGCCTTCGAGGACGAGGAAAAAGCTGAATGCTTAGCATCCAGTCTTGAGGCACAATGTGCACCTAGCACACTCCCCGTTGATCCAGATCACCTACTCGAGGTCGATACTGAGGTTTTCAACAATCTCGCGAGCCCTCTCACAGATGCCGACCCGCCGATAGAGCCGGTAACCCCCGATGAGGTAGAGTCCCTTATCAGAGATTTACATAATAGGAAGGCCCCGGGGCCTGACGGGATTTCTAATAGAGTCGTCAAGCTCTTCCCCGCGCACCTTATTCTCCTTCTGACCGCCATTTTCAATGCGGCATTAAAAAACAGTATTTTCCCCAAATCTTGGAAGGAAGCCACCGTCATTGGCATTCCAAAACCCGGCAAGCCCAAGGATCAGCCCTCGAGCTATCGCCCAATCAGTCTCCTTAGTTCGATAGGAAAGATCTATGAGCGCATTATTCTCGCTCGTCTCAAAGATTTTTCCCTTGCTAATAATCTTTTACCTGACGCACAGTTTGGTTTTAGAGCCAAACACTCTTGTGTCCAACAAGTGCATCGCATAGTCGAACACGTGTTGGACCGGAGAGCGAACAGATCCCGCCCGCACAAAACGGGCGCTCTCTTTTTCGACGTGGCAAAGGCGTTCGACAAAGTATGGCACAACGGGCTTATTTATAAGCTCTACAAACTTAATGTGCCAAACCGTCTCGTGCTCATCATACGAGACTACTTGTCGAATCGCTCTTTCCGCTATAGGGTGGATGGGGCACTATCCCCCCCTCACACCATTAGAGCCGGAGTACCACAAGGATCCGTGCTCTCCCCCCTCCTATACACGCTTTACACAAGCGACTTCCCTCAATTTAGACCCAGTCCACTTGTGACTCATACTGCCCTTTTCGCAGATGATACAGCCATCTATTGTTCGGCTTCTAGTACACCCGCCATAGTAAAGTCCCTCCAAGCCGCCGCCAACTCCCTTGGCGACTGGTTTAGGAAATGGCGCATAGAAGTTAATCCAGATAAAAGCGCCGCTATCCTCTTTTCCAGAGGTACTACGCCAAATCCCTCCACTAAAGTCAAGATGTTCGGACAACCGATCCCTTGGGAAAAGAAAGTCCGTTATTTAGGTGTCACACTCGATAGGGGACTCACCTTCGAACATCATATAAAGATTGTCCGCGACCGCGCTGCTTTCGCGCTAGGCCGCTTACATTGTCTGCTTAATGGGCGCAGTAAGCTCTCTCTTAGAAATAAGGTGAGAGTTTACACAACGTGCATTAGGCCGATAATGACATACGCAAGTCCAGTTTTCGCACACGCCGCGCCCTCTCATATCCACAGGCTGCAAACCATTCAGAATAGGTTTTTGCGCAAAGCCATCGGTGGGCTTTGGTTCGTTAGGAACAAAAACCTCCACATTGACTTAGGTGTGCCGACCATCTCGCACCACCTAAAGCAATGCTCTGTCAAATACTTCGACTCGCTCAATCATCACCCAAATCCGTTGGTGAAAGCCGCAGGGGATTATTCCGCTCCGGCTGGCACCAGCAGGTCCAAACGTCGTCCGCGGCACGTCCTCAACGACCCGGACGACTCCATTACAGTCGCCATCGAGGCGTATAAACAATTAGATTCCGCGACACAAACTAGACACACACGTCCGTCATATCGGCCCCGCCGGCGGGGCCGCGCGTCGCGCCACCTTCCTGTAGGGACTCGGTTTTCGCGGTACCGGCACGTGCCCGGCCGCTTCTCTCAAATCCGTTCGCCTTCCCCCAGTGTCGCCATAGGCCGAGGTTCGAGCCCCCCTCTGGGGCGCCCCTAGGCAGACACTGTAAAATTTTTGGCGGTGAGAGCCCTACGCTCCCGCAACAGTCCGGTGTCTCAGAAGAGGGTGTTAGTACACCCAAACTGAAATTTTCAATAAATAAAAAAAATAAAAAAAAAATAAAAAAAAAAAAAAAAAAAAAAAAAAAAAAAAATTTTGCACAGGGGTTCCTTTTATCACTAAGAAAGGATTTTTCAAAATTCCCACGGGATAGCGAGATATACGCAAACGAAGTTGCGCGGGTTTCGCTAGTACTATATATATAGCAAATTAAAAAAAAAAACAAATCAAACAAAAATAAAAGAATAGCTGGCCAAAAATTTTTTTTTTTAATTTAACGAAATTGTATTCCTAAAAAGAATCGTGACAGTAAATCACCACAGACTACATGCAATGTTGGTATTAACCAACATATTAGTGGCATTATCATGAGGAAATCTGAATGTTGATTACTGTAAGTATAATGGACAAAAATATGAAAAATGCTGTCTCATATTATTTCTTTTTACATGGTACAAAAGCTCCGGATTGGCGAAGACCAGTGTCAAGCCGACTTCCGTGGCGCAATGTTTACCATGCCTGCCCGCCACCCAGGAGGTCCCGGGTTCGAATCCCGGTCGGGTCATGATAAAAAACAAACTTTTTCTGATTCGGTCCTGGATGTTTATCTATATAATATGTATTTGTTATAAAATATAGTATTGTTGAATTAATATGCCATGACACAAGTTTCGATCTTACTTCATGGGGCTAGCTCAATCTGTGTGATTTGTCCCTATTATGAATTTTTTATTTTATTTAAGCCGCCAGAAGACCACCGACTTCGCTTAACGACAGTCATCTATTATAAACAGCCGGGACTTTTGGCTTAGTTCGAGATAACGTATCAAATAATACCAATATTGAGACTGAGATGCAAAAAGAAGCAATAATAACTCAAAACTAACTATTTGTGCAATTTCTCATAAATACTACGCACGTAATACATCACGTTTTGACCTAAGGTTATTGACCTAATAAATGCTAACGCATCAATTTGCAGTGCGTTAGCAACACTGTTTCTTTAATAGCTAAATTACTTTTTTCAATAACACTTTTACCTACGTAGTTAATATTTAGTAATCTGTTTCTTACTTAACTAGTATAACGCATCTATTAAGGTATGGTTTTCCTTTCTTGGTCGAGGTCACTTATGGTCCTAAATCTTGAAGGAAGCTTTTTTATTTTTTTATACCACAAAGTTGCCAAAGAAGCGTACGGCCCGCCTGATGGTAAGCATCACCATAGCCTATAGACGCTTACCGGGGATATCACTCACGCATTGCCAACGCTCCCCCCCCCCCCCCCCCCCCCCAAGTGGAGCTCTGGAGGAGACCATACTCACCGAGACCAACTACGATCTTCTGTAAGGTGGAGGTCTTTCCTCAGACGGGCTGATCCGATTTGAGTGGATTATCAGCTGTGTGGCCATGGATTGACATAAGAGAGGTATGGTCTGACCCTGACTCCCTGGTGATGGTCGCCTCTCTCGCTCCATCAGGACGTGAAACGTAATTTCTTCAGCCAGATCACGTCGGACGAAATTCAGTCAAACAGAGACTCTAAAAATGTAACACATTATTTCATTACAGAATGATTCCGGTTTTTATATCTGTTACACATTTATTATGGTTACTAGCAAATGCCAATGTGAAAACCACTAGTCCTAGGGGGTTGATTCACGTAACAAACTGATTCTATTTCGATTCACTCGCTGTCCCGTTCAATTCCTATTCTGTATGAGTGATACACCACCGATTGAATTTGAATCGAAATAGAATCGGGTTTTGTTACTACAAAAACCGATTCTATTTCGATTCAGGCCAGACTACAAACTGCACGCCCACACGCGCCAGACTCTGTGAGTTAAGCCTTAAACAAAAATAACCTTCTGTTTTAATAGCTCACGATATCGAAGGATAAGTTTATAAAGAAAAACTAAACTTTATGCCAACACTAATAGAACTGTATATTTGTTGTAAAATTTTGCATAATTTTCTTGAAAGACGCCACCCGCGCTGCGGTAGATTAGCCAAATAGAGTTTACCGAGCAAATTTTCAAATCCCAAGATTGAATATTAAATTTTACAAGAAATATAGCGAGCTACGGGTTCAAATGAGTATTATTAGCAAGTTGAGATGGTAAGGAATGTTTTTTTAACCACCGACGGAATAAGGAGGGGTGTTATGAGTTTGACGTGAGTATGTTTGTATCTGTAATCGCGCTTTTCACTATGGGATTTAATATATATTACTTCTTGAGCTATGAATGCAAACTGAGGCGAGGCAGAGGGAGGCGTGGTGTCCGGGTACGTGAGGTAATGTAATATAATATATTAAAGCACAATGTGAATGGTCTCGTACAAAATGTATACTATTCTTAACGAGCGATAAAATATTATATCTCAAGATGTAATAAATGATTATACTTTATCTCATAGTTTTTGGAGTGGTAGAGCAATTATTATGAAATGGGCTTGCTCGACTGGGGATGTACCACCCTCTCACAGAATATCGACGTGAAGCAGCAATGCGTTTCGTTCGGTGAGTGAGAGATCCGGAAGCCCAACTCCTTCCCTATCCCCTCTTCGTCATCTTTCCCTTCCCTTCCTCCTTCCTTTCATCCAACCCCAATGGTGGACAACGCATTGGTAGCGCCCCTGGTGTTACTGATGTTCATAGGCGGCGGTGACCGCTTTCCATCAGGTGGCCCGCTTGCTTGTTTGTCTGCTGTATGACATTAAAAATAAAAATAAAGTGAAATACCGGCTTTATTCTGTCTGTGGTATCATAGCATCCAAACGGATGGTCCGTTTTCAGCGTTTTTTGTTTTGTTTGCGCGCGTTAGGGTTGGCAACGCGTGAGTGATACCCCCGGTATTGCAAGCGTCTATAGGCTACGGTGATGTTTACCATCAGTCGGGCCGTATGCTTGTTTGCCAACTATGTTGCATAAAAAAAGGGCCACTCGTAATTTTTTAGCTACTATTATCAATGACAACTTTTATTTGACGTTTACATTGACATCATTAAGTTGGTTGATGTAATAGGCTTGTTGCCGTATTAATTTATTAGTCCGTCTTTTAGATTACTCAAAAATAAGGGACACTCATTTTTTCATTTGTAAATTAGACCAAAAATTACAAAGATATAGCCCATTAAAGTTACGTGTGACGTCACGCCGTGTGGCATTTTTTCGCACGGGGTGACGTCAAAGGCCCCCACTCCTAAATTTTTATGCCTTGTATCTTTGTTATTTTTTGTTTAATGTAAAAAAGAAAAAATACGTGTGCAACATTTTTTTATAAGCTAAAATACGGACTTAATATAATGTAATTATTTTGACCCTGGAAGCAACCCTATTGTTTGTAATGTTTCTAGTGTGAAATTGATTCAAAAGGACCAAAAAAATATCGTTTTTAACACTTATTTGATTTTGACTTTTGGCTAGTATTGAATAAAACACCAAAGAGCGCAGTTCCTGACGCAGTTATTACGGCGAAAATAAAAAAGAATAATCTCTAAACCCATAAAGAACAAGGGCTCTGCCCTTTAGCATACCAATTATAAACTGAACTACGTTTACTATTATCGTGTAAGTAATGCCAGTTCAGATCATACTGGCACCCATTTTACTTGATCTGTGGTTATAACGTACATTGTACTATTGCCTTATTAGTTTCATTGTTACATGATATCGGTAAATTGTAATACATTGTCTAATTAATTATAAACAAACTTATTACCGAAGAATAGCAAGAAGGCTGATAAAATGGAATAGGCATTATTTTAAAGACAATAAAATTGGTGGTCACTATAAACAAATACTATAGAAGAATACGCACAGCTTCGGAAGAATTCGGGCAAGACGCGACACTAGCGCCCCTACGGCATGAGGGCGGCATGAGGTGAACGATTTCAAAACTTTTGTATGCAAAATGTTATAGCGCCCCTAGCGGCATGAGGTGTACTGTGCGTTTTGTATGCAAAATGTTATAGCGCCCCTAGCGGCATGAGGTGAACGGAGGTTGCCAAGTCATTGTATGAGAAACGTCAAGAGCTGTGCGTATTAGTCTTCTATATAGTATTTGCTATAGAGCACCTCTGCTCTTTATTTTTTTTTTCTGTTTTTTTTTTAAACATATTTTTATGTAAAAAACTCTTTAAACATTTTAAGTAATAATGACTTTAAAAAAACTAAATTTTGACTTTCTTGCGACATTTCTTCTTAACGGGCCATTCCTGTAGGAATTGCTAGTTGGATAAAAGATATTGACGTACGAAAGAATTTCCTATAAAAGTTTCAAAATATTTTTTTTATTTTAGATTTGCGCTGACAGCACGCTGACCGTCAGCCGCAGTTCGTGCGTCGACAGTACGTAGTCGACGCACGAACACCGACGAATTATTTGAAACGTGTTGTTTACCAAAAACTCGACGCACGAACACAGACCAATTCGCGCTGACAGCCGAGAATATAATGGACTTCTAGAACGCGTTTTCGAATAATGCGTTTTATCAGAGCGGATGGATCGTAGGTACAAAATCTACTAACAATTCATATATTTGACGGCACGGGTGGCGGAGAACAACAACAAGAACAACACCGACCGATGAATCATTGGCAGCTGGCGGCGCAACGTCAAAACAGCACGTGCGCCGTGAGTCATCGGTTGCACCGGGCGGAGCGGTGACGCACTAGCCACAGTATAAAAGGCGTGGAACGCAAAGGGAAGGGGCATTTTGGCGGTGAGAGCCCTACGCTCCCGCAACAGTCCGGTGTCTCAGAAGAGGGTGTTAGTACACCCAAACTGAAATTTTCAATTAATAAAAAAAAATAAAAAAAAAAAAAAAAAAAAAAAAAAAAAAAAAAAGGAAGGGGCATTCTCTCCCCGGCTCTGGCGCGATGCACACGCTGTCATAATGCTGTTCTATTAGCTTAATCTATTGTTTAAATTATTGCTTATAGTTTAATGATGATTATAATTTAATTACAAAAGAATAAAAAGACCTAGACTGGGGTTTTTCTTGCGGCACTTCTTTTCCCTCAGTGGTCATTGTGAAGTGCTGGTAGTTTAATAAAGTTATTTAAAGTAGAACTAAAACTGTTGTTTCTCTCATACCACGATTACCCTCGATACGCCCTTGTGATGTTGAATTGCACAAAGAATAACCGTTAGGCCATCCGACATCAGAAGCGGGATACATGTCGTGGTATTGAGAGTTTAACAGATTAGGTAGTCTTGTAACATGTAAATTGGATGGAGTTATTTCCGAGTTAAGAAAGTGCGGGTTTAATGTACGACGGAGATTTTGCTGTCGTCAACTACGAGTAGCGTAGTTTAGCGGACTACGAGTAGAGGAATTCAGCGACAAAGAGTATCGTATGGTGGGTACTTAACCTCAACGTGTAGGGATTTTAAAATGTGTCATTTCAGGTGTACGACCGTCCGATACTCGACGGTGTGTGACGAATAGCGAAAGCTGAGCAGCGACGCGCACCAAGTGTAGGGTCGACGCGCTCCGACAGTGCAACCGAGGCATGCATGCCTCGAGTCTATGATCTCAAGCTGAGCGAGATGTGTCAACAGTGGCGGATTATCCTTAAGGCAAACTGATGGAGCTGTTCTTATGGTGCCGTGTTTTTCACAAAAACCAAATTGATGGTCAGGTATTATACCGTCAAGATGTTGTTTCATCTTTTTGAGCAGAATCTTCTCAAACAGTTTTTCAGTAATAGGTCTATATGAGACGACTTGTCCTGTGGTGGTTTGCCGGGCTTTAGTGTCATCACTACTTGCGCTATTTTCTATTGCCCTGGGAGTTGTGAGGGTTGTAGGCAGGCATTAAAGATGTTCTTTGGGGCCACAACACTCGGTTTCTTAGAGGCGTGCTGTCGGCCAGGTCGAGGATTTTTCTTCTTGTGTTTGTTTTATTTCTTCTTTTATTTCCCTAGGGCTGGAGTATTTTAGTGGTGGACACGGCTGTAGTGGGTTTTGAGGATAGCCGTTTGTCTCATCCTGCTGAGGGTGTGATCCTGGGAAAGGCTTAGACACTTAAATGCTCGGCGAGGACTGTGGCTTTTTGGAATCCGACCCATGCACCCGTTGGTTTCCTGATCGGTGGGACCTGAGTTATTGGCCTTTTCAGTTTTCGCGTGGCTTTCCACAGTGAGTAGTTGGTATCAAGGGAAGAAGCCAGGTTTGTCGTGTGTCGTTTGATGTTCTGATGAGATCATTCAATTCTTTAGAGCATTGATTGAGAGCTGCTTTATCCGTAGAGTAGCCGGGTTTATGCTGTTCTTTCCTCAAATGTCGACGTGCTGCCTTTTATCTTTAATTATTTTTGGGTATTCGTTTGATCTTGGGGAGCGCCTTCTGCTCGTCCTTGTGGCCTCAGTAGCTGCTGTGTAAATGATCCTGTTAAGGTTTTCGACGGCTTGCTCGATCTCGTAAGTGTTTTTTTATAGTCTTTCTGAGGTTGACCATTGACGATACCATACCTTGATATAGTTTTCGATTAGTGTACCTGTTGAATAATTTTTCCGAGGTTGGTCAGTACCACTTTTGAATTATCTCAATATGGCTGGAGTGTGTTCCGGCGATAGGTCTGTTCAGTACGTGGTTCGACTGTTGGTATAGTTGCTACTAGTGTTGCTCGTGATGAAGAAATCGAGCAAATCAGGAACCTTACGATTACGATCTGTGGGCCAGTATGTTGGTTCGTGAGTGGTACTGTACTCCAGTTGGAGGTTTTGTATGGATTTGAGTAGTTGTCTTCCTCTTTGAGTGATAAGCCTAGAGCTCCAATGTGTGTGCTTTGCATTCCAGTCACTTCCACTTATGAATCTAGGCCCGAGTTTTGCGAAATATGCGTTATATTTGTAGTCATCCTCTGTAATTGAATACATAAAATTGGATGGATTTCCATGTTCGTTCTGTCTGTCCCTGTTACTTTTTTTTTTTCACTCTCTTCACATATTTCATTCACGGCTCACGTCGATAGTTGGGTCGGTCCTGGCCTCTCTTGGAAACAATTCTCTCTACTAATATTGTCTTGGAGTGATAGAAACGGAGGCTGTTGTTGTTCTTTAACATAAAGTGACAAGTGTAGACTTCCAATTATGCAATGAGACAAATAAAGACCTCTACCATACAGCACATGTATGTGGTGATGCTAACTATAGTCGCCTATGTTTGCTATTACCAGTGCTATTTAGTTAAAATTTGTAACATGGCCGCTAAGGGCCCATGAAATGCTTGCCTGGGGCGCTATCGACATTTGGTCCGCCTCTGTGTGTCAAAGATAAGTGATGTTCGGTTTCCTTGTATATCTCACTCTGGTTCAGAATACAGCCTCATTTGGCGCAGTAATTGAGACTTACTTAAGGGTAAATGGTTTCATGAACAAGTGGTTCTAAAAAAAAAAAAAACCTATATACAGGATGTTAGATGAATATCGTAACGAGAATGTTCTATTAGGTCGTAATATTTTGGATGAGGGAATTTCCGTTGTAATTAACAATATTAAGTTAACTTGTTCAGGAATTAAAGCTTCTTCTTCTTGCTCAAAATTGGTAGAGCTATTCAAGGTAAAGCCATTTAAGGTAGATCATTACAGGTAGAGCCATTAGAGGTAGAGTCGTTCGAAGTAGAGTTATTCAAAGTAGTCATTCATGGCAGGGACAATTAGGCGACATCCAATTGACTTTCAACACTACTCGATGGTTCACTCCAATAAAACCAATTTTTAGTATTATGGGTAATTTGCGTGTATTATCAAAAAAATATATTAACTCTCTAGACACCGATAGATTAGCTCGTGATCAGTCAGGTCAAATGCCTCTACTAATATTCGGCAATTATTCCAAACTCTTGCTGTTCGGTACAATAGAGGCAAGACTATGGTACGCTAACATTTCTCCGTTTGTTCTTATAACGAATCAAACCAAGGTAGATCGTAAATATAAGGGGCTTTTTAGAGTTACTACAATTTTAGAAAATTATAGGTATGAGTTGAGTGAGACATATTAACGGGAGTAATGGATAAGTCCTCCTCCTCGCGTCGTGGTCCTCATTACTAGGGGTCGTGAGCCCCCTTGTGAAGTGAAAATTTTTGTTTCACGATGTCCCTCCATCGACATCGGTCTTTAGCACTCAGGTGTTTTGGTACTAAAAAAAAAAAGGAAAAGTCTCAAAAGCATGGGGCCGATGAACGAAGAATCTACTTCAGAATACTCTAAACTATGCAAAAGTATAAAAAAGAGCAGTCGTAGAGACAAGAGCAACTTTATACTCAGCTTGTGTCGTGAAGTTGAATCACACGCGATCAAAATGCAACCTTCTGATCTGTTCAAAAAAGTCCGTCTCCTATCCAGACAATTCAAGCCCAAGACATGGGTGATAGAGGATAAGAATGGGTTGGCCATCAATGAACTCGACAAGGTGACGGAGAGGTGGCGGGAGTACTGCGAAGACTTATACAGGAATCCCATGCCTTTATCCACGTCACCTATAACACCTGAGGAATGGGAAAGTGAACCACCTATACTCCGGTCTGAAATCGTCTCTGCTGTCTCGTCCTTGAAAAATAACAAGGCTCCTGGTCCAGACGCAATAACAGCGGAGATTTTGAAAACTCTCGGAGACGCTGGAATTGACAGTTTGCATGAAATCTGCAATGCTATATGGCGAACGGGCAAATGGCCTGATGATTGGACAGACTCCTTAATACTGCCCCTACACAAGAAAGGATCCACCAAGAAATGTGACAACTACCGCACTCTCGCCCTCATATCCCACGCCAGCAAAATCATGCTCCACATAATTAACAACAGACTAAGGCACTACCTAGATTGGCAAATCCCGCAGGAGCAGGCTGGTTTTGTTAAAGGTAGGGGCACGCGCGAGCAGATACTGAGTGTCAGGCAACTGATCGAAAGGGCCTACGAACACAATGTGCCTTTCATGATGTGCTTCGTGGATTACAGTAAGGCATTTGATTGCGTGGACTGGAGCCGATTGTGGATGGTTCTACAGGAGATGGGAGTTCCCGGGCACTTGATCGGGTTGCTTCAGGGTCTGTATCTGAATAGCCGTGGGACAGTAAGGATTGATAAGGCGATG